>CAMXCT020004168.1:8886-312115 GCA_947184155.2 Cladocopium goreaui | reverse complement strand
TTTCGCGGAATTTTCGCGAAAATATCCCTATTCACAGACCCCGGCCATCAGCAGGGGGTGCACTGAAGGAAAAGCGAAGACCAGGGGCCTTGGCATTTGGCTCTCGCAAAGCCTCACTTTTGGAAACTTGGCTACTGCTTCATTCGCATTCTCTGGTGTCCTTCTCCTGCCGGACGCCGGGAGGCAGTGGGTCGCAACCCTTTACATAATGATTATAATACCCAATTTTCGCGAAACTTTCGCGAAATAAAATTTTACTTTCGCGAACTCGAAAAAAAACTTTCGCGAGGGTTTCCAACATAACATGCACGGCTTTCGCAATTAAAACTCCTTACAAGGACCTTTAGATCGATCACCAATTATATTTGTTTATAATTACAACTACAAATACCAATATACGACATTACTACTACAACTACTGTGAATGGCCGCTGGTCAATCCGCCCAAGTTGTAAGGGTTGAACTTTGAATGCGTGCCCTTCTCCTTATTGTTGATGTTGTCCGCAGCAAGCGCTAGTTGTTTTCCTCCATAGCAGGCAGTCGCTCGTCTTGAGCCAGATGCCGCGGATACACGTGCATCTCTCGCATGAATTAATGTTCCCGCCAACTGCTATTTGCATGTGGATGACCTGACGTAGCCTGTGGCCTGGGTTACATTGTTACCCCACATGTCTGACCTTTTCTGATGGTCAGACACAGGAGTAAACGCCAGGCTTAAAATTTGGTCATCCTTCTGCGAATTAAGCCTTTAAGACTATGTACTGTGCGGCTCGAATTGAAGAATCAACAGTTCTACTTGAAGGATTGTGTACTCACCGGTGTAGGTCTACGTTCGGCTTTCCACGCACCTTCCAGGGTCATGTACTCCCTACCGTGGATCCACGTGTAGGTTTCCAATCACCTGTCTTTGAATTATGCCGCATCACTAGGGCATCCTACCCTAGTTCATATTCGTTGAAAATTTACGCCATCGCACTGGGAAGACTTCGTATCCCACATGTGCGTAGGCTAGATTCGAATTAGCCCGGCGCTCAGAATCCGCTCATGCGTGCTCTTCCATGACAAAGACCATGCACTCTTCATTCTTTACGCCGTTTCTTCGTCTTGTTGGAGTCCTTCATGCTAGATGTAGCTCCTCCTTCCGTGTGCTGGGCATCAGCGACCGCTCGAACATATTGTCGTGCATTTTCTCGCTCAGACGGATCGAGTGATCTGAAACTCACTTCCATCTGTGCGGCGCTCTGTGTGACCGCCTTTAACTTCCCTTCCCACACCCTTTGAAGTTGTTGTGGTAGAGCAAGGCCAATCTTGTTGAGCGTCACGAGGACTGTAAATGTACGTACCCTTTCCGTCACTGCGCATACCAGTTCCACGGGATCAATGTGGATGTGATCATCTCGCTGTGGTGGATTGACCCTAAAATAATCATAGGATCGCACCGCGAAAGTTCCAGAAATAATTTTGCGGATGAAGTCCGATGCCTCCCGTCGTGTTTCTTGTTGACGTTCCTCGTCATCGTCTGTAACATCTGCGACCTTGGAGTAGACGAGTTGTGGTGTCACTCCAATTTGGACGAGGTACTTCATGATTTTGCAAAGAACTTTGATGCCCTTGACCCCTTTGAGGTAAACTTCCAGATCCCTTCCACCAACTTTGCCATTCTTTGCATTGGCGTGGAACGACTGCTTGAGTTGTTCCTCGGTGGGTTCCTTCAGCTCGCCATTGGCGTCTTCACCAACATAGGGGATGTACCCGTCGAATTCCGGAAGAAGTTTGAGCTTCTTCACGTGGTCATAATATTGTTGTGCTGTTGCCATCGATGTCCAGACATGAAAGAGCTTGTAGCGATCTTTCAAGTATGTGAGGATCATGCCGTCCACCGCTCTCGCTGTACTGTCGATTGCGTCCTCATTTTGGGCCATATCGATACAGTGAATGATGGATGCCTGAATCGTCCTCGTAGTCCACAACGGTAAATTGATTCTGGCTTCTCGCTGTTCTTCATCTCGCTCTTGTTCCTGGGCGACTCGTTCATCTTCTTCTTCTTGTTGCTCTTTCGTGTTGTTGCCGAAAGCAACCTTGGGGTCCGGTGCTGCTCGTTCACGTCCGCTTCCCGACATTTCGAAAGCAAAAGTGAGCTATTTCCGTCGAAATCTTGTTGGAGAGATTCTGAAAGCAGCAATTTAGTATAATTTAGTATGCTGAATACTAAAACGAAGACTTACGATTGGGGCCAAAAAAATGTCTTGAAAAGTACGGTGTTTTGGTTGTCCCATGCCAGGCAGTTCGCCATATTAGAAGAACTATTCGTAACATAAAAAGAATCATAATTCCAATGTCATTGATCTGATTTATATTGTTTTATAGTTTAAGAAAAAATGCATCTGTCAAATAAAATGTTGTTACCTGTTGTTCGCGCTGGAAGTGCTGCCTTGATGTGGCTTGAACTCAGCGCGCTTGCAAATTTCTTGCAATTAGCTTGCATCCGCATGCCCCAAATCCAACCCTGGCACCCCAACGCCCCACTGTCGACTGTTCAAGCCTATACAGGTCTGACCACCTCTTCAACCAATCCTGGTGTCTACCTGTAGAGCGCGAATCAGGAACTCTTAAACCAACTATGCGCACATATGATATCCTTAAGATTTTGGTCTTTCATACAATGCCGGCCGACAACAACATATCAGACATATCATATTATTTCTGTGAACGAATATCAATATTGTATGTGTTTTTTCTGAAGGAATGGTTCAATTCACGTAGTTTTCAGAAGCAAAGCATTGGAACTACTTTGTAATGAAGAATGTGCCATGATTTATTCACGGTCCAAGTTATTCTTACACACCTGCACATGTCAAACACGTTTATGACGATGTTCCCAGAATTTGTTTCATGGGTTTTCATGGCATATAAATGATTATAGACTTATAGATGCATTTCGCCCAACTTGCTTCTTGCGGAATTGTTCGTCCCAATGGACTTTTGGGGATGACTTCTGGCCAAACACATCTGCTGATTTGGCGCGTGTGATCCCTCTCCCAAGGGCGCTCCGCTGGGAAGCACTTGCCTTTCTTTTCTCATAAAATCCTTGACGCTGCGTACAAACAGCAGATAGGTCTTACGTCTTTTGATTAAGTTCAGTAACACACTGAACAATGTAGAAAGTATCAGAAGCTGTACATGAAATTCTCAAGGTCAAGCAACGCAATGCTTTCTGGAAACGGTGAGTTCTGGGTTTTGGCTCATGTAACTCATGAAAACTGGCACACCTTGAGGTGAGACTTCAATTTGTCAAAGACTGCTCTTTGCAGCTAGTTTTGACTTATCATTACGTTGTCAGCCAGCTGTCTCAAAGGTCTATGCCCTCAGAAATAGTTGCGACAGCTTGGATGCAGCATCACTCATGAAGCTGACCTCATTTTGTTCACGTGGGATTGTCTTCCTTGCATCGTTCAAATCTGCAAAGTCTAAAGCCGTTGTAAAATGAGTTTGTCTGAAAATAGGTTTCCAAAAAATACTGTCCATCATGTTCATTCCTTTTCCCCCATTACATATATATATATTGATATTGATATTGATATATATATATTACAATTGACATCCATGGGGGAAAAACACAAACCCTTGTTGGATAAACCCCCAGGACTAGTTGTGATTGGCCAAGGCTTTCGAGGCACAATTTCCTGCTCTGTTCTGCGGAACCATTCAAACTGGCGTGCCACTCTGGATGCCGTTGGCGCTGCTGTCACTGTCAGAGCCAGACGGGCTGGGCCTACACTAGGAACAGAGACGTGCCGAGTAGCGTTTTGTACTCTTGGCTTGGCTCTTCCTGAACTTCCTGTATATTTTCATACTTTGGGATCTGTATCTCTACTCAACAAATTGGGATTTGCGTTGTCTCTTCTCAAGTCATCCCTTTCCCTGCCTAGAACTTCTGCTGCACCTAGTGCAGCCGCCGCATAACCTATCTGGCTTCCGCCACCTCAGCGGTACAAGCTTGTGGAGCCGAATCAAATTCACAACGGCTGATATCATTTTTCCATCATGCAATTGCTTGATGTCGGTTCCAGATTGTCGACTGATGTTCGCAACCGCAGATTTTTGAGGCATCCACTGATCCTTTGCTGAAGCTCCGCCGGGAGTAGCTCAAGGATACCGGTGTTGACGGACAAAAATAAGTAGCACCCTGCAAGGGTGCTAACCCAGACCAGGAAGTGAAAAAACAGCGCGGGCAAGCCATAGCGTTTCAAAATCTCCGGAATGCTGACATGCTCCTCTATTCTCTCCTCAATGTTCCTTGGCAGATAGAATCGGGATGGAAAACAAAACGCAAAGTTTTGCAAAGTATCAAAGTATGGTTTCCAAACAAAAACTTCTCTCATGACTCATGACCGACCAAGTTTCGCCACACTGCTCTGAGGTGCCTCCGCGATCTTTGAAACGACGTTTGCGGAGGGGGCATCTGGAGATTTCAACGGCCTGCATCTGAACACATCATATTTGCAGTGCTCAGGTTTTTCCTTGACAATAACTGATGATCAAACTGAAACAGCTTGAAGCGCCTTGGGAAGCCTAGGAACGCAATCTCGCTTGCCAAAAAAGCGCAAAGGAGCAAAGCCCCGGAGAGACGAAAACGTCGCGCGCGCATACGGAAAATTGCAGCTAGAGGCAAATCAAGAATTGAATTAAAAAAAACCTGGAGCCAAAGATCCACAAAGCAAGGCCAGCTGATACACTGCAACTGCACAAGAGAAAATGCTCCTGAACTCTCCTGAGCAAAGAAGCCTCATGGTTCCTCACTGAGCCAAAGTACGTTGGCTTTTACTGTGGATTCTTCTGTCGTGGGTTGACCGCAATATCTACTCACTTGTACAGTGATGTTACCGCGCAGCCTGTTTTGCTCGCAAAAGCAATCATGAGTCAACAGTTGGGGGCATCATCCCCTGCGTGAAATCGCAGAGCACTTAAAGTGTGAATGTGCCCAAAAGGAGAAAAATCACTGGGCCGCAACTTGTTACGGATCATCTAACCCACCTTTTTGTTGGACTAGCTGCTTCACATGTGCCCGCATGCCCGTAGCTTGATTGGCATCTCGCGTGCTCCCAACTCTGTCTGCAACCACTCTGGCTGCGCTCTGAACAAAGAGATTCTGTGGTATCAGGTGGCCAGCAAGGCCCTCCACTCACAGCCCTTCTTGAGGTAAATGATGACCCAGTTGATGACGAGTACAGGCCTCAACTGTTAAATTGATGAAATAATCAGCAAGCAAGTTTGCAATTTGAAGTCTCCCACCTGGAGAACCAGCTTCTTAAAGTTGAAGTCCCTCCTGCTGCTTGGCCCGCCAGTTGTTCCTAATTGCAGCCAAAAGGCAAGCAGCCAAAGAAAAGATGGAAAGTACATGACTGGCCTTGTCAATTCACTTTGCCGCTGAAATCGGCTTATCTCTTCGTATTGCTTTCGTTCAACAACCTTGACTTGCGCGGCAAGATGCCAAAGGACTCATGGAAACATTGATACAAAGAGTGTTGGGCGAACTTTGGGCGAACTATGCAAATTGTTTCAAAGTAGTTACAGTCTTGCTGTTTTGCTGACACTCACGAGTCACGAGGTACCTTTCTCTAACATTACTCGCGACTGAGGCATCAGCTCTTCAAATTCCCCCGCTTGAGATCTGAGCAAGACAGTAAGCCTGCCAGTGTTTCCACAAGCTTGTTACTGTACGTCGCTGTATGTGACATCAAGACTCATCAAGTCAATAGGGAAAGGTCAAAGAAGTGCAAAAGCAGTGCACGAATGACTTGCGACGACACCTGCCTCTCCAACTCGTTTTGCAAATGGCCTGTGCTCTTGATCACCCAAACCAATGTTCCTTACATAGCCAAGTTGTCAGACCACGTCCGACGAAACACAAAAGGTCAACTGCTTTCCAGGACTTCCGGTGTAAGTCTGGGTCCAAGAATAGCAGTCAAGGCAATCAGGCAAAGAGCTGTCAAGATCGACACTATCTCGGAGGGCCTTGATGAGCAATGATGAGCCCAGTTGAAGCAGGAAAATCACCACCACTCTTTTGACAGGCTTTATCCCAGAATTTGCTTTCAGGGTTTACAGGAAGCAGTCAGGATGGTTAAACGATGAACGGTTACTCAGAGACTGACCTCAGAGAAGGCAAAGGCCAGCCAGGCTTCGCTTTGCGCTTGGATCGCGACATGGTTCAGGTACTTCACCCAGAGAACGAAAGGGCCAACAAAATGATATCAACAAAACATAACAAATAATAGATAACACAGGAGAACAAATGATACTGACATATAAGTTATATAAAATAAATTACAAATTATATAACAACTAGTAGATGATAACAATTCGTGACATATGTTGTCAGCTATATTAGCTATCCTTATTATCTTATTGACAAATCAAGGCGGTGCTTGATGCTGAAACAGCACAGTACAGTAAACTGGAGATCTGCATGATGAACTCCCCGTTTCTCAAATACAGACTGTATCAGCTGTGTAACTTCACAAGAAAAAGCAGAATCTTTGCCAAACGCGAAATGCCTGGTACTTTGCCAAACTATTTGTGAGACGGACATCTGTCGGTTCATGGTTGCATCGGGTTCCTTTCAAAGACATCTCCACGCAGGAGGGGATCCTGCACCATCAGCCACAGTAAAAGAACCAACGGTGGCACGGTGGCACGGTGGCACGGTGGCACAGTGGCACGGTGGCACGGTGGCACGAAGTGCTGCTACCTGGCCTCAGAAGTGTAGCCGTCCAAACTCATCACCTGATGAATTTACGGAAACCATGGAAAGAACTTGGTGTATTGGTGGGTATTGGCCGGAGGCTTCACCATGTTTCAGGCTTGCTGTATGCAAAGAAGAATTTAATGACAAGATTAGGAAAAAAACAACCTCATGACATCGATGCAACCAAATGATGCAAACGTTCTGTGCCTTGAACCATCAAACTGCTTCAGGCAGCAGTTGTGAATAATTCTGAGGGTGAACCAAGATTATGGCGGGGTACCACTGGACCCATAGAATTCATCATTTCTAGGTGTTTTTTCCATTCCAGAATGGGGCTGAATCATTTTGGGCCATAAAAGCTTCCTGTTCCGAGCCTGGATCTCTGTAAGCACAATCTTCGCAGCTGCGAGTATGCCCACCACAGTTGCACACCTGGCTCAGCTGGTAATGTGTTCTACCCTTCCTGCGTCTGCTACCTCCGAGGTTTTAAATAGATTAAGGGAAGTAATGATCGTTGAGGTATTCAAAGCTGGAGATGACACGAAGCTTGGAACACATGCACCCGAAACAATATAAAGCATTTCCAAATATCTTGGGTTTCTGGCCTGACAGCTAAGAAGCACATGCTGATAATGGCCACAGAAATGCTGCAGCCCACGATCACTGTTCCCTTGGAGCTGGCTCAGCAATTCTTTGCACATTCTGGCCATTGCGGTTGAAGCAGGGAAGGTGCAAGAACATGCTCCACACTATCAAAAGTTAACACATTTAACTAAATATCACAAAGGCAGCATACGAGCTCCCCGCCAGAAGTTCCTGAGATTCGCACACGAACCCGCTGAAGTCCCATGGGAATCTTCTTTTCACAAATTTACATGAATATACATGTGTCTATTTACATATATAATGTAAATACAATATACCATACAGTCACCCAAATGTGCATTCTATATTTAAATGTATATATATATACATACCTGAGAAGGGGGGAACGAAAGCCAGCATCCCATCTACTGGTACCCCTATTTTCCCCCAAAGATTTTTCACCCACAGACTCTTCACCCATATACTTTTCACCCAGAGACTTTTCACCCACAGGCTTTTCATCCACATACTTTTTCACCCACAGACTTTCACACATATACTTTTCACCCACAGACTTTTCACCCACCATCTTTCACCCATATACTTCTCATCCATATACTTTTCACCCAAGACTGTTCAACCATATACCTTTTCACCCAAAGACTTTCACCCATACACTTTTCGCCCACAGACGTTTCACCCACAGACTTTGCACCTCAGACTTTTCACCCATACCCGTCTCACCCACATACTTTTCACCCACTGACTTTTCACCCGTAAACTTTTCACCCAGGGACTTTTCACCCACAGTCTTTCACCCATATACTTCTCACCCATATACTTTTCACCCGCAGACTGTTCAACCATATACTTTTCACCCGTAGACTTTTCAGCCGGAGACTCTTCACCAATATACATTTTACACTCAGATTTTTCCCCCATATACTTTTCACCCTCAAACTTTTCACCAAGGGACTTTTCACCCACAGTCTTTCACCCATATATTTCTCACCCATATACTTTTCATCCAAGGCTGTTCAACCATATACTTTTCACCCACAGACTTATCACCCGTAGACTTTTCATCCACAGACTTTTTAGCCACAGACTTTTCACAGGCGAAGGGCTCACTTTGGGCATAAATTCGAGCTCACTTTGGGCATAAATTTTTGAGGTTCACTTTAGGCATAAATCGGGCTCACTTTGGGCATAAATGGGCTCACTTTGGGCATAAATTGGGCTAACTTTGGGCATAAATGGGCTCACTTTGGGCATAAATGGGCTCACTTTGGGCATAAATGGGATCACTTTGGGCATATAGAGCAGAGCCACGACACCTTTAGGGTTTATATGTTGTTGCACTTACTGTAAGAAGAGCCACGACACCTTTAGGGTTTATATGTTGTTGCACTTAATGATCTTAATGTACAGTAAGAAGAGCCGCAGCACCTTTAGGGTTTATATGTTGTTGCACTTAATGTAAGAAGAGCCACGACACCTTTAGGGTTTATATGCTGTTGCACTTAATGTAAGAAGAGCCCCGACACCTTTAGGGTTAATATCTTGTTACACTTAATGTCAGGAGAGACACGACACCTTTGGGGTTTATATGTTGTTGCACTTACTGTGAGAAGAGCCACGACACCTTTAGGGTTTATGTGTTGTTACACTCAATGCAACAAGAGCCACGACACCATTAGGGTATTTATGTCGTTGCACTTAATGTAAGAAGAGACACAACACCTTTAGGTTTATATACTTTTCACCCAGGGACTCTTCACCCAGAGACTCTTCTTCCACAGGCTTTTCAGACTTTTCACCGAGAGACTCTTGACCAATATACTTTTTACCCAGAGACTCTTCACCCATATACTTTTCACCCAGGGACTTTCACCAATACATTTTTCGCCCATATTTTTTCAACCCACACTCTTTTCACCCACAGACTTTGCACCCTCAGACTTTTCACCCATACCCGTTTCACCTGTATATATACTTTTGACCCACGGGCTTTTCACCCACATACTTTAAACATTTTTTAACCCACAGACTTTTCACCCAGACGCTCTTCATCAATATACTTTTTACCCTCATTTTTTTTACCCCGATATACTTTTCACCCACAGACTTTTCACCCATATACTTTTCTCCCACATACTTTCCACCCACATTCTTTCACCCATATAATTACTTCTCACCCATATACTTTTCACCCACAGACTGTTCAACCATATACCTTTCACCCCTAGACTTTTTACCCAGAGACTCTTCACCAATATATTTTTTACACTCAGACTTTTCCACCATATACTTTTCTTCGTCCATATACTTTTCACCCATACATTTTTTGCCCAGAAACTTTTCAGCCATATATTTTTTTTCACCCATTGACTTTTCACCCACTGACTTTCACCCATACACTTTTCACCCACAGACCTTTCACCCCAGACTTGGCACCCTCAGACTTTTCACCCATACCCGTTCCACCCATATACTTTTGACCCGCGGACTTTTCACCCCACGCTTTTCGCCCAGAGATTTTTCACCCACAGACTTTTTCATGCACAGCCTTGTCACACTTTTCACCCATATACGTTTCACCCAGGGACTCTTCACCCAGAGACTCTTCTTCCACAGACTTTTCACCCACAGACTTTCCACCCGCAAACTTGTCGCCCACAGACTTTCAAGGATCCTTACGCTCATATTTTCATATTTTCACAACCCTCTCCAAAATTTCCTCATTTCACATCCTATACCGACAGAAGTTTCTTCTCCGTAGCTACTGTGCCTCCATTCACGGACCCTTACCTCTGCCCTCCTCACCTCATATTTTCGTCACCCCTTTCCAAAGCTTCCTATTTTCACATCCCATACTGACAGAAGCTCCCTCAAATCCCCTACAGGGAACGGTCCAAGAGAATAGTGGTCCCACTTCGGACCCCACTGCATATTTTCGTCACCCCTTCCAAAGGTTCCTAATGTCACCTCCTATACTGACAGAAATTCCTTCTAAGCCTTGCGACCCAGGCAGTGCCCTTGCCTCTGGCCTCATTCTATTCCATTCTATTCCAGTCTCTATATCGGACGGACCAGGAGACCCCACTGCATATTTTCGTCACCCCTTCCAAAATTCATAATTTTACATCCTATACTGACAGAAGTTCCTTCTAATCCTTACGACCACCCCAACAGATAGGAGTAGAAGGGTAAAAGAGAAATGCATATTTTCGTCACCCCTTCCAAAGCTTCCTAATTGCACACCCTATACTGACAGAACTTCCTTCTAATCCTTGCGACCATAATGGTCCCACATCGGAGCCCAACAGATACGGCTAGAAGAGTAAGAGAGATACATAAAGAAAAGTAGTCATGGATTCTATTCCAGTCTCTGCATCGGACGGACCAGGAGACCCCAATGCATATTTCGTCGCCTTTCCCAAGCTTCCTAATTTCACATCCTATACTGACAGAAGTTTCTCTTAATCCTCGCGGCCATACTGGTCCCACATCAGAGCCCAACAAATACAAGTCGACGAGAACAATCTCATCCACATCCTTTCGCAACCTTTCCAAGCAATGCCTTTCCCTATGACTCCCTTCTATTCCAGTCTTTCCCAAAGCATCGTATACTGACAGAACTTGCTTCTAATCCTTGCCACCATAATGGTCCCACATCGGAGCCCAACTACTGACAGAAGTTGCTTCTAATCCTTGTGACCATCAAGCAATGCCTTCTCCTCTGACTCCCTTGGATTCCAGTCTCTCTATCGCCTCCCCAAATGCACCTCCGAGGACGGACCAGGGGGGAATCGATACCCCACCGTCACCCAATTGCCACCTGGTACATAACCCTCAAAAATGTTCCAATTGTCCAAGCTCCACTGCGCCCAATTCCGTGACTTTGGTCACATTTCGCCCGCTCTCCCCCTTAACTCACTTTTGTTCGCAAAAAGAACTTCGCCTAGCCTAGCGGCTGGCTTTCGTGATATACACATGTGTATATATATATATATCAAAACGCAAGAGCTCCCCCAGGAGCATCGCACGGGCTCTGTTTTCCTCGCTTGACGGAAAGATCCCTGTGAACACATGCATTGGTAAAAGGACCTGGAGTGATGGCTGCTGGAATTCACACTGGTTATATTCTGTATTCGATTTTTTGTAAAGTGACTTTCCCAGTCACACCAGTTGAAAAAGTAGCAGAGCAAAATGCTATTCCATCGGAAATGGCCAGGTCTTTGGGTTTCTCATGTCTCTATTTCTTGTACTGCGCACCACAGACGATCCTGGAAAGCAAGTCTCGGAGAGGCCACTGATTGGAATCACTGAGTTGTAAACCTCAATGAACTTGGCGAGATCCTTGAGCTGAGCGGATGATGACTCACTCACATGTTCACGGATCCACTTGACATAGCCAGAATGGGCGATGTCCTTGCTCGTCACCAACTCCAGATAGCTTAACTCATGAGACTTCATTTTGCCAAAGGTGATAATGGTCTGTGCCCATTGGCGACAGGATGGCACCTGGCTGGGCAATTGTCCATGAGCTGATGCATCCATTTGATGCCACTGAGCCGCCGTCACTGTCACTGACAAGCTTTCCATAGAGCTTGCGCCGGTCTTTCCAGACTTCGCTGCAGCGTCCGGCGGAGGGGACAGCTGACGCTTGCTGGCATCGGTCATGGCTCCCTGAGTAAGAGGATCCCAGGAGGCATCAGAATCACCATCTCCAATGATCGTGGAGGCTTTCACACCAGTAAGGAGCTCTTCAAGCACACCAGACTGCCGCGCTTTAAGCAACAAAAACTTCAGGCTTGACAACTCCGTCGAAGACAAAGTGCTAAGCGACATGAGCACTGTACACAAACTACTGTATCTTCAATGCAGAAAAATAAACGCAGGACTCGGGTTTGAGAGCTCGATAACACGAATTCAGAACACAGGCTTACGCAAAATCCCACATCGTACCCAGCAATGTTTCTACCACAAGCATTTGCATCAGATGGAGAAAGGCGCGCTATCTGTGATTGTTTGCTTGCTTTTACAAGGTCACAAAAACTCAAAACATGCAAAAAACGGATGCAATGGTTCTGACATCTTGCAGTCACTATTTTTGGAGTTGTGGACTGTCAGCACCAACATCGGAAAACTGAGGTGTTTTACCCAAACGTCTTTGCTTTTCCATGGCCTGTCTATCCAAAACTTCTGACTCTGGAGAAATCTGATAACTGGAACTTCTCATGCATGAGCGCAACAAATCGACTGGGTCACCGGCATCTTTTGTTAGACTGTCGGCTAACATTCGGTCTGTAGGCACCCAACGAACATGCATAGAGGCATTACGGATGCTTTCTCTAATTATGGTAATATCAATGCTGGTTCTTCGATCCTCCACGGCAGTGGGGCTAGAAGGTGAAGCAAGATGATCGTACAACGATTTGCAATCAGTTACCAAAATTGGAGATCTTCGTTTCAACACATCACAGGCCTGCCTCACACTGAAAGGACCGTCCAAAAGTTCAGCAATGATAAGCATCAACCATTCCACTGTACCAGATGCGATTGACATCGCCTGAGACTCGGCAGCTAATGTCGAGGATACTGCTCTGGCTAAGCGAAAGCTTTTCCAAACTGCAGGATTCCATTGGACCATTTGTCCATTGTTCAAAGACTCATGTGCAAACGCAATAACGTAACCAGCTTGAGTGTGATTACCAACGTTAGCAAAAGCTGCATCAGAGTGACAAACTACTGTCAATGACTCAATTGGAATGGGTGAAAAAGTCAGAGAAAGATCGCTATGCTGTTTCGCACGTCGAACGATATTGCTGGCTTGTTTCAAGTGCTTCATCTTTGGGTTTGGAAAACTCTGCTGACTCAAGCTGGTTTGAGCTGCTAAATCAGGTCTGCCTTGGGATGACAGCCAATTCAGGCTCCCATTGATTGCACGAAGTACTTTCACCTGATGAGGTTCCAAACATTTTTCTGAAGATGCACCTTTGGGGATAGAAGCTGGACGCAGGTTTTGTGCAAACGTTTTCATCGACATATGGATGGTGCCATCAGGGTCTTGTTTATAAAAAGCATCACAAAACTCACCGGAGCTAGTTCTCCACTTTCTGAATGGAAACCTCTTGCGCAGGGCTTCGATGGAGGCGTCAAACTGAGGACCAGATCCACCTACCATGCAATCATCTACATGACATCCAAGCAGACCGATAAGACGATTGTCAGAGTCTCTCAGATGATAGAGACACGCATCAAAAGCACTGGGTGTCCAACCAAGGGCTTTAAGCTCTCGGTCGAAGGTTTGGAACCAAGCTGCAGGGGCATCGTTCTGGCCATATAAATTTCCCACTATTTCGATGACGGCTTCACTATCTAAACCGGGAATGCCTCCGGGAGGATGGTGGGCATATAAAGGTCTAAAACGATCTTCAAGGGCACCAGCTTCCAGAAACGCACCTTTGATGTCACCAAGTTGCATGACCCAACCCAGAGAAGACAGTAATTGAAGCAAGGCTACTCTACCTATCTGGCTCAACGTGGGAGATTTGAGGCGGCCCTCCTCAGCTTTGACATCCAGATCAGGATCCAAATGACCCTGAAGACACCACCTACCCTTGACCGTGAAGGTGTTAGGATCAGTTTTGTCAATTGGCTTCTCTTCATCGACAGCTTTACGGGTGAGCACAAACCGAGAACCAATAAAACGGTGGCCAAACTTTTCTTTAATCTCACGTGCCTTTTTGCCATAGTGCAAACGAACAACATTGCCTTTGTTCAACAAAGTCTGCCATTCATCTCTCTTACCAGCATCGACCTTGGCTTGCAAACTAGGGTGGTTGTTACTATGTGGCAACTCCTTCTGCATCTTCTTCTTAAGATAGTCAGCCAAAAGCACTTCCAGGTCAAGGTGGTCACTGCTCAAACATTCCACGGAGAGAACCTCTGTGGCGGGTTCAGTTCGGGCTTTGGACACTGGTGGTTCCGGACATGAATCAGAAGGCTCAGTTGTCTCTTCGTGCGCACGCTTGGATGATTCTGGCATGCTGGCATCAGGGGCAGTGGACATGTCAACTATGAGTTTTGGCACAACTTCCTTCATGAGATCGACAAAATCATCCTGCCGAAGAGCAGCGGGACGCCAAATGGATTGAGGGCCATCTTTGCCGGACACTCGCCTACGTACTGGACCATAACTACTGGAACTAGCCTCGGAACCGACCTCATTGCCTGGAACCTTGGCATGTGGAGCTATATTTTCTTGAAAAGGTGGTGGCGTCTCAGGAGGCGACAAGATGGCCTGTGAATCCAATTGACTGGCATCTGGCTCTTCAGACTGCATGTTCGGCTCGATCGGTCTCTCAGCCGGCACTGCTGCAGACCCAGGCTTTGACTGTACACTCTCAGGCGTTGGACCAGCGGGCACACTTGCTGCTCTACTGGCTGACCCCGGCGAGCTACACACTGGAGACTGTTCTGTCGGATATGACTGGGGCACCAAATCGAGATATTGTTGACTCTTAAAAGCACCTCCTTCGATTAGGTCCTTGATTCCCAGTAGCTCAGCCTGTGGTGTACCTACCAAAGTCCTTTCTTCGCTTGTTGCAAAACGAACCTGCTCTGGAGCACAACGCAACACTTGCTTTCGATGAGCTAACACCAGATTTCTGCCAACATTTCCCAAGACAATTGCAGTGCCATACCAACGACACTCATTTTGCAACTCTCCCTTGATCCACTTCTGGGAACGCCAATAGGCCACTAAGTCGCCTGGTCGGAAATCTCGAAAAGTCCTGGGCCGGGCAGACAAAGCTTTGCGAAGAGACCGGTCATCCTGAAGATCCAGCACAGCATGTCGGGCAGTGGCTCGGATTCGCTGAGCACGTTCAATGGCTTCATCAGTTAATGACACTGTTCCAGGAATTACCTGCTGAGGCTCATCTAACAAGTTGGAGGGAACGTTTGGATTACGACCGAAAACAAACTGATGAGGTGTGTGGCCATGGACATGAATCATGCTATTCTTGACATGGGCGGCAGTAACGCACTCCAACCATTCTGATTGACAGGATGGGCTATGTTGATCTATGATCTTCTGTAGGATGCGATTAAACCAACCACCATGATTCTCAGTCTTTCCAAGTTGCCAGTGTGCATCAGCTGCAATTTGTCGAACCACGCAACCCTGTTCCTCAGCTGTACCTGTCATCGGATCTGCGAGGTTGGTCTGAGCAGGATCCAAGATGATCTCAGTTGGAATACCAGCCCAGCTGATCCAATGTTCATCCAACAAACGACGCAACAGCTTTGATGTCTCGTTCTCAAAGAAAGGAATCATGCGTTGAAAACCGCTAGCTTGATCTACGACATTCAAAGCCTTAATCTTTTGATTTGTCTTCCAACCTTGCAGATACTTGACATCCACTCCAATCTGTTTGTTGAACTCACACACCCGATCCGTATTAGCAGGGAGAGGTGTCTTCGGCTTCTCTCTGCTTTGGCAAAAGGGGCAAGTGAATTTGCGAGCCAGGTTCAAAGCATGATCCGAGGCTTGTCCATGTTTCAACAAACGCACCATGTCAGCATTGGGTGGGTGACCTAAGTTCTTATGGAGCTTAGTCAAGGTTTGCATCATCTGGGCCTCGGATGGTTGCTCGCGAGTGATGGCACAAACTTCGGTAACATCGTGCCATTGCTTTTCAGAAACATCATCGCAAGACAACGTCAGAACCTCTTGATCGCGGAATCTGGGGACTGTCTCAAGCACGGCCTGTACAAACTTGGGCGGATACTGACCTGCAAAAGTGCTGACAGCTCCCACTTTCGGATGGCTACCGGCTATGACATCGTGGCATGCATGCTGTGGATCAGAGGACCCAGGGCACAATTTACCAAGTGACATCATGTCTTCATGAGTTAACAACAGTTGTTGCTTTAAGGATGAAGTGGTCACTTCCAGGTAAACGCATGTCATATTGGCACATGTGCAACTTGGCCACAAAGTATCGTCGGCACAAGGACTGAACTTCAGGATATTGCCACATCTGTGATGGAGCGGGGTGCTCAAACACTGCACGACCTCCCAAACTCACTTGTTGACGAAACAAATCACAGCAAAAACGAATGAAGGCTCTACTCTGCGCTTTCTTCTTGAGAAACTCCAGACGCTCCATACGAGTGGCGTTCAAATGAATCCAGCCACTTTCATTGGTGCAGGGTGGACACAACACTAACAGGTCAGGGGGAGAATGCCTAAGTTCTTCTTTCAAACGACTTCGGTTCTTGGGGCATGACAAATCCGTACCCAACTTAAGGTCGACTGACTTGGCAACAAAACCTCTGGCCTGTGCTGTGGGAGCGAAACGCGGTGGTGAAAACACCTCAACCACCAATGGTCGCTCATGTGTCGCTGGCTCTACTGCTGCGGCAGCCTTAATTTGCGATGTTAACTGTCGCATTTGATGGCTAGTGAGATTCCAGGCATTATGCTCAGTCAAGTCGGAAGGACATTCCAGGTCTACAGGGAGACGCAGATGAAATCTCGTGACAACATGACTAACATCTGAAGGCACATCTCGAAGCAGCAGTTTTCAGGGTTTCTTCGGATCAACTGAATCAGAGTACAAAACCTTGTTAGAATCTTTATCAACCACGACCCTCTTGAACACATACTGCCAAAACTTTGAATCATGAACTGCTAAGGAAACTGGTGTTTTCGTCAACCCAAAGTCCTCTCGGCACTGGATCACCACATGATGCGGAGTTGAGGAGCTTGAGAGGCAGGGCTGATCTCCAGAAGCTTCAGCAATGTCTGGTGAAGGATCCTCTGAGGGCAGCACGGCAGTGTCTTCACTTGAATCAGATGAGGAAGATATCAACACCTCTGTACCGGGCTTGGATTCAGTTGGATTCTTCATCACATTCAGCACATATTGACCGGCAGCATTGGTAGTCAGGGGGATCTTCATCTTATCATCAAACACTACCAGTTGATCATTCGCAAAGTCAATCTTGGCTTGAAGAGCTCGAAGCGCTGGTCGAGACACAAGGAGGGGAGCAGACCCCTTCACAATTGCGGCCTTGAGAATACCACGTCTTTCGCCAATGAAAATAGGCATACTGATGCAGTGTTGAGAAACTTCATGCTGTCCATTTCCAAACTTGAAGTGGTTAATCTCAGGTTCCCTTGAGGGGATCTTCATGCCTTGTGCACACCACAGTTGCTGGAATTGTTCGAGCGTATCTTCGCCAATAATGGTTTTGCCACATCCAGAGTCCAAAACTCCAAAACCAGGTGAAGAGACCAAAAGGGTCTCATGCATGACATTCAGCTGAGGCAGATGCGCATCACTTTGTCGTCCCATCACCAGTGAACGAAGCCGGTCCAAGAGTGAGTCGCATCTGGCCACTGCTGCAACAAAGTGGACCTCCGGTTCTGACACACTCTGGACGTATGCTGCGCCTGATGCATTCGGCTTTGCACTGCTCTTTGCGCCAGGGGTTGTTGTCGAAGAGCTGGACTGTGTTCCTCCTTTGAACGGACACTCTCGAGCCCAATGACCCTGTTTCTGACATTTGTGGCAACGAGACTTGCGCTTAATCTCTTCCACCTCCACTCTGAATTGACGCTTCAGCTCCTTCACCTGCTGAAACTTTCGGGCCTTCTGCAGTCGGTTGATCTCGGCACGTTTCTCTTTCCAAGTAACGGCAAGGCATTCGGCTACATCATCCTCATGGAAGCTCTCGTCCGTTGTGGACGGTAGGGCATCAGCCTGGTGACCATGTTCGGTCAGGAACTGCTCAATGTCCTGGAATTCGATCTCAGGGTCTGCATTTGCGCCAGGAGACCCGCCGCCTTCATCATCCACCACATGAGCTGCGGCTGAGCGACGGGTACCCAAAACCATCTCTGGATAGCAGCTTCGCAAAGCTCGCCCAATCTCCTCTCTCTGGAGTTTGCCATGAGCACGGGCCAACACAACGGCCTTCTGTTCCTCGGTGAGGCCGCATCGGTTGAGCAACAACCATCCACGAGCCTCTTCGGTTTTTCTGCTCAGGCGGTCAAACAGCTCGGAAGCTCGGCCAATCCAGCCTTTGACGGTCTCGTTGTTCTGCACCTTGAGACCAAAGACTTCTGTAAGCATCTCACCTAGCTCATCGGTCTTGTCCTTCTCTGGAAAACGCTTGTCAAGCAAATCCAGCAACACAGTGTCACCTCCTTCCTTCTGGTAAGAGGTGGGATCCAGGTGTTCCAAACACTCCAGGGCCTTTCCGGTCAGGAGTGTATAGATGTAGGGGCCAGCTGCTGCTGTTGGAAGCTTGTCCAAGGTGATGATTTTGTTTTTCACCCAGGCACGCCATCTCTTGTACTCCTGGGCATCTTCATTGTCTCCTGAGAAATATCTCAGGGACCCTGCGCTTTCACCAGCCGATGCCATGGTTGCTGTCTGGGCCTACACCGCGAGGCCAAAAGAACTCCCTATTCTAACTGCGGGAGCCGGGGTGTTCCCGGCTCCGCTACCAATCAAAACGCAAGAGCTCCCCCAGGAGCATCGCACGGGCTCTGTTTTCCTCGCTTGACGGAAAGATCCCTGCGAACACATGCATTGGTAAAAGGACCTGGAGTGATGGCTGCTGGAATTCACATATATATATATATATATGTATATACACACACACATGTACTTGCACGTGTACATATACATACACATACACATACACATATACATACGCATACATATACATATTATGTATATACACATATATTATGTGCATATCATATATATATATATATTATTATATATGCATATCATATATATATATACATATATATATATTACGTGTATATATAATATTACAATATACATACATTATACATACATACTCGTATACATGTGCTTAAGTGTTGCATGTTGCAGCTAAGTCTATCATTTTGAAGCTGTATCAACTTTCTGCAAAGCTTCCATAAGGCCGACGAGAGTATTGGCAAGACCAAACGCCAGGAAGACTACTGCAATGACTGCACCTTGCACAGCATGGGTCCGGAGATCCCATATATTCCCGTATCATTTGCTAATGGGGAGTATGATGACCAAACCAGTGGATTTGGGGACGGTATAGTATCCCATTTTCTGACCCAAAAAAAAGGGGCAGTGACATGTTGCTGGACCCTGGACCGGGAAATTATACTCTAAGACAACTAGTTCGTGCTTGTCATACACGTACAAACACTGTCTGCTAGGCATGTCGTTGAAGCTTGGTGCTCAATGCTAGAGCTAGAGTCGCTGAAGGCGCGCTTGGGAAGGAAGTGGAAATGCAAATTTCAGAGGAAGTTGATCTGGAAAGTAAATGAATGCTGAGGCTGAAACCAATTGCACTCAGCTGATAAGCAAAGATGCCAACACCTGGCACCTGTCGCTGCGAAAGACTTGAAAACACCCAGGCACTCTGTCAAAATGTGTAATGTTTCCGTCCTGCTCAATCAGCGTCAAAATAGCTGTTTGAATCTTGTCAAGCGCTTCTCACCAAATAGACATAACTCTAGTTGAGCACAGCACCAGCATTTCCAAGCGTTGCTGCAAGGGCAGCTTCTGGCAAAATTGGCATGATAGTACCAAATGCTGACAAGCAATGCCAAATTGCAAGCAGCTGTTCCTCCGCCCGAAAACAAGTTGGGCCTGGTTCTGCTGCCATTGCTGACCAACGCCAACCGGATCTGCAGCGAAAAGAATTGCTATGGTCACGATCTGCGGTCAGCTCTCATTCCCAGACTCGCAGCCTTGTCGTACATGTTGAAGGACTGGCTCTAGTTGAGAGCTACACAACCAAACCTGAACCAATTAATGAAGGTGAAGGAAACAGCCGCGGTACCTTTGTTGAATGCTTTTGGATTGCAGTCAATCTTGCTGAGCATCTGGCTCCACCTACCATGACCACGGCAGATATGGCGTCTGCTCGTAGCCATGCCTGAACAAAAGCTGGAGTTGTGGATTCCATGCTCCTATACCCTCTGTCAGGTGATGTAGAGGGCGGTGGGCTCTCACCGAACTCACATCTTGAGGTGGTGCTCTTGCTTCTTGATCTTCTTGTGCTTTTGAAGTTGTTTCAGTGAATGTGATATGGAAGCGATGGTGGAATGACTCCATCTCATACCATGGTACCTGTTTCAGGTTCAAACTGAGTTCTTTGAATCCTTTTGCAGCAGGAGAATTGCCAGTCAGGTGGTGATGTCGTGTTCTGCAGGTCCCATATTTTTCTGTGCGTGTTGGCATCTCATAATGAGTATGTTTCTGGCAAAGACAAAGGAGGTTTGATCTGCACACTTTGAGTGTTCTTGCGTGGCTGGTCTGACTGGCTCTGTGCGATGTCATGTTGTGCTACATCAGGGCACACATTGATTCATTTGACAGCTAGAGGCTCCAAACCAGTAACCAACGCTTACTTTTTTCATGCGGTTGGCTTCTGGGTATGGCAATAATGGAAAGATATTGTACCCAGGGAAAGTCTGCTTTTTTGGGGGTTGTACTCCAAACAACACTACCATGGTGGCAAATGCGGTGATAATGGTCTGTGCCCATTGGCGACAGGATGGCACCTGGCTGGGCAATTGTCCATGAGCTGATGCATCCATTTGATGCCACTGAGCCGCCGTCACTGTCACTGACAAGCTTTCCATAGAGCTTGCGCCGGTCTTTCCAGACTTCGCTGCAGCGTCCGGCGGAGGGGACAGCTGACGCTTGCTGGCATCGGTCATGGCTCCCTGAGTAAGAGGATCCCAGGAGGCATCAGAATCACCATCTCCAATGATCGTGGAGGCTTTCACACCAGTAAGGAGCTCTTCAAGCACACCAGACTGCCGCGCTTTAAGCAACAAAAACTTCAGGCTTGACAACTCCGTCGAAGACAAAGTGCTAAGCGACATGAGCACTGTACACAAACTACTGTATCTTCAATGCAGAAAAATAAACGCAGGACTCGGGTTTGAGAGCTCGATAACACGAATTCAGAACACAGGCTTACGCAAAATCCCACATCGTACCCAGCAATGTTTCTACCACAAGCATTTGCATCAGATGGAGAAAGGCGCGCTATCTGTGATTGTTTGCTTGCTTTTACAAGGTCACAAAAACTCAAAACATGCAAAAAACGGATGCAATGGTTCTGACATCTTGCAGTCACTATTTTTGGAGTTGTGGACTGTCAGCACCAACATCGGAAAACTGAGGTGTTTTACCCAAACGTCTTTGCTTTTCCATGGCCTGTCTATCCAAAACTTCTGACTCTGGAGAAATCTGATAACTGGAACTTCTCATGCATGAGCGCAACAAATCGACTGGGTCACCGGCATCTTTTGTTAGACTGTCGGCTAACATTCGGTCTGTAGGCACCCAACGAACATGCATAGAGGCATTACGGATGCTTTCTCTAATTATGGTAATATCAATGCTGGTGCTTCGATCCTCCACGGCAGTGGGGCTAGAAGGTGAAGCAAGATGATCGTACAACGATTTGCAATCAGTTACCAAAATTGGAGATCTTCGTTTCAACACATCACAGGCCTGCCTCACACTGAAAGGACCGTCCAAAAGTTCAGCAATGATAAGCATCAACCATTCCACTGTACCAGATGCGATTGACATCGCCTGAGACTCGGCAGCTAATGTCGAGGATACTGCTCTGGCTAAGCGAAAGCTTTTCCAAACTGCAGGATTCCATTGGACCATTTGTCCATTGTTCAAAGACTCATGTGCAAACGCAATAACGTAACCAGCTTGAGTGTGATTACCAACGTTAGCAAAAGCTGCATCAGAGTGACAAACTACTGTCAATGACTCAATTGGAATGGGTGAAAAAGTCAGAGAAAGATCGCTATGCTGTTTCGCACGTCGAACGATATTGCTGGCTTGTTTCAAGTGCTTCATCTTTGGGTTTGGAAAACTCTGCTGACTCAAGCTGGTTTGAGCTGCTAAATCAGGTCTGCCTTGGGATGACAGCCAATTCAGGCTCCCATTGATTGCACGAAGTACTTTCACCTGATGAGGTTCCAAACATTTTTCTGAAGATGCACCTTTGGGGATAGAAGCTGGACGCAGGTTTTGTGCAAACGTTTTCATCGACATATGGATGGTGCCATCAGGGTCTTGTTTATAAAAAGCACCACAAAACTCACCGGAGCTAGTTCTCCACTTTCTGAATGGAAACCTCTTGCGCAGGGCTTCGATGGAGGCGTCAAACTGAGGACCAGATCCACCTACCATGCAATCATCTACATGACATCCAAGCAGACCGATAAGACGATTGTCAGAGTCTCTCAGATGATAGAGACACGCATCAAAAGCACTGGGTGTCCAACCAAGGGCTTTAAGCTCTCGGTCGAAGGTTTGGAACCAAGCTGCAGGGGCATCGTTCTGGCCATATAAATTTCCCACTATTTCGATGACGGCTTCACTATCTAAACCGGGAATGCCTCCGGGAGGATGGTGGGCATATAAAGGTCTAAAACGATCTTCAAGGGCACCAGCTTCCAGAAACGCACCTTTGATGTCACCAAGTTGCATGACCCAACCCAGAGAAGACAGTAATTGAAGCAAGGCTACTCTACCTATCTGGCTCAACGTGGGAGATTTGAGGCGGCCCTCCTCAGCTTTGACATCCAGATCAGGATCCAAATGACCCTGAAGACACCACCTACCCTTGACCGTGAAGGTGTTAGGATCAGTTTTGTCAATTGGCTTCTCTTCATCGACAGCTTTACGGGTGAGCACAAACCGAGAACCAATAAAACGGTGGCCAAACTTTTCTTTAATCTCACGTGCCTTTTTGCCATAGTGCAAACGAACAACATTGCCTTTGTTCAACAAAGTCTGCCATTCATCTCTCTTACCAGCATCGACCTTGGCTTGCAGACTAGGGTGGTTGTTACTATGTGGCAACTCCTTCTGCATCTTCTTCTTAAGGTAGTCAGCTAATAGCACTTCCAGGTCAAGGTGGTCGCTGTTCAAACATTCCACTGAGAGAACCTCTGTGGCTGGTTCAGTTCGGGCTTTGGACACTGGTGGTTCCGGACAAGAATCAGAAGGCTCAGTTGCCTCTTCGTGCGCACGCTTGGATGATTCTGGCATGCTGGCATCAGGGGCAGTGGACATGTCAACTATGAGTTTTGGCACAACTTCCTTCATGAGATCGACAAAATCATCCTGCCGAAGAGCAGCGGGACGCCAAATGGATTGAGGGCCATCTTTGCCGGACACTCGCCTACGTACTGGACCATAACTACTGGAACTAGCCTCGGAACCGACCTCATTGCCTGGAACCTTGGCATGTGGAGTTATATTTTCTTGAAAAGGTGGTGGCGTCTCAGGAGGCGACAAGATGGCCTGTGAATCCAATTGACTGGCATCTGGCTCTTCAGACTGCATGTTCGGCTCGATCGGTCTCTCAGCCGGCACTGCTGCAGACCCAGGCTTTGACTGTACACTCTCAGGCGTTGGACCAGCGGGCACACTTGCTGCTCTACTGGCTGACCCCGGCGAGCTACACACTGGAGACTGTTCTGTCGGATATGACTGGGGCACCAAATCGAGATATTGTTGACTCTTAAAAGCACCTCCTTCGATTAGGTCCTTGATTCCCAGTAGCTCAGCCTGTGGTGTACCTACCAAAGTCCTTTCTTCGCTTGTTGCAAAACGAACCTGCTCTGGAGCACAACGCAACACTTGCTTTCGATGAGCTAACACCAGATTTCTGCCAACATTTCCCAAGACAATTGCAGTGCCATACCAACGACACTCATTTTGCAACTCTCCCTTGATCCACTTCTGGGAACGCCAATAGGCCACTAAGTCGCCTGGTCGGAAATCTCGAAAAGTCCTGGGCCGGGCAGACAAAGCTTTGCGAAGAGACCGGTCATCCTGAAGATCCAGCACAGCATGTCGGGCAGTGGCTCGGATTCGCTGAGCACGTTCAATGGCTTCATCAGTTAATGACACTGTTCCAGGAATTACCTGCTGAGGCTCATCTAACAAGTTGGAGGGAACGTTTGGATTACGACCGAAAACAAACTGATGAGGTGTGTGGCCATGGACATGAATCATGCTATTCTTGACATGGGCGGCAGTAACGCACTCCAACCATTCTGATTGACAGGATGGGCTATGTTGATCTATGATCTTCTGTAGGATGCGATTAAACCAACCACCATGATTCTCAGTCTTTCCAAGTTGCCAGTGTGCATCAGCTGCGATTTGTCGAACCACGCAACCCTGTTCCTCAGCTGTACCTGTCATCGGATCTGCGAGGTTGGTCTGAGCAGGATCCAAGATGATCTCAGTTGGAATACCAGCCCAGCTGATCCAATGTTCATCCAACAAACGACGCAACAGCTTTGATGTCTCGTTCTCAAAGAAAGGAATCATGCGTTGAAAACCGCTAGCTTGATCTACGACATTCAAAGCCTTAATCTTTTGATTTGTCTTCCAACCTTGCAGATACTTGACATCCACTCCAATCTGTTTGTTGAACTCACACACCCGATCCGTATTAGCAGGGAGAGGTGTCTTCGGCTTCTCTCTGCTTTGGCAAAAGGGGCAAGTGAATTTGCGAGCCAGGTTCAAAGCATGATCCGAGGCTTGTCCATGTTTCAACAAACGCACC
Organism: Cladocopium goreaui; assembly: GCA_947184155.2. Classification (NCBI taxonomy): domain Eukaryota; class Dinophyceae; order Suessiales; family Symbiodiniaceae; genus Cladocopium; species Cladocopium goreaui. The sequence goes on along the minus strand of CAMXCT020004168.1, from coordinate 287,121 downwards.
ATGTCAGCATTGGGTGGGTGACCTAAGTTCTTATGGAGCTTAGTCAAGGTTTGCATCATCTGGGCCTCGGATGGTTGCTCGCGAGTGATGGCACAAACTTCGGTAACATCGTGCCATTGCTTTTCAGAAACATCATCGCAAGACAACGTCAGAACCTCTTGATCGCGGAATCTGGGGACTGTCTCAAGCACGGCCTGTACAAACTTGGGCGGATACTGACCTGCAAAAGTGCTGACAGCTCCCACTTTCGGATGGCTACCGGCTATGACATCGTGGCATGCATGCTGTGGATCAGAGGACCCAGGGCACAATTTACCAAGTGACATCATGTCTTCATGAGTTAACAACAGTTTAGTTGCTTTAAGGATGAAGTGGTCACTTCCAGGTAAACGCATGTCATATTGGCACATGTGCAACTTGGCCACAAAGTATCGTCGGCACAAGGACTGAACTTCAGGATATTGCCACATCTGTGATGGAGCGGGGTGCTCAAACACTGCACGACCTCCCAAACTCACTTGTTGACGAAACAAATCACAGCAAAAACGAATGAAGGCTCTACTCTGCGCTTTCTTCTTGAGAAACTCCAGACGCTCCATACGAGTGGCGTTCAAATGAATCCAGCCACTTTCATTGGTGCAGGGTGGACACAACACTAACAGGTCAGGGGGAGAATGCCTAAGTTCTTCTTTCAAACGACTTCGGTTCTTGGGGCATGACAAATCCGTACCCAACTTAAGGTCGACTGACTTGGCAACAAAACCTCTGGCCTGTGCTGTGGGAGCGAAACGCGGTGGTGAAAACACCTCAACCACCAATGGTCGCTCATGTGTCGCTGGCTCTACTGCTGCGGCAGCCTTAATTTGCGATGTTAACTGTCGCATTTGATGGCTAGTGAGATTCCAGGCATTATGCTCAGTCAAGTCGGAAGGACATTCCAGGTCTACAGGGAGACGCAGATGAAATCTCGTGACTACATGACTAACATCTGAAGGCACATCTCGAAGCAGCAGTTTTCGGGGTTTCTTCGGATCAACTGAATCAGAGTACAAAACCTTGTTAGAATCTTTATCAACCACGACCCTCTTGAACACATACTGCCAAAACTTTGAATCATGAACTGCTAAGGAAACTGGTGTTTTCGTCAACCCAAAGTCCTCTCGGCACTGGATCACCACATGATGCGGAGTTGAGGAGCTTGAGAGGCAGGGCTGATCTCCAGAAGCTTCAGCAATGTCTGGTGAAGGATCCTCTGAGGGCAGCACGGCAGTGTCTTCACTTGAATCAGATGAGGAAGATATCAACACCTCTGTACCGGGCTTGGATTCAGTTGGATTCTTCATCACATTCAGCACATATTGACCGGCAGCATTGGTAGTCAGGGGGATCTTCATCTTATCATCAAACACTACCAGTTGATCATTCGCAAAGTCAATCTTGGCTTGAAGAGCTCGAAGCGCTGGTCGAGACACAAGGAGGGGAGCAGACCCCTTCACAATTGCGGCCTTGAGAATACCACGTCTTTCGCCAATGAAAATAGGCATACTGATGCAGTGTTGAGAAACTTCATGCTGTCCATTTCCAAACTTGAAGTGGTTAATCTCAGGTTCCCTTGAGGGGATCTTCATGCCTTGTGCACACCACAGTTGCTGGAATTGTTCGAGCGTATCTTCGCCAATAATGGTTTTGCCACATCCAGAGTCCAAAACTCCAAAACCAGGTGAAGAGACCAAAAGGGTCTCATGCATGACATTCAGCTGAGGCAGATGCGCATCACTTTGTCGTCCCATCACCAGTGAACGAAGCCGGTCCAAGAGTGAGTCGCATCTGGCCACTGCTGCAACAAAGTGGACCTCCGGTTCTGACACACTCTGGACGTATGCTGCGCCTGATGCATTCGGCTTTGCACTGCTCTTTGCGCCAGGGGTTGTTGTCGAAGAGCTGGACTGTGTTCCTCCTTTGAACGGACACTCTCGAGCCCAATGACCCTGTTTCTGACATTTGTGGCAACGAGACTTGCGCTTAATCTCTTCCACCTCCACTCTGAATTGACGCTTCAGCTCCTTCACCTGCTGAAACTTTCGGGCCTTCTGCAGTCGGTTGATCTCGGCACGTTTCTCTTTCCAAGTAACGGCAAGGCATTCGGCTACATCATCCTCATGGAAGCTCTCGTCCGTTGTGGACGGTAGGGCATCAGCCTGGTGACCATGTTCGGTCAGGAACTGCTCAATGTCCTGGAATTCGATCTCAGGGTCTGCATTTGCGCCAGGAGACCCGCCGCCTTCATCATCCACCACATGAGCTGCGGCTGAGCGACGGGTACCCAAAACCATCTCTGGATAGCAGCTTCGCAAAGCTCGCCCAATCTCCTCTCTCTGGAGTTTGCCATGAGCACGGGCCAACACAACGGCCTTCTGTTCCTCGGTGAGGCCGCATCGGTTGAGCAACAACCATCCACGAGCCTCTTCGGTTTTTCTGCTCAGGCGGTCAAACAGCTCGGAAGCTCGGCCAATCCAGCCTTTGACGGTCTCGTTGTTCTGCACCTTGAGACCAAAGACTTCTGTAAGCATCTCACCTAGCTCATCGGTCTTGTCCTTCTCTGGAAAACGCTTGTCAAGCAAATCCAGCAACACAGTGTCACCTCCTTCCTTCTGGTAAGAGGTGGGATCCAGGTGTTCCACACACTCCAGGGCCTTTCCGGTCAGGAGTGTATAGATGTAGGGGCCAGCTGCTGCTGTTGGAAGCTTGTCCAAGGTGATGATTTTGTTTTTCACCCAGGCACGCCATCTCTTGTACTCCTGGGCATCTTCATTGTCTCCTGAGAAATATCTCAGGGACCCTGCGCTTTCACCAGCCGATGCCATGGTTGCTGTCTGGGCCTACACCGCGAGGCCAAAAGAACTCCCTATTCTAACTGCGGGAGCCGGGGTGTTCCCGGCTCCGCTACCAATCAAAACGCAAGAGCTCCCCCAGGAGCATCGCACGGGCTCTGTTTTCCTCGCTTGACGGAAAGATCCCTGCGAACACATGCATTGGTAAAAGGACCTGGAGTGATGGCTGCTGGAATTCACATATATATATATATGTATATACACACACACATGTACTTGCACGTGTACATATACATACACATACACATACACATACACATATACATACACATACATATACATATTATGTATATACACATATATTATGTGCATATCATATATATATATTATTATATATGCATATCATATATATATATACATATATATATATTACGTGTATATATAATATTACAATATACATACATTATACATACATACTCGTATACATGTGCTTAAGTGTTGCATGTTGCAGCTAAGTCTATCATTTTGAAGCTGTATCAACTTTCTGCAAAGCTTCCATAAGGCCGACGAGAGTATTGGCAAGACCAAACGCCAGGAAGACTACTGCAATGACTGCACCTTGCACAGCATGGGTCCGGAGATCCCATATATTCCCGTATCATTTGCTAATGGGGAGTATGATGACCAAACCAGTGGATTTGGGGACGGTATAGTATCCCATTTTCTGACCCAAAAAAAAGGGGCAGTGACATGTTGCTGGACCCTGGACCGGGAAATTATACTCTAAGACAACTAGTTCGTGCTTGTCATACACGTACAAACACTGTCTGCTAGGCATGTCGTTGAAGCTTGGTGCTCAATGCTAGAGCTAGAGTCGCTGAAGGCGCGCTTGGGAAGGAAGTGGAAATGCAAATTTCAGAGGAAGTTGATCTGGAAAGTAAATGAATGCTGAGGCTGAAACCAATTGCACTCAGCTGATAAGCAAAGATGCCAACACCTGGCACCTGTCGCTGCGAAAGACTTGAAAACACCCAGGCACTCTGTCAAAATGTGTAATGTTTCCGTCCTGCTCAATCAGCGTCAAAATAGCTGTTTGAATCTTGTCAAGCGCTTCTCACCAAATAGACATAACTCTAGTTGAGCACAGCACCAGCATTTCCAAGCGTTGCTGCAAGGGCAGGTTCTGGCAAAATTGGCATGATAGTACCAAATGCTGACAAGCAATGCCAAATTGCAAGCAGCTGTTCCTCCGCCCGAAAACAAGTTGGGCCTGGTTCTGCTGCCATTGCTGACCAACGCCAACCGGATCTGCAGCGAAAAGAATTGCTATGGTCACGATCTGCGGTCAGCTCTCATTCCCAGACTCGCAGCCTTGTCGTACATGTTGAAGGACTGGCTCTAGTTGAGAGCTACACAACCAAACCTGAACCAATTAATGAAGGTGAAGGAAACAGCCGCGGTACCTTTGTTGAATGCTTTTGGATTGCAGTCAATCTTGCTGAGCATCTGGCTCCACCTACCATGACCACGGCAGATATGGCGTCTGCTCGTAGCCATGCCTGAACAAAAGCTGGAGTTGTGGATTCCATGCTCCTATACCCTCTGTCAGGTGATGTAGAGGGCGGTGGGCTCTCACCGAACTCACATCTTGAGGTGGTGCTCTTGCTTCTTGATCTTCTTGTGCTTTTGAAGTTGTTTCAGTGAATGTGATATGGAAGCGATGGTGGAATGACTCCATCTCATACCATGGTACCTGTTTCAGGTTCAAACTGAGTTCTTTGAATCCTTTTGCAGCAGGAGAATTGCCAGTCAGGTGGTGATGTCGTGTTCTGCAGGTCCCATATTTTTCTGTGCGTGTTGGCATCTCATAATGAGTATGTTTCTGGCAAAGACAAAGGAGGTTTGATCTGCACACTTTGAGTGTTCTTGCGTGGCTGGTCTGACTGGCTCTGTGCGATGTCATGTTGTGCTACATCAGGGCACACATTGATTCATTTGACAGCTAGAGGCTCCAAACCAGTAACCAACGCTTACTTTTTTCATGCGGTTGGCTTCTGGGTATGGCAATAATGGAAAGATATTGTACCCAGGGAAAGTCTGCTTTTTTGGGGGTTGTACTCCAAACAACACTACCATGGTGGCAAATGCGGTGGCTTATGCCTTTTCAACCCTCTCAGCTCCTAACTGAGAGGCCAGATGGACAGGACTGTCCACCTGGGCAAATGGCCAGATGGCCAAGCAAGAGAGAAAAGCGCAGAAAGCCCTCAAAATCACTGGTTTACGTGTATGTATGTATGTATGTATATATATATAATTATATATATATGTAGATGTATATATATATATATAAAATGTAAATGAGTCCAAGGGCACCGGGCCAAACATCAAAGCCATCAGCAACTCCAAAAACGGCAGAGCAAGAAGGACCTTGGCAACCAAGCCATCAATTCAACAGAATTCACTAAGCTGTAGCTTAAAAAGTCTATTCAATCGAAGTCTTTAAAGAGGTGCTATAGAGCAGCTACGAGCCATTGTGGCCTGTTTGTGCCAGAGCCATTCTGTCATGCGACTGTCGAGACCTTTGGCAGTTCAAAGCAACAAGGCACCAAGTTCCACACCGCACTGTATTCCTCTACCATGGCCCACAATTTCAGAGCTGCTGCAAGCTTGTCAGCATACCTGGCCACACGTTGGAGATCAAGAATCCCCCGAAAGAGATTCGGAATTCTTGATGGTCTGACCCACCAGGACGCATAGCTTGTTCAAGCACTGCTTTCTGCTCCTGACAGGCAAGTTTCCACATTCTACACATTTCTACACTGCCCACGGGCACATGACCTTCAATTGCAGAAATCGTCAAGATGATGGAAGGCTCTTTGTGGTCATCCCATGTCATTTCTGGGCACAGCGTCCATCTGGAGTCTACTTCAGCTGCTGCGGGTAAATAACAGGAGAACGGAGCTGAATGGAGTACGGGAAATGTTCCCCACAACTTCCCCAAAAAGACCGCTGGGCAATCCTCGTTAACGAGCTTGGCTTCAATGAGTGCCTGCCGGAAAGTCACACTCAGCACAGACAACCCACTGCTTGCCTATGTTGATGCAGGGCAGTCGCTCTTACAAAGTCATTGAAGCGAATGATAAGAATTTAATTGAGCTGCAGCCTTGCTTTTAAGGCAAACACTTCCCTGACACCGTAGTCTTGTTGGACGGCAGGTCGAATTACAAGAAGACTGCGCAAAGGAGACGTCTCAGACATTGGTGCGAAGACATCTCACTCGTCTGACCCTCAACCTCACATGCACAGCTCCTTCAACTGCAAAGCAAAAGGCCTGTAGGTCAATATTGAGTCAATAGGTCAGGTCATTGAAATCATTTGGTGAGGAGTTGAGCATTTTGCTATGCTATAAAAGCAAAGAGCTCCATGAGCAAGAGCTGCAAGAGCTGCTAGCACTCGACAGCTTGAACATTATCCCTGCAAAGCCACTGCTTAATGGCCGCAGACAAAATCTAAGGGCAAGCACTGTCACAGCCAAAACTACTGACAAATAGCATGCTATTGCAAATGAGAGAAATTCTTTTGACCAGAGTTGTGCTTTGGCTTGCCCACTTCTCTCCCTAAACTAATCCCTAAGCAGTGCAAAGTCACAAGATCTGGGCGCGGTGATCTCACCTCAAGGGATCAGCGTGGCTGAGCCAAAAAGGCGAAACGGGCAATGCTGGGGCTCCAGCGATACCCAAACCTGTAAAAACCCGTCTGCTGAGGAATCCTGACCGTAGAAAGTTGCAAAGCTCAGCTGGTGAGTTTGCTCTTTAGACTCCAATGTCTAGCAATATTTCATAATATTTCTATGTTTTAAATGCTTTCTGGACCACCTCCACTGTGCTCGTTTGCCCAAACTACGCCTTGCAGGGTGGATCTCATTTCCATCATCTCCGTCAACATTGGGCAGTGAAACAAGGAAACTGAAGCCCAAATGACTTGTCCACGAGAGACTCGAGACCCGCCTGGGGCCGTTTTGTCCCGCACTTCCGACAGTATAGGGCATCAGGGAGGAAAGCACTGCCACAATTGGGGCAGTGTGATGCTGGCGCCGACGCCTACACCAGGTCACCACACTGGAATCTGCCCTGTGAATATTGCCACAGTGGCCACAGTTATGGCAGGTCATTGCCGCAGATCCATGGATTTCAAGTCCTCGTCAAATCCTGAGACTGGGGCTGTGATACCTGTGATACCTCCGCCAACCAGGGTAGACGGCGCATAGTTCTGAGGAGAAGCAAGCAAATCCTGAAAGCACCACGACAGCCTTCACGGCTTTGAATTGCATGTTCAAAGCAAAGACTATCACTCCAAGCTTTTTTGGGCCCCCTGCAGGATAGTTAGGCATCTGCTGTACAGAACCGAGTACCTGCTTGATGCTTCGCTGTTCCCACAACTGGTTTCAAGTGGATGCGAATACATGCTGGCTAGGGTGCTACATGCTGATTTCTCAAGCAACTCTAGAAACAATGTAGATTTTTGTTGGAGTTTGTTAGAAGTAGGGCACGCCAAGTCTCAATGGTCCTTCATATGTATCCCCATTCAATTGACCATTCCCAATTCTTGGACAAACCAATTTGATCAACGCACAACCACTAAAATCCAAGGAACCATGGGCTCGGCAGGTGGTGGCTCCGAGACCTTCCAGTGGAGAAAAGTTCCAAAACATGGCTGCCATTTGCTGCGTCATTGACTCAAAATAGATCCGGCCTTTGCTACGGTTGCTGGCATTGCTGCAGCTGTCGCAGCCGGTGCCTGTTTCAATGGATGGAAGGCTGAAAATTCAACATCAAAAAAAGAGGAGTCAGAAGAGAGGGCAGACGCTGAGGCTGATCAAAACTCACATGTAGAACTAAACAAAAGGACGTTTCCTTTCCACAAGCTGCTGGGCAAATCTCACCTGGTAGACAAGCTGGCTAACTTGGGTTGGTTGAGTAACAGCGAAGCTATTGTGCATAGGCGCAGCCCAAACCTGGTAGCATTGCATAGCGTTGGTACTGTTTCCAAGAACAATTCATCCAATATGATTCAATATGGACGTCCGACTACTTGGCAACAGCACCTTGAAATGTTTCAGCTCCAGACTCTATATATATAATATAATATTATGTCTATATATATATATATATGTCTATATATATATATATATACATATATATATATATGTTTCATTCCTGAAACCAGAGTTGCTGTAGCTCTTTGGCTTCCTGTCCTAAGGTCTGTGCATGTCCGGGCTGCGTTGACCTATCAGGTGCATGAAACGAGGCAGCCCCTTGGCTTGGGAAAAAAACAAGAAACAAAATCAAGTTAGTGGAACTAGTTTCACCTAGGCAGAGTCCCGACGTTGCCAAGGTTGCGACTGCTGCAAATACTTCGCCTGTTGCGAGGTTGGCTGGATGCAACATGCATTTCCAAGCAAGTTCCAAACATGGCTCAACTGGCACATGATGACCTTGCCTGCTGTGCAGCCAACTCCTCCTGATGTTGCTGTCTCTGGACCTTGGATCCAAACGCAGTGACGCAGGCCCGCCAAAATATCTTCGTAGCAAACCCACGTAAGGCCCTCAGGGTTTGGCTGCATGTTGTTGCTGCAAGCTCGCTTGCCTCACTGGAAGGAGCGTGCAATACCAAAATGCCCTTCAAAGCCCCTGAATCAAAGGATCAGGTTGTCTGATCAAACTGCTGTTTTGGGCCCCTTATGTTTGGCCCAAGTCTGATCACAAGGCACGTCGATGCAACTGGGGCACTGCTGCTGATGCTCTTGAAGCTCCTGAAATACGGGTTGATCATTTCATCCAATCTAGGATTGGCAGGAGCCTTCTGGTAGGTAACTTGCGCTTTTTATGGGGACATGCTGGAAAATTATGATTGACCCAGCTTTGAACCCAACAACAGAAGGGGTTCAAGGGGTTCAAGGGTTACAGGGTTCCCGTTCTGGTTCTGTTCCTTGGCAATCAAACGATGCACCATTGGAAATATTTATCTACGTATATATAAACCATACGAGTTTCGGATTCCATAGTTTAAAAAAAAACAAATGGGATTGCCCAAGACTAGGATACCCCCAAAAAATGGCTGTTTAGTAGAGGAAATCAACGGTTGGATATGGTTCGGGTAGTGATGTTACATTTTTGGACATACCCAAGTGCCGGCTGTCCAGATGTATGCGTCGCTGCATGTCATGCATCTCCCTGTGCATCTCTGCCTGAACAGTGGAGAAACAAGACCAGAACCACTGGATTTCTTTGCCGCTTTCAGTGCAAATCTATGCAAATCCATCCCAGTACTGGGATCGAATATTATATATAATATAATATATTATATATAATATATTATATATAATATTATATAATATTATATATATATATATAATATAATATAATATAATACAATACAATACAATACAATACAATATAATATAATATAATATATTATATATTATAAAGCAAATATAAATCAGATATGATCCAATCCCATGGCAGCCATGACATGGCCATGGCACCTGCTTCTTCAGAAGATCCTCATGCATCTTCCGCTGCTGATATTCCATGGCCAAGGAGCTGGCCTTCGGCAGTTGAACAGCTGACACCCCAAAACCATCCAAAACCGGTGAAACCGGCCATGGTCCAAAAGGACACCCGCCTGATGCTCGAGGGCAGCCTTTTGCTTCAGAAATGCCTGGCACACCACTCTTGAATCTGTCTTGAATCTGTCAAATGTCACGATGTCAAGGCAAGGAGTCGACAAGTCAAAATGTTGAAAACGGTGGAAGGGGCAATGCAAACCTGCTGCAACTCCATCTGCTGCTGCTGCCACTGATGATCGAGGCCTCAGAAGAGTGGACAGTGGGCTGCAACTGTTTTCCACATCTGGACACAGCGTCCCTGGCATCCCTCATCTCAAGTCATCTGAAGACAGAGATTCTCACTCAGCTCCTGCTGCTTGATAGACTGCTCTACCTGCGCCTAACCAATCTCAAGTGCAAAAGTTCCGCCACAACACATTGTTGTAAGATGTGTTGGAAGCTCTGTCAAAGTTCCGCCATGATATATCTCTGAAAGTTAGATTGTTTGCAAGCAAATTGGTTCTTTCGTTGCTGGCTTTTGTCATGTGAGGTCGCCCTCAAACAAAAAATCTTACAACAAAGCACTGAGGTTCCGCAGGGCCCCAGTGAAGTACTGTAATTATGACTTAGAATCGTGACGAAGCCACGGATGATCATGCATATAATATGCCATCTTGACCATCTTGACCCACATTGTTGAGACATTTTTTCAAACCATTAGAGAGCCGAATCCTGGGAGAGCATTCCGTTCCCAAGACTCCGCTCACACCGCAAGCTTGGGTACCTAGCCTGCTGGACCGTAGATATCAGATTCAGCATTCACAGTTTTCTGAGCACCATCGCACAAAGATAGGGTGAATAGCCGCATTGCTTTGCATCTTTTGAAGGGGCTGTGGTGTGTTCCGTTACTTTGCGTCCAAGACACTGGTTTTTGATTCTTCATGTTCCCCCGTGATTTTGAATGCCTTCTCAACTAATTATTCCTGTCATTTCCTAGTCCTAGATGTTTCCACGGTGCGGGAAGCGGTGCATGAATTGGGCGTTCGGGAGGTGCACAAAATGTCCCTTTGTCACGCTTCCTTTCTTGCAGTATCACAAATGTCTACAAATGTGTTTAAGCCATAATCTGTCCACAAAATGGAAACATCCAATATTACATATATATATATCATATATATATATGTGTGTATCATATATATATATAATATATATATATATATATAAATATATATATACTATTATATAATACATATCAAACGTATATGCAAGATGTACATTATCTTTGTCTGATGAGACCTGAGAAACCCTGTGAAAGAGTGCTAAAAAATGTGATATAGAAAGAAAGCTTTGTATAGAAGCTCTAGCGAGGAAACTCCAAGTTGGACAAGTGCGCCTTGTACATGGCAAGCTGCTGCTCTGCAGCTTGCTTAATCGCATTTTTTTGCCTCGAGGCAACGATGAGGAGTTGCCAGCACATATCTGTGTCAACCCGGCAGAATGCCAATCCTAAGATCTTGGTCAGCAGACTGCTTGAGTTGTTCCTCTGCAAGCTTGCGAGTCCTTGGCAACTTCAGAGCACACTCTACGACTCTACAGCATTTAAAAACATTAAAAACAATTTTGGGAATCTGCATTTCCTCCAGGTTTGGGACTGTTTCAGTTCTGCATCCAGACCTCGTTCGTATGCACGCTTTTGCCTCAGCGAAAGGACATTGAAAAGTCTTGCCACTCGACTGGTCATAGCCTCGGCTCAAGACTGCTCAATCGAATCTGGATCGGGGATTCCCTCCGTGAGGTTCCTGGGTCTCCGCAACCGCACTACCATCACCCAGGTCATCACCCGTCACCAAAGGAGACCAAAGAAGGGACAAGAAGACTTGGCTTTGACAAGAGACACTCCCGCTGCCCCTGGCGGTGCTCCCACAGGTGGGACATACGACCTCAGAAAGGTGAACTAAGATAACTAAGGCTGGCAGAAAGGTGAACTCGGTGACTCGGTACTTCGATCGTGACAGAGGGAACCCACAAGGCCGGCAGGATTGAGGATCCGACAAGCCAGGACCTGCCTTGCAGATGGAGATCCGTCTATCATTTACGCTATAAGTTATAAGATTATGCAAGACTTATATAGATTTATATCGTTTACCTTGTAACAATTGTACCTTGTCCTACTGCACAAATGCAGTGTTGGAAACTCAAGGCTGACAAGGATGAAGGCCTGCGGCGTCACTGCTCCGGGTACATATGACCTGTGGCTTGACAACAACCAAGACCATACAGAATCCGGAAGATCTCTCTAGATGTTTCTCTGAGGAACACACCCATTTCCACCATAGTAAGCAGGAACAGGTGATGAGGACGGATACAGCCTCCAGTGATTTTTCAAATTTGTGTAGCGGTGTAGCGTGTGTTTTTCTAAGCACTCGCAATGTATGAGGCAGCAACACTGGACTGCTCGTTGCATTTGCGACCTGGGCTGTTGTCAACAGCCACGGCGGCAGCGTCTGCAATCAAGCAAGTGGGTTTGTCCAAAAATGGGATACCCCTAGAATCCCATGCTTTTAGGATTTTGAACATCAGTTTCCCTGTCAAAAAATGCCATACCTTGGGGTAAATTCCAGGTAAATCATGTTAAATCCTTCATTTTCCCATCTGTGCATTCTGTGCTGTCAGGACACTGAATAGGTCGCTGGAGTCGCTGTCACGGTCGAAGCCGCCATCGACACGTCAACTTTGCAGCACTACCAATATCTTTGAGCCATCGACACCGCCGACACCGCGTCAATCGGAAGGATAGCACACACATATAACTGGAAGATACTGGAAGATCAAGGGTACAGCAAATTGAAAGATTTAAGAAAGACAATGTACTTCCAAAGAAGAAATTGATCCAGATGGTTCGCTTCCAGCCATCCTGAGAGCTTCACACTCAAAATCACCCAGATCATCTGGAAATCCACTGCCTCCGTGACGTGCTCCCTTTCTTCAGGCTTCAGCTCTGCAACCACCTGGCGCCATCTGGGCCATCTAGGGCCATCTGAGGGCCTATCTGTCGCTGCGGCAACTTCTCGCCTCCAAAATCTGCTGAGGCTGCACCAGCTGTGCAGCATCTTGCTGAATCTCCTAGGGGGGTCCAGTCTGGTACCCTCAAAAATCACACCATGTCACACCACAAATAGCTGGTCTTTATGGATGTTTGAAACATTTGTGTCATTTTGTTTCTCCGTTTCCCATGGTTCCGTAAGTGTTATTCACCTATCCTAATTTTTGCAACTTCAGTTTTCATCAGTGTTGCTTAATGCCAAGTTCAAAACAGAATTCCATGCAGTTCCTGCATCACTCCTGGGCAAGCTGTTGCTTCTCCGCTGGAGGCAATTTGTCTATTTTGGCTTCCTTGAGGAGCTTGCCCACGTTCTGAGCAAAGAGCACTCTGCTGACCGATTCAGATTTGCTGGACAACTTGTTCATCTTGTTTGCTTAGCCAGCTTGGTCTACATTCTACATTTTCTTGCTCTCCTTTGCCTCTTGATTTGGATTTGGAAATGTATTTGGGGCTGGCAGCTGCCCCCACCTGACCTGCATCACAGGATCCGCACGTCCAGTCGCCTTGGACTTCAGGTTGTCAACGACTCAACGGCGGAAACATGTCAAGTGTTCAAAGGTAGGATAATGTAAGATCCATGTGCTGGATATGCTGGATATGCTGGATATGCTGGCAAGCTACATTGGAGGCGTTCGAGCTGCCAGCCTCGGGAAACAACCTCTACCAGGTTCTACCAGGTTCTACCAAGCCCTTGCTGAGTGAAGTATGAGATGGGCACCACTGCGGTGTTCACGGCGAAACGGAGGGCCTCCATCCAAGAAGAATCAGGCTGCTTTCTTCACCCTTCAAAAGCTTGAATTACTTGAAATTGTATCCAAAGGATGCTGGATAGAGCCAAACATGCCAAACATTGACAAATAGGAAACCAGCGCAAAAACGTAAAGTACCATCCAACTCCAAACAACAACTCGCCTCTACTCGCTGGTCGGCTGGCAGCTGACCAAAGCCAGAGATGGCACTCTTCATCAATTCCTGCTTTGCAACAGCCATAAATTGACCACATTTGACGATGCAAGACCGTGCAAGACAACATCCCCAGCCTGCTTTTGCTCCACGGGGACTGCACTCAAAGCCCCTGCATACCGACCAAGCACAGAAACATGCTGCAGAGGGCTCAAGCATTGGGGTTCGACTACACCATACATTTACTTTTCCATATTTCTTAATGATCAATTTCGGTCCAGGAATTTCAGAGGCAAAGTTCGGAACTTGGCAGCGATGTGTATTTGAATCTTCTTTGGAGAATCTTGTTGAATCAAACCTGCCTGCAACCTGAAAGATTTGCAACTGTTCAACGGGTTCGCCAGAAGAGAGGGCTTGAGCCTCGCAGACCGTGCTGTGCGGGCACACTCTTCTTTTGATCTCGATGCAGAATTCCTAGATCCCCAGACCCCATTACAACAAACACCATGCTGCACCTGCTGCACAACCCAAGTTGCCACATCTGCAGGCGGTCTTCTAAGCAACTCTTGCAGCTGGGTCTCACCATCTACCTGAACAAAGGACTCAGAATGATCTGAGAATCGATGCTACCGCATGCTTCTGCTGTTATCTGCACCTCTCCCATCTTGCCCACCTCAGAGCATTTCGACAGAGCAAGTTGCCTGAAATCTCCAGCTTAACTTCTCAATATACAACTTCCAGGGACATGATTGCTGCGTCGCTTCCTTGCAGAAATTATGGACCAAGGTTGGCACTTGAAGGCGCACCCACTGCAGAGGCAAATGACACGCCCGGCTGGACACGATGGACGGATGGGAGCCTTCTGGAGCCTTCTAATGTCAAGCTGAGATCAGCTGAGGGCCGTCAGTATCGGAGGTTCCATCACTAGAATCAGAGCTGAGGTCCATTTACATGTTCAGTGTATTACACACGTAAACAAGCGTCTATTATATTATACTTATACATATACGTATATATATATACACATAGAGTGAGAGAGAGAGAGAGAGATGTTTATGATATTTATGTTTTTGTCAGCAAGCATATGCAAGCAGGGATGTCTGCATATCCAAGTAGTTTGTCTTGCATGTTCCACCTTCATATAGATCTGCCATGAAGAAACTGTTGCCTCTACTACTTGCTTTCAGCGAGAAAAATGCTGTGCGAAGCTGGAGCCTAAATGTGAACCTAAGTCGTCCTCATGCCAATCCAAGCGCCTTGAGAACCCCAACAGCGCTTGTGAAGGAAAACCTTCGCGCGGTCGGTAGATGTCAATATGAGGTTATGAAGTGTAGATTTGTCCACTTCAGCATTGCGTACTGGAAACCACCTTTTTTTCGAGTCGCAGTCTAGGCCCCTAGATTGTCCCATCGACATGATGTTCTGAGCTTCTTAGAAGCTGCTTGGAGCTAAGTTTGACTGTTCGGCTGTTGTAGCAGGACAATTTGCAGAATCCCCTCATGTCATGACTATGATTCATTTCAAAGTGGAACAGGAGAACAAGGAGAACAGTCCAGGCCGAGGCGATAAAAAAAATATGGCTCCTCAGAGCCCATGCTTCCCTGCGATGTTCGAGGAGTGACTCTCGTCCATGCTGAAGTTGGAGTTTGCGGCTTTGGGGGGACCCAGCAAAGAACACATCTCGGACGCGCTAGGATGTAGATTCGGTGGACCGCCAAGCCAAAGAAACACATACCAAATACCTGGTTCATCCTGGTTCAATCTCACTTTACATTGGAGCCATGGGTGTTGGCTCTCTGGGTAACCTTGATGGTCCATCTTTCAGATTCAGAAAACTTGAACCTATCGATAAAAGCAAACACACCTCTGCATTGGAAACGCAGGTCGCAGGTCAAAAGTTTGATTGGCATTTTGTCATAACGGCGAAAAACCTGGGCACACACACAAGCTGAAGAATACATCACCACAGACGCGAGTGAGCCCATCTTCTGCGCAACGCTGAGGTGTCACTTGGCACTCAAGATTGACTCTGCTAGCGCCAAAAATGATCCGACTTTGTCAGATTCTTGGCGAATATTTGCAAAGTCTGTTCTACGCACCCAACCAATTGTCTGAACCTCAGAGCAATCTGGTTTGTGGGTCAGAGCAATCTGCTTGTCACCAACTTTCCATGTCAAGTTGAGCACTAGTTTGATGCAGTGAGCAGTGCATTGCACTGTGAATCTAAGCAAATGTTTCGTGTTTTGCATCGTCTCGCTATTTTTGCCCCTGCATCACTTGCAGTTGAACGTGCAAATGTGGAGTTTGCAAAAACCCAGACATGTGCCCAAGTCTTGCTGATTGACCACCTTGTCGGAAATGGATTGCAAAGACCGTTCCCCTCTGGTTGCTTAAGACTTGTGCGACCATCATGAGTTGGGGGGTCCTTTTCAAAATACTCTTGAAACCTATCTGCTAGTGTCAGGTAGTAAACTGCTTGCCACAAAAGCTGAAGTCCTGTACTCATTTGCAAAACATGAAAGCAGCAGAGTTCATGCCCAACATCAGAGCTAAGAAGCAAATGAAGCGAAGTCCATAAAGTCTCGGTTTGTGCTTGACACACCTGATGCAAAATTCAACACAAACATGAAAAGTTCATCTGCAGACTTTTGAAGGTGATCCAGACAAACCCGACACCTGCCCAAATAGAAAACCAAATAAGTCGAGCACTGAAATCCTGAATCTTCTTCCAAAGGTCTGCCCTCAGTTCCAGCGGTCAATCTGTAAGCAGAGCAGTGAGAAGCCATATTTCTAGTTGGTTCATGTGCAAACTTTGTATATGCCTGCTATAGATCATGCTATCATTATACTGTGGATTTTTGCAGTTTATTGTTGAGAGGCCTTTAGTCAAGCTGAAACATTTTACCCCTGTTGACGCGACACATACCCCAACATCAAATATCCAAAGAAAAGCTACGTCAGCACTGTCAGAACAAAGAATGCAAGCTTCAAGGGGTATCTAAAAGACTTTGGAGCATCATTCCAATGATGTTCTACTTCTATTGGGACGTTTCGCCTCGTCGTGTCTGAGGCCATTTGTGTCATTTGTCAGCTGAAAATTTCCAAGGCAGTGGCTGCTGCAGTGGCGTTAGCCGCTCGTCACACCGTTGGCTCAACTTCCGCAGGAACTTCATGACCTGGAAGTTGATCAAGCGATAGAATTTATGAACAGAATATGTATATATATATGTGTGTACATACATACATACATACATACATACATTAATACATTAATACATTACATGCATACATTACATGCATTACATACATTACATACATTACATACACTACATACATACATACATTACATTACATTACATTATATTACATTACATTACATTACATACATACATACATACCATACATACCATACATACCATACATACCATACATACCATACATACCATACATACCATACATACCATACATACATACCTTACATACATACCATACATACATACCATACCATACCATACCATACATACCATACCATACCATACCATACCATACCATACCATACCATACCATACCATACATACCATACATACCATACAATACCATACCATACCATACATACCCATACCATACCATACATACCATACCATACCATACCATACCATACCATACCATACCATACCATACCATACCATACCATACCCATACCTACCATACCATACCTACCATACCATACCATACCCATACCATACCATACATACCATACCATACATACCATACCATACCATACCATACCATACCATACCATACCATACATGCCATACCATACATACCATACCATACATACCATACCATACATACCATACCATACATACCATACCATACATACCATACATACCATACCATACCATACCATACCATACATACCATACATACATACCATACATACATACCATACATACCATACCATACATACCATACCATACATACCATACCATACATACCATACCATACATACCATACCATACATACCATACCATACCATACCATACCATACCATACCATACCATACCATACCATACCATACCATACCATCCATCCATACCATACATACCATACATACCATACATACCATACATACCATACATACCATACATACCATACATGCCATACATACATACATACATACATACATACCATACATGCCATACATACATACATACATTACATTACATTACATTACATTACATACATACATACATACACACATACATACATACATACATTACTTACATACATACATACATACATACATGCACACATGCACACATGCACACATGCACACATGCACACATGCACACATGCACACATGCACACATGCACACATGCACACATGCATACATACATACATACATACATACATGCAATACATACAATACATACAATACATACAATACATACAATACAATACAATACAATACAATACATACCATACCATACCATACCATACCATACCATACCATACCATACGTACCATACATACCATACATACCATACATACATACCATACATACCATACATACCATACATACCATACATACCATACATACCATACATACCATACATACGTACGTACGTACATACATATATACATACATACATCCATGCATCCATCCATGCATGCATACATACATACATACCATACATACCATACATACATACATACATACGTACGTACGTACGTACGTACATACATACATACATACATATATACATACATACATACATACATACATACATCCATGCATGCATACATACATACATACATATACACATACCCACATACACACATGCACACATGCACACATGCACACATGCATACATACATACATACATACATACATATGTGTGTATATATATATATTATATGTGCATCAACATGCAAGGCCCAGGATGCACAGGGAACCAGAAATATTGGACGTTCTGTGGTGCAATAAGTGAACCATGCCCAACTTTCCACCCTGAACTTGATAATTCAATGGCCAACAAAAATGGGATCTAGTCCCTCTTGGCTCGCGGCTGCACCACATGAAACCTTGCGTGCAAGACGGGGCCGAATCGAAATTATCGACCTAGCAGCCCTGGCCTGGGGAATGGAGCTGGGAACGCCCAATGCAGACCTTGGCAGAGGCAACAGAACCAAAGCACCACACTGTGTCTGCCATAGAAAGCACATAGAAAACGCTCTCTAAGAGTCTTATGAGAGTCTTAGAGCTTGGCTTGACCTTCTTGAGCAAAACCGGATAGTCCTTTCGCAGTCCTGAAACATGGTTCTCTCATCTTGAAAGCAGCAAATTCATCGACCTTACTTGTCAAGCTGCTATTCAGGCGTGTGCATCGTGTGCCCCCAGTGCTGCCTTGACCACATTTGCTCGGAATTTTGTGCATCCCGGGCTTGGCTCCTGGCCTGTAAAATGTCACAGGTTGAGCAGCCATGCGTGTAATACGATCACTGCGAACAATGTCAGCCCTGGATTAATAAACCCTGGTTGGCTTAGTTACAAAAGCAGCTTTTTGTTTTTTCTGGTGACCCCTAAATAATCAACTAGGCTTTGTTAGTCGGGGTTGACCCTGAGAACCATGGACAGTGCACTAAGCCACCAGCGGGAAAGGGACTCTTAGACCCGACTCAGATCTCCTCACCAAGCCTTAGCAGATTGAGCGGATTATGTTGGCTCTGCGAAGGTTGCAGGACTGTAGGAGACATAGAAAACCTGACGACATCATACTGAGGTTTCTTGTTGCTGCTCCTAAAACGAAGGGTCATCCAAGCAATGCCAACAAAAACGTGCATGTTGACCTTGCAGTAATGCTGAGGTATCCCTGCTCCATTGGAGTCATGTAGACTGATCGCTTGCTGAGAAGGTAAAAGAAGTGGAACAAAGAGAAAGAGATAGGTAAAGGTTGAAAGCCGCAAAACGCATGTGTGGAACTCTATATTCATTTCGTGTGAGTGCAAAATCGGATCTTCGTACTGTTTGGGAAGTGGTATGCACTAAGCAGTAGGTGCTCCTGGTGGCAGACCATGTGAAGTTTTAGCCATGCGCGATAGATCTGTTATGGAAACCAGTTTGGCAAATACAAGGAAGCGTTTCGAGGAATATATTCTACATTACATTTGGATAAGTAGGCAGAGTATCGGCAACTGACGAATGAATATATAAATGTGTGTGTGTTGTGTTATGTTATTTAAATATATACATACAGACATACATACGTACATACACAAATCATACACATCTTGAAGGACTGTAAGTAGTCAGCCCACATGACGCCGATCCTCCAAAGCATGCAAGGCACTTGGTGGGCCATCATGTTCTGACCTCGCGGCAGCTGCAACTTCAGCTGCAGCTTCAGTGGGCGAAGAGAAAATTGATCTATCTGGGGTATGAACGCAACCATTGAACGGTGATATTTTGTGGTATATTAATATTCCATATGTGCAATATAGTATGTATAATCCGCCGAAACCAGGGAACCAGGGGGAGCGCGCCTGACAAGCAATGCCAAATGGGCAAGAAAGAGGCTGCGATGACGGATGAAAAACGGAAGCAATGTTCTGGAAGCTAGTTTCTTACAGATGTAGGAAGCGACGTGAGGCACAGGCCGTCGTTTGTTACAGCTTCTGAAAGCGACGTTCGAGACAGGGAGCCGTGCATCGAAGGATCCCAGCATTGAGTCGCATCAGAAAGCGACGTTAGGCAGAGGCAGCTATTTTACAGGTTTAGAAGGCGACGTGAGGCACAGGCAGTCATTTGTTACAGCTTCAGAAAGCAACGCTGGATATAGGGAGTCGTGTATCGAAGGATTCCGGCCGTCATTCGCGTCAGAAAGCGAAGTTAGGCTGAGGCAGCTGCTAGCGGAAGGCTTCGTCCGTCCTTTATGTCCGAAGACCTCGTCCGTACTTTAGTTCCATGGTGTTTCGGTTCTGTGGAGGGAAGCTTTGGAGGCTTGCAAGCTAGAATTTAGAGCAATCTGGTAGAATCTATCTCTATCTAGATAGAATCCAGAGCTATCTAGAGTTTAGAGCTATCTAAGGCCTATCTAATAGAACTAATTTCTAGTTGCGTCAGAAAGTGACGTTAGGTACAAGCAGCTGCCAGCCGAAGGCCCCGTCCGTCCTTTAGTTCGTTGGTGTTTCGGTCCTGCGAAGGGAAAGTTTTAGAGGCTTGCAAGCTGGAGCTATGTAGAGTCTAGAGCTAATCTAGAGTCTAGAATCTAGAACTAATCTAGAGTCTAGAGCTACTTTACGTCAGAACGGGACGTTAGGCAGCTGCCAGCCGAAGGCCCTGTCCGTCCTTTAGTTCCATGATGTTTCGGTCCTGCGAAGGGAAAGTTTTGGAGGCTTGCAAGCTGGAAACTAGAGCTATCTAGAGTCTAGAACTAATCTAGTCTGGGTCCAGAGCTACAGTGTAAAACTAATTTCCAGCTGCGTCAGAGAGCGACGTTAGGCACAGGCAGCTGCCAGCCGAAGGCCCTGTCCGTTTCTTTGGTTGCGGTCCTGCGAAGGGAAAGCTTTGGAGGCTTGCAAGCTGGAAACTAGAGCTGTCTAGAATCTAGAACTAATCTAGTCTGGGTCCAGAGCTAGTGTAAAACTAATTTCCAGCTGCGTCAGAAAGCGACGTTAGGCACAGGCAGCTGCCAGCCGAAGGCCCCGTCCGTCCTTTAGTTCCGCTCCTGCGAAGGGAAAGCTTTGGAGGCTTGCAAGCTGGAATCTAAAGCTAGCTAGAGTCTAGAGCTAATCTAGTCTAGAGTCTAGAGCTAGTCTAGAACTAACTTCTAGCTGCGTCAGAAAGCGACGTTAGGCACAGGCAGCTGCAGCCGAAGGCCCTGTCCGTCCTTTAGTTCCATGATGCTTCGGTCCTGCGAGGGAAAAGTTTTGGAGGCTTGCAAGCTGGAATCTAGAGGTCTAGAGCTATCTAGTGTACAGCCTATCTAGAGCCCAGTGCTACTCTACAACTAAATTCTAGCTGCGTCAGAAAGCGACGTTAGGCACAGGCAGCTGCCAGCTGAAGGCCCCGTCCGTCCTTTAGTTCCATTGTGTTTCGGTCCTGCAAAGGGAAAGTTTCAGAGGCTTGGAAGCTGGAAACTAAAGTCTAAAGCTATCTAGAGTCTAGAGCTAATCTACTCTAGCGTCTAAAGCTAATCTAGAACTAATTTCCAGAAACCGATGGTAGGCACAGGCAGCTGCCAGCCGAAGGACCCGTCCGTCCTTTAGTTCCATGGCGTTTCCGTCCTGCGGAGGGAAAGTTTTAGAGTCTAGAGCTATCTAGTGTACAGCCTATCTAGAGCCCAGTGCTACTCTACAACTAAATTCTAGCTGCGTCAGAAAGCGACGTTAGGCACAGGCAGCTGCCAGCCGAAGGCCCCGTCCGTCCTTTAGCTCCATGGTGTTTCGGTCCTGCGAAGGGAAAGTTTTGGAGGCTTGCAAGCTGGAATCTAGAGCTATCTGAAGTCTAGAGCTAATCTATAGGCTCTAGAGCTAATCTAGAGCCTAGAGCTAATCTAGAACTAATTTCTGGGTGCGTCAGAAAGCGACGTTAGCACTGGCAGCTGCCAGCGGAAGGCCCCGTCCGTCCTTTAGCTCCATGGTGTTTCGGTCCTGCGAAGGGAAAATTTTGGAGGCTTGCAAGCTGGAATCTAGAGTCTAGAGCTATCTGGAGTGTAGAGCTTATCTAGTCTAGAATCTAGACCTAGTGTCTAGAACTAATTTCTAGCTGCGTCAGAAAGCGATGTTAGGGACAGGCGGCTGCCAGCCGAAGGCCGTGCCCGTCCTTTAGTTCCATGGTGCTTCGGTGGTGCGGAGGGAAAGTTTTGAAGGCTTGCAAGCTGGAAACTGGAACTAATTTCTAGCTGCGTCAGAAAGCAACGTTAGGCAGAGGCAGCTGCCAGCCGAAGGGCTCGTCCGTCTTTTAGTTCCTCACTCTCATGGTGTTTGGAACTGGCGAGTCCACAGTTTTGGAGGCCCGGCCGTTGCATTCGGAGCTAGCGTCTTACAGCTTCAGAAGCAACATTAGGTTGGCGAGCCCACTGTGGTTGTTGATTCGGAGCTCATTTCTTACCGCTTCAGAAAGCGACGTTAGGCACAGGCAGCCGTGTGTCGAAGGACCCCGTCCGGACTTCCCTCTCATGGTGTTTGGAACTGGCGAGCCCACGGTTTTGCCCGTTCTGTGAATGCGCATAACAGTATTTGCTTGGCTTACGCCAAGTTGAATGGACTGTCATGTATGGTCCCAGGTTATCGCTTTTGGGAAGGGCCCTATCGCTTTACTGTGTTTCATGCACACCTCTGACAAAAAGCTCCTGCAATACTAAAGTGGTATTCAACCATGTGGACCGTGACTGACATAAACAGCTTCGCCCGTGTGACCCAGGGGTCGGCTGCGGGGCGGTAGCCCCTTAATACATATATATATATATATACATTCTTTTTATTATTTATTTATTTATTGATATTCATATATATATACATGTTTTTATCTATTTATTTTTATGGTTGTTGATCAAGATTCCTTTATCCGCAAAAACGGCCATTCTTCGCGAATATACTTTCGCAAACGGCCATTGATATACTTTCGCGAACTCCACGTTTATCTTTCGCGGGGCCCATGTTGGGCAACAGCGCCTCCTTTGAAGATTCGTTCACCACCTGCCAAATTACGCCAGAGAATCACGGATCACTTCTTGATAGCCTTTTTAACATGCAGCTAGCATCACGGAATCCCTTCTCAGGACAGAGTGTTGCTGACTGGGTTTTTTTTGCCAGGTTTACTGACCCACCCCCTTCAACATGCACTTTGACTTTCGCCCGCTCCTGCGCAGAACTTTCGGGCCTTGGTGTTTGGCTCTCGCAAAGCCTCACTTTTGGAAACTTGGCTGCTGCATTTGGAGCTTGTTTCTTGAGACTTCAAAAAGGACCATTAGGCAGTGACAGCGGCAGGGGCAAGGATGTGCTTCAGGACCATGGTGTTTGGCTGTCGCGAAGCCTCACCTTTGGAAGCTCGGCTGCTACCAATCATTGCCCAAAAGCACCACCACACAGGGTAACTGAACAGAACCAAACCGAAATTCTCCGGTGCCCTTCTCCTGCCGGACCCCGGGCGGCAGTGGGTGGCAGCCCTTTACATAATGATTATCCAACTTTCGCGAAACTTTCGCGAATAAAAACGTTACTTTCGCGAACTCGAAAAAAGTTTCGCGCGGGTTCCCAACATAACATGAACGGTCTTCGCAATTAAAACTCTTTACAAGGACCTTTAGATCGATTACCATATATATATATATACACATAATATTTATATATATATATAATAGATATACATATATATATATATATTCACATACATAATGTGTGTGTGAGCGGGTGGCTAGAAATGAGATAACCAACAGATACGGTTTTTTGACTTGGTTCTGCCCTTTTCGGAGGGAAAATGCATTCCATCCCAGGCTTTCTGGGGGACCAGCCCATCTGCCGCTGAGGTTCTGCTCTCCGCTCTGACTTTTGATTTGCCGAAACAACTGGCGATAGGTGGCCACATCAGCTTCGGTGCCTCGGATCCAAATCATGCGATGCGCAAGGGTGCACAGTGCCCAAATTGCTAGAACGTGTCCAATTTCAAGGCAAGTCTCATCCTTCCACGTGAAAGGCCTGGGAGTGCAAGACACAATGTCGAGTTGTTTCTTTGGGTTGCCCATCAACAGAACGACTTGCAACCAAAAAAATCAGTGGGATTGGCTCACAAGCTGTCCATTCAGCCATGGAGCTTCGCTTTCTCGCCCAAAGGCATTTCTCAACCCTTTCTGGGAGATGAACCGCAGCAGGTGCATTAACGTTGACAGAGTCACCTCCAGCCCCACGAGAATGCAATCAGAGATGATTCTTCTTTACCGCAAACACTGACAAGGCTTTAAACTTTAAACCTGGGTTTGAAACCTGGGGTCATGGCTTCCAGAAAGCCAAGAAACCAAGCCCAAAGGGGTGTTCTTGCTGGGCAATTTTGATTAAAATGTTTTTAAGTTTGGGCACTGTGTGGGCACTTGGCTCCCCACCTCGGGTGCTCCTCCAAGTTCCACGCCGCTTTGCAAACGAGCTTTGTCTAAGAGCTGTTTCAAGTCTTCGAAGCCTCAGAAAGCATCCATGCAACGTAAATGCCAGTGTGTTAGCAAGGCACTGGCCAAAAAACATCGGCATTTACATTTTTTTCCTCCGAGGTTCAAAAAAAACGTGAAAAGACAACCTATTTCACGATTTTCGGCCACTATGAGACTGAGAAAAAAGCTGCAGGGGTATCGACGACGACGACGACGCAGCGACGACGACGACGACGACGACCACCACCACCACCACCACCAGCAACAACAACAACAACAACGCCAACACCAACACCAACACCACCACCGCAATCACCACCACCACCGCAATCACCACCACCACCACCACCAACAACAACAACAACAACGACAACAACGACAACAACGACAACAACGACAACGACAACAACGACAACAACGACAACAACGACAACAACAACAACAACAGCAGCAACAACAACATCAACAACAAGAACAAGAACAAGCACGAAAATTCGACAAAAGATGTGTGGTAAGATGGTTACAAGCTGCGGTATGAAAAGAACATCACACTGTGCTCTGCACCTGCGCGCACGCGCCGAGCACATGAACAACGCTCACACTACTATACATAACCCTCATGGCATCACGGTGTGCGAAGCTCTACAATAATCACCAATTTTGTTCACGCTTTTCCATGTCCATTCATAAGTGTCGCTTCTCAGGGTTAGGTTTTTGGGGTTCGGGACAAAGTATCCGACCGCAACATGGTGCTGCAGTGTGTAACGTTGCAGGCCATTGATTGTCATTTCATCTTGCGACATAGTTAAATAGCTGAACCTTAGCATTACCTTGTCACTACGTTTCACTACATCAAATCAGAGCACAGTACAAAATAACGTATACATTGGATTGATTGCATTGGGATCCGCTATCCTATGCTGTAGACCCTATGTGGTCAGATTGAGTCCGACCGAGTCTGTGCGTCCCTTGCTCAGGCAAGTTGCCCTGCTTCACATCCAATTCCCACAGCAAATGCTCCAGAGCTCCCTGGACATTCCAGGGCCCAAACAAATCTAAAGGGGCAACAAAACAAGTGGCGGGTTCTGTGCCAGACCCCAAAACCATTGGCTTCCCTCTTCAACATTACCAATTTAGATGGTTTCGGGGTCCCCGCACTTTAGGAAATCCAAAATGGGATAGTATACTCCGCACCTCTCCCAAGACTGAATCTTGGGATCCTCCATGAGCTTCGAAGAGACAAAGAATGTCGTTGGCCTGCGGGTCAAGTCAGGTACCCCAAAATGGCATTGGCAATACCCTGTACATCCCTGTACTACTGGGCCTACTGGGTCTGACATGTTTGACCCATTACCAGTGTCAAGATGCTGTGTATACCGTCCCATGCCTCGGACACAGTCCACCCAGCTCGTCTTTGCTTCTGAGCCGCCTCTTCCTCCCGTAGAAGCCTTAACACTTCAGACCCAACAGCAAAACATGCATCATTGTTGGGAGACTGTAGCAAAAGTAGCATTGTCTTTTTCTCACCATATGAACGCTCAATGACTGCTGGTATGTTCTTTCATTCACATGAAAATTGCACTAACATATTGTGAACATTTGGGAACAATTGTGAACATATCTTTTAGATTCTCTGAACTTGCAGTTGTTTGAGTGCTCTCACCTTCGAGGCTAGTTGTTTCGTCTAGTTTCGTTGAATGAAACGCAGCACTTCACCAAGGTCAAGAAGCTTCACTAGGCTTGAGAAGTCGTCAAGGCTCAGAAGTCGTTGGTTTTGAAGACCAATTCGAGCCAATCCCTGGCGCGGATGGTGCAGCTTCTCAAGTGCCCAGCTCTTCCCGGTCCCTGCGGCCGGCCTGGTCCAAGGCATCCTCTTCCATTGACCAACCCACTGAGCCCAAGGCCTTGAACCCAGTCACATGTCACAAACTGAAATTTGTACCAAATCAAACAACTCAAATGATTCAAATGATTCAAATGATTCAAATGATTCAGATGATTCAAATGATTCAAATGATTCAAATGACATTGAATGTCTACCGATATTCAAAAATTGGTTTTGAGAACAAGCCTCCAAGCAACCTTGGGGAACGAGCAAGCCTTCTCCTTGCACCTGCAGTTGTTTTGGCCAGCGCCAGCATTCCATGAGTCTTGCTTCAAAGTAAAGCAGCTCGATTCATAGACTCAAGAAATAAGTACACGACCTGTTTGGACGTGGCTTCCTGCAATCAGGAACAGAAGCAGCATTTCCAGAGACGCTGCCAAGCAAGTTTGCTGCAATGGCCTGTTTGATGGTGCTACGTCTGCGAAATGCTGCCCTTGAACAGTCATTGCCTGAGGCTGGAGACTGGCAGGAGTGTTCAAAAGTGCAAAGCCCTGAATCAAGTGAAGTATGGCACTGCAGAAGTAAAAAATGTAAACAAACCTGAAATTCATGGCATGGATTTCTTTTTGCGGAGTCGCTCTGCCGTCTGCTAAAGATGAGCTCGTTTGCATAATCCTCCGCTCCAGGTCAAAATTGTGACAGCATCCAGATCATCCAGGTCTCCACCAACACGTGTAGATCTGTAGATCGTGTAGGGTCGGGGGACATCGACAGACACAGAGTCGGGTATGTCGGGTCCTCATCGTCAGACATTGTCAGGGCAGAGCCCGTCTCGAAGTCGCTCATGTCCGAAAATCCCATGTCCCTGGGCTGAAGTGACACGCAACGAAAAACTCAGGTCTTGGAGCATTCCATATCAGAACCATATCATTCCTTCACAGAATTGTGATCTCAAAAAACTGAGACTGCGGCTGGGCATTCATTTCATATGCCTGGAACGAATGCCAGTTCAATCTCTGCCCTGGTCCAACCAACTGAGACTTGAGGATCATGGTACGCGAGTTTATCATTTTACATATGTTTACTATCTTATTCTAATGTACTGTAGCTGCTCACTGTAGCTGATGTTCAACCCAAGTCAAACCATTCATCCTGCACTTACAGCAGACCGAGGAAAAATGAGATTCAGCACATCACAGAAAAGAAACACAGCGTAAGACTCTTTCAAAACGCCAAGATGCTGTTCTGATCATTCCTCTTTGTCTTGATCTGCAAGCCCTGTCGGAAAAGCCGTCTGAGTAACACGTCACTGAGCCCGAGATCGGACATGAATCCGAAGGATGCCACTGATCTACATTACTTATAACCCTGGACCTAAGAGTAGGCACCGAAGAACGAAGAAAATCATGAACCCCCATGGAACCTGGAGGCATCATTTTGTACTTTACCAACCCTCCCAGCCTCATCATGTTTAAAAAGTCCTTGGTACTGTGGCACCATGTTAAGAACGAAGAGCTCGCAAAAACATCGAAAACTGGACCGGGACATGCCAAGTGCAGCTTTCAAATATCCTTGCACAAAAGTCTTCCTGTGAAAATCTGCCCCTGGGCCTCAGTCTGTCTCCATTACTGGTGCCAAGCATCACTGAGGCTGAGAAGGCGATGCCCAGCAGCTTTGGCGTCCAACAGCAAGGAATAAATCTCGTCGCTGTTTAAACCGAATCCTTTGCTCAGCTCCATGGTAATTGTCTCTCTGTGTTGGTTCATTGATGCGTCAGATTCCAAGATTTGGGTGTGTCTGAAGATGGTCGATGCTATTTCATAGGGAATACGACGACTAACCAGTGGATTGATGTTGATTGGGAATCTGGTATTCTGACAAGCAGCCCATACTCCGGAAGATGCATAAACAATCTTCCCGCTTGACAAAGCCGGCATGGTCCTGGCAACAAGGCGACTAACACGGCAGCTTTGGAAAGGCCCTGACTGAGCCACCAACCTCTGATTGAAAATGGTCAAAAACGCCATTGAAGTATCTCGCCTGGACAAGACCACCAGGTTATAAATACAATGGGATTTGGAAATACAATTAAATGGGATTATAATACAATTTACCACCAGATTACAGATTGCAGGATGCGATTTCGTCTAAATACAATTACAAGACTTGCCACAGCAAATCTCAAAGCTGGAGATTTGTCCCGACCAGTTTGTGTGCCTCTTCCATGCTCAAATCCTTCATGAGGGAGCAATGCCTTTTAAGGCAAACCAACACATCGAAGCTGAGAGGAGCAGTCCGTTCCAGTCCAAGTTCTCGGAAAGACTCTTCCTGAGTGACAAGAATGATGCCGAAGCCGAATGATGCCTAAAACATCCTAAAACAACTGCTCTAATAAATCTCACGAAGTAAGACTCTACTTGGATCATCGAGCAGGAAGAAAACCGGTTTTGCAACAAATTGTAACTGAAGGCGTTCTTTGCTTGGCGCCCTGCTTGAAGCTCTGGCAGGGGAGACAAGTCTGGCCAACAGTTACAGGCGGAAAAATGGCGGAAAAATGGGAAAGGGGGAAGTGATGAGAAGCCTCAATGAAAAACGATGAAAGACTGGAAATCTTCGGAGTTTCTTTCCATGGCATGGACATAAAGCAGCTTCTTTTTGTCGTCATTGCAAGAACATGGACTGTCGGATTGCTGGATGTGGCAAAGACTGCTCGCACGAAAAAGTGTCCTGTCTTTTTCTGTTGGCTCACTTTGTCGCCTGACACCAATGTGGAAAGCTCAGTAGGGTCCACATAGCCTTGGAGTGGCAAGAAACTATTCAAGTCATCTGCATTCACAACAGCGTGTCCATTATCTTTGCACCCTGAAATAACGACGTTCAAGATTTCCGAAGTGCTTCAAAGCTGCCAAACGTTTCTGTAGCCACCTGCTTCGCAATGCATAAAGAGTGAGATTTAAAAATCACAGATCAAAAATGACGCAAGTCTGTCCAAGTGTTGATATTTTGGTGGCGCCTTCTGGTAGCTTTGCCAACTTTTCCCCAGCTCCAGGCAACGTACACGCCGCATCCAGATTAAGAATTCGTTGAATGCCATTGTATCATGAGGCCTCAGTGCGGTCATTGCAACAGGCCAGCATCCTCTCAGCGCTCAACTAGATCTGTGACAATGTCTATTAATTAGGAAAGCGCGGCCATTTTGCTGCAATGCAAAGAGGTGCATCATGTCAGTGTCAGGTAGTTGTTTGACATCTGACCAAAAATTCAACCCTGCAAAATGACAGCCCAAGGGTTTTGGGCCGGGTGGGCAGCTTGAGCAATGCATCAACGGCATTTGATTTCCTGAAGTCAGGAAAGCGCGGCCATTTTGCTGCAATGCAAAGAGGTGCATCATGTCAGTGTCAGGTAGTTGTTTGACATCTGACCAAAAATTCAACCCATTACCCCATGCTTTCGAACATCTTCTCAGGAGCTCTAGCTGTCATTTTGTAGAGGGAAAACCAAGCTCCAGGAGGGATGCCACTGTCCAAAAAGCTGATGGCGCGTTCCAGCGTAGTGGCAAAAGCTCCTGAGCATAACTCAATCCGCGTGCGAGTCTTCGGATCCAGGCCTCTGATGAAAGTCGACACAAAAGACTCCTGCAGGTAAATCTCCATGACTCTTCCACTCAGCCACCTGCCTCTACGTTGCACCAAAGCTGCATCTTCGACTTGATGCAACAACCACGTGGCTCCTCCGGGCCTGAGAGAGCCCAAGTCAAAAGGCCTACAGGTGGTGGTTTTGGTTGTTGGCAGGTGCAGCGCCGCAAGCAGTTTCTGGAAACGTTTTCGCAACGTCGATGCTGAGAATGGCCAGAGTTTTGTATCTTTTGGGGATTTTCCATACATCGCTGTCAGATATCGTATGATGTCCGTTTGATCGACTCGAGCCGCTTGATGTTTCGCTGACCTGCCCCGTGTCTTCGGAGCCCTGATGACCAGGAGCATTAAGGAGGTGCCAGGTGCCGCGTCAAGTGGTAAGATGAGGTCCTTTCGAAAAGCTGAAAGGACCTCGCCGATCCTCAGCAGCCCAGCCCAAGTGAGCATGATAATGGCTGCTTCATAAGGCCAGCCCCAGGTCAAAGCGACTGTTACCAAACCACACATGACCGACAAAGGCAATGCTGGATGGTGCACATGTGGTTCATCCGCCAGCCAAGCGAATGCTAGATCCCATGCCTGAGTCAATTGTTTCCTGATCAAAGGTCTCTGGACCGCCACAGCATTTATCGTTTCAGAATAGATCCCGTAAGCTTTTCCCGCATGAAAAAGCTCCCTGCCATACTCGACCAGTAGGGATGCAATCCGTTCAGGGTCTGCTGGTTTCTGTTCGATCAGGAACTTGAAGGAGAGCCCCTTTTCCTTCCAAAGCCATGCCCTGAAGCGATCCAGATAGATCTCACGTTGCTCCCTTGTCTTGGGTTTTACTGCTCTTGTTGAAAAGAGCAGCGCATCACTTCGCATCTGGGCCCTGAGCCTTTCAGCTGGTGATTGAGCAGCCAAGGGCATTCCAGAAACAGCGTCACAGCAGCAGAAAGCCATGGCAATGAACAAACCGAGCCTAACCCTGGAGGGATACCAACCTTGCCGAGGTAGGGACCGTTGAGACCAGAAGACCCAAAACACGAAAACCCAAGCCAGGACACCACCAAGGAAAGAGAGGCTCCAAACCCCAAAACACCGAAGGAGAGCGAAAATCCATTGGCACTCAGGCAGTTCGAGTGGAGACATACTGGAAGTTCTCCTTTGAGCCACAGGAGTGGCTGCTGCATCAGGTGGGAGTCCATCACAGGAAACACCAGCTCCTAAATCCAAAAGGACAAGGCACAGAGTCAGGCGCACCCAATTTGCAGCATAACGACGGAGAAGACCTGGAACTAACAGGCGCTGACCAGCCTCACTCAATAAATCACACAGAGAGAAATCCATAGGAGTCCGCAAGCTCACAGACCGAGTAGGATCATCGGCAGTGTTGAGGCGCGTCGGGCAGAAATTCCAACAAGGATACAGGTCGGCGGTGATACACAGGGCTCCAGCTCGCTTGAGACCAGGCTGGAGAGCTCGGGAAGCAGATCTTCCTTTTGTCAGGGCTCCACGACAGACAGCAGAATCAACCAGGGAAGAGAACCGAATGGAGGAATGCTCCTGGCATAGAGGCTGAAGGTTTGACACGGCAGACCCTAACTCCAAGACATTGATGTGCCCCTTTCTTTTCCAAAACCAGGCTCTGACAACGGACCACCGAGAAGACAAGGCTAAGTCATTGATAACAGGGGACTCGAAACCTTCAACCTCAGGCTGCAGATCCCTCTCTGCATTCAGGCCTACCAAGGCATTGTGAAAGGCATTTGCCAGGTGGTCTGCAACCCCATCAACATACACCGCAGAAGGCTTTGTCAGCTGACCCTGAATCTGCACATGCTCATGCCCTCCACAACACCTGATGTCAAGAAAGTCCACGTCTAGCATGTAACAAAGCAAACGGAACTCCTTTCGGTGTGGGGAACCGAACATGCAGCTGGCAAGAACCGCTTCTCGAAAACCTAAGAGCAGCAGACTTCTCCATGCGGCCAACCAGGCCATTTTGCTTAGCCGACTCTGCTCAAGTCCACATGGCCTACGGAAACGCCTCGCAACCCTCAGCAGCACAAGGGACCTGAAAGCCAGGACATTACCAAGAAGCGTCTTCGGGTTTTGCCGATCAAATCCAAGTGGCTCGTTGTAGGACCTGACAGCTGGGTGGGCAGCAGGAGAGAACGTGGTACAGGGAGGTTCAACCAGAAAACTTCTGAATCGGTCTTCTTCCAACATGTGCATAATCCACTCAAGAAATCTCAATGAACCCAAGTCATAATGACGGCTGTCCGACAGGTCCAAAACTGGGGCAACAGTCCAACCTTTCTTCGCCATGGCATCTGAGACCTTTCCAGCCCCCCCACAGATCTCGACAAAATCAAAATACAGCAGTAGGGGTTTCTCAGGCGAAACATAAGTTCCTGTGGGCCCTGGAACATCGCAATCATCATCAACTTCACCAATCTGCCTCAGAAGCGCATGGAAGCCGTTGCTCAGGTGAGTATAGGCTCCTTTCTTGTCGGAACCCAACCATATCTTTTCGGTCAGTGCAGGTTCAATTGCAGCCGAAACAACCGCCCCTTTTTGCACTGACGCATCGGTGGCAAAAATCCTATCGTGGTAGTCAACAGCTATGTTTGTGAACATCAGCGGAGCGGCAGCGGCCATGGTGGAGAGTTCTTGGGCAACTTTCCTAGGCAGGCACCTGATGTTATTCTCACCACTTTCTTCACCCAGAGCAACCAGACCAAACAAGGAGTCCACAAGGCTCGACCAGCACTTTCGGTACTGCAACACGGAGACCCAACAACCCGCAAGGCGAGATGAGAGGCGAGGTGAAATTCCAGGGAGACGACTAGCCCGCAGTGACAAGACGGCCAAGGCCAGACGCTTTCCAAAAGGAGCACCTACAGGGACAACCCCAGACCGCACATTCTTAGGGCTTGATCGGATCTCAGCCCCAGCCGCCTTCACAGTGCTTTGGGCAATCACATCTTTCTCATCAGACCCCAGGAGCCCCTCTCTGTCGTAGATGCTCCGGGCACGACCAAGAGCAGACATGGCAAAAGTTTTGGAATCATGGCATGACAGTGGCTCGCAACTCAAAGCAAAATAGTCATCGATCACCAAAGCATCCCAGTGAGGGCCAGGCGGAAATCCATGGTGGCCAAGAATTCGGGTAGAGGGATCCAAAAGTCCACAACCCTCCAACAGGACAGCATGGCTTTGCAGCGCAAACTCAACACCTAGGTGATCACCCTGGAACAAAGACCGGAAACATGGGTAAACCCTTTCTGGCAAAGCGGGAGAGGACCTACGGACAGTTGGTGTCTTTCCGATGTCCTTCAGTCCATCTCCTGCGGTTTCTCTGGTCCTTTTCGTTCTTTCTTCACACCTAAGTCCAAGCTCGTCCCAGGCCCGGGTGCCGGCAAACACCTCAGTGCAAAATGCAAAAGGAAGGGCATTTGACACAGCACGCTCCTCGGAGACTTTTGCTTGGTGATAGAAATCTCTCCTGTCTGTGACGGAGCCCCTCAGCATATGGGTAAAACGAGGCAGCCTAAGCATGGTGAGTTGCTGACCCTGGGGAAGGTTTTTGGAGGGCCCATCCACATGATACTCAGCCTGGTTCACAATTCTACGGTCTCCTATCTGACGGTCACAATCCTTGTTCTTAAAGGCATTGAAAACACGACACAACAAACCCGGCTGAATGGGTGCAGGCGACAAATGCAAAAGTCCACGCACATCCCAAAGCTTGGCAAGGTCCAGACAGTCTGACCGACGTTCGGCTTGCAAACAGGGCTGATCTCCAGGCTCAATGGGAAAACCATGCAGCAAAAACTTTGGTTCTTGGAAGGGAAGCCACAAAACACCGTCAAGGAAGTCACTGAGAGGCCACTTTCCTTCTCCGACAAGTTTCAACCGACTAGGATCTAAGGCACGATAGGGGACCAACTCAGGGAACAACTCCCGGGGGAGCAAGTTGGGGTCTTTCTGAAATCCAACGCACCTTGAATCCAAATAATCCACATGCAGATCAGAACAGACTTCGCTGAACCTCTCAAGTTGAAACAGCTCTGCACCTAATTCAGGTCCGGATCGGCCGGGGCAAAGATTGAAACATGTCTGGGCCTCTCCACACATGGCTGCAAATGTCCTCAACCTCTGAAAAATCGAAAGCTGCAGAGGATTGGGGCATCTCCTAAGCTCAGCTGCAGACGGCCAACGACCTAGGAACATGAAATCCAAAATCAAAATCCAAATGTTCACAAGTCGGTCTTTGCACAAAGTCCAAAAGCGCCGGCGAGAGAGCTTAGGGCCACTACTCCTAAAACAATCCAAAGATGCAAGGGGCAATGGAAAAGCCATGGAAGTCGATTCAGCAGAACGACGCACAACAGCAAAAGACAAAGCGAGAGCCCTGGCAAATTGGGTCCTCGTTTTCAAAATCCACCGAGGTAGGCAGGCAGCCCACGTCTGGAAATTCATATCGG
This sequence comes from Cladocopium goreaui, assembly GCA_947184155.2. Classification (NCBI taxonomy): domain Eukaryota; class Dinophyceae; order Suessiales; family Symbiodiniaceae; genus Cladocopium; species Cladocopium goreaui. The sequence goes on along the minus strand of CAMXCT020004168.1, from coordinate 252,600 downwards.
CCACAAGAGGGTTTGACTCCAGCCCCTCCTGTGCCTTATGCATGCAAGGCAAGACCCCCGGTGCACCTACTCCTCCGCCTCTGTCTGCTGGCCCCCGCCTTTCCCACCTCGACCTTTCTTCTTTGGAAAAGGCTTTGGCTTTGCGGCAGGTTCGGAGTTCCTGTCGCCTCCGAATGTGGCTGGCTTTGATGTGATCTCCAGGCGCTTGGCGGATATGGTATCCAATTCTTTTATAAAAGCTATTGCACAGGTGACCCATTTTTGATCGGCAAGAGGGCTGAAGGCCCTTGCCTTTGATAGGATCGTCGCAGGCTTGTGGCTGAAAACCGTGGAGGGAGGCTCCTCTTGCAGGCAAAGCAGTGATGCCAGGTCGAACCTTCCGTTGTCCAACGCTGCCTGGTCCAGCGTCACCGCCAACAGAGATGCCGCGTCCCGGGCCCCCTGGATGTTTTCCATCTGCAAGAAGTCCAAGATGGTCATCACCTGATATTGCAAACATCCCAAGTCCCTGTGTTTCCCGAAGCCTCCAAACCTTTCTAGGTATTTGGTGCCGCAGACTCCCCTCATCATCATTTCTTGTGGGGTTCCTTCCACAGGGCTCGTTGGCTGCATGCGCCTTGCCATCGAGCAGAGGACTGAGTTGAAGAAAGTCCCCTTCTGAGCTGCCAATTCCATTTGCAGCTTGGCCCGACCCTGAGCACCCCTGGTCGCGGTAGAAGCAGCTCCCATGCTCAAGTCCAACATGGGGTCGCTGGTCTGAGAGGCCAGCTGGCTGACCAGAGCGGTCAAGGCATTCGACTGGGCCAGAACGGCTTGCGCCAGTGGGTCTCTTGAGGAAGATGGGTGATCGGGCATTGCAACCTCCTCCAATTCTCCAACCTCGGCAGGCTTCACCATAGATGATCTTAAGAGACCCGGGGACGCAGGCACAGCCGTGCGAGGCGGGGTGCCAATCTGCTGAGCCACCACACTGCTGGGTACTGGAGCTGCCATCAATGCCGATGAGATAGGCTGGTGAAGGGAAGCCTGATGTGCTGGAAGCACTCGTGCCGGCTGAATTGCTGTCTGCTCCAGCTTTTGCTGCCGCAGGGTCAATGCTTCTAGTTGTTTCTGCATGCCCATGTTGGCGGAGAGGAGCTGCTCCATAGAGCCTGCCAGGGATGATACCGTTGGTCTCCTTCCTTGTGAAGTAGGCTTCCCTCGCCCACCTGGAGCTGTGGCTCTTCTTTTGGGAGTGGTGGGACTGCCCGGGTCCTCGAAGGCAGCCTCTAGATCTCCCTCCTCCAGCGGATCTCCATCCAGTTCGGCAGCGGAGTAAAATCCTAGCATTGAAGACTCCTCTCCGCCCTTGACCCAATCCTGGATTGCAGCCAGAAGCTTGTCTGGGTCTGGCGGAGCAAAGGGATGATCCTGATCGTATGAGTAAGTTACCAGCTCCTGCTCTCCTGGAAGACGCAAGTGACGAAGAGCTCCTTCGGAAAAGTCCACAACCAGCACCGGCACATCGCTGCCGATAGGAGAAAGGGCCCCATCCTCTAAGATCTTTCCAGGGACCACCAGAACCACCGACGGACCAACCAGACCAGGAGGAGAGGGACGGTTGCCAACTGCCAGAATCTCTTCTGGAATGAACCCCACCGGAAGCGCCAACAGAAATCCATTGGGACGGACGCCAACCACCAAAACCGCAACCTCGGACACACCTTCGAAGTCCACATTTGGCCAGTCCAACAGGTAGGGGAACACATCTTGCTTTAGGCTGACCAAAACCTCCAAGGAAAGTCCATGCAAAGTCGCCATTGCTGCAACTAAGGTGCAATGGAAAAGTCCACGGCCCCTGCTGCCTGCAGGTAAATCCGAGCTTCGAGCTCACTGGGGAAGCTCTGTGATATCGAACTTGATCCCTCCAGGGACTTGATGCACTTCCAGTAGCTGGCCGCACTTTGGAAGATCGTTGAGTTCTCCAGGCCCTCGGCCAAGAGCACCGCGTAGTACCTTGGTCGAAGGTCAATGGCTGGTGTTCGGTTTGGGCTGCCAATTCTGCGATCTTTGACAGCTTTAGCCCACTGTCCAGCACGCCAAGCCCTTTCCACACGATCAGTGCCAGGCAAAGACGAGCCACACAGGCGACCAGCGTCTTTGAAGAGATAGGCTGGGCACGGGGCGAACGAGTCTTGGATCGAGTCCCTAGTTTCAAAAGACCTGGCAGTGTACCCAGAGGGAAGTCCAGAAGCCACCGGAGCGGAGCCCACACCACTAGCAGCAGACAGAACCTCAAAGGAACGCTCAGTAGGGGACAAAGAACGCTCAGCACGGAACAAAGAGATGTGACCCAAGAGTTCGGCGGCAAGTCCAGAAGCCGAAGCAGGAGCAGTAACCACAACACGCAAACCACCAGGCAGAGACACACGTAGCTCAACGTCTTCGTGATGGCCGGTTTGGGACTGGCTCATCCACGTATGAGGCCAGGAGTTGAGAACGGTTGGGAGGAGGCCCCGGAGAAAATCCAAAGGGGCTGGCAGCAGAAGGTCCACGGAAAAAGGCCGGGAAAAGTCCAAGGCCAGAAATCCAGTAGAGCAATAAGCCAGCACACAGGAAACCGGTAACCCAACCAAGGAGAAGACAGAAACCAAGCAACCCAAAGCTAGGGGCCGTACAGTAGGACGGACAACCCAAGCCCCAGAAATTGGATCGGACACCCTCCAAGGCCAAACCAAGAATCGCACGCGGGGTCATGCAGCTTGAGCAATGCATCAACGGCATTTGATTTCCTGAAGTCAAAGTTTGTTCATCCCCAAAATCGTTAAGCGAGACATATCCACCAAATATATCATCTACAAAATCTAGAAAAACCTTATATTATATTTGGATGGTAGAACTAAAGTTTAAACCGTGGTTAATGTTCCCTTAAAGCATTCTTTGGTAAGTTTAACATGTTTAACAGTATTTTAACTATCTTGGTTGCTGATGGTTGCTGTATGTTTCTGGTCTCTAGGCCCTGGACTTTTTGACCTCTTCAGCCTCATCTCCACTGGCATCGCTGACATCACTGTCTCCATGGATTGGCAGTCTGCTTGACCGCAAAGGTCGACCTACAGCATGATAGTCACTATGAGCAGCAAATATATTTTCTAACCCTGGACAACTTGGTCAACTGATTCAAAGATATTCAAAGTGTGTACGCGGGAAAAGTCGGAAAAGCAAAGTGTTCGAATATTGTGCTGAGTTTCAAATCTCGTTGATGCTTTCGGAGACGTCATACTCATGAAGGCGACGCAGGAGCTCTGGCACTTTGTGAATATTGACTTCAAGTCTTCTGTTGACAGTCTTAGCGACTGAGCAAAACAGGGTCTCAGCACATTCCAGCAAGGGTACAGAAGAACATTGGGCAGCACGGTGTGTTGCCAAAATGAGATTGACCTGCTCAAAAGAAAAAAGCATGCGTTCCTCAATCTCGGCGTCATCTCGATCACGTTCCAGTCGCGGCTGCTGCGGGAAGTCCAAATCTAGCGCTTGCACCAGCGTCTCCCGAATGGCTTGCCACTCTGAGGTCATGCCAACAGCATGGAGAAGGAATGGCAGGTGCGCAGCATGCAAGAAACGACCTTGACCTGCTCGACCTGCTCGACCTGCTCGACCGGGATCGAAGCTACCATTTTTACACGTTCGCTCGCCATCTCCCAGCTGAACATTGCGGTCTGGTTCCTTCGCATCAGAACTGTCTTTCACGGAATAGCTGGCTGCATAGCGTTCAAAGGCGGTCCGCAAATGCTCACGTTCCCACGGCCCAGCAGATTCAACAACTTTCAAGAGCTCTTTGAAATCCAGAGTTGAAAACCGTGAAACCTCTTTAGCAAGCATCGCAGCAGTTTCATCTGTGATACCCAAGTATCCCAAGTGGCTTAGAATATCAAACAGGTCACTGCAATTGATGTCTGCACCACTTGACTTGAATCGCAAAAAAGCCTCCTTGACACAGAACTTTTCATAAGCACTGAGTCCACTTCGATCTTGTCTGGCTAAATATTCAGAAGCACCGCGGCAGCCCTTGATGCGACGACTTTCTTCCAACTCACCATCAAAGTCCAAAGGTGGCAAAGAGACCCTGGATGACCGCCCGCTTCGAGTACGGCCAGGCAAATAAGCTTCCAGTGTTTGAGTTCGAGATTCGGACCTGGACACCTTCTCCGACTTCTCCGACTTCTCCGACGTTTCAATGGGCTCCAGAACCGTCCTCCCTGACAGCGCATGCTTTGGGACTTCTAGTGTCCAACGCCGAATAGGTGGGGGTCGGAGAGACTCATATGGCAAGAGCGTTGGACATGCTAGATGACCAATGCTTTCCTTTTCCTCTCCACGTCTTTTCGGAACAGATGGGGTAGATGGCCATTGCAGCATGACCGGGACATGTGCACATGCCCTCCAACGAGAGAATGGACTTTGGGAAATTACTCCTGGGGCTATGGCTGGACTGTTGCTCTACACTACTCTTCACTTCAATTCAAAGAATTCGAAGAATTCAGATATTTATAATTCAGCAATGTATATATATATATATGCTATATTCAGCTAAAGCTTATGCAGCTTGTTCTGTCCACATTCCATCACATTCCATCACTCTATTTCATTGCCAAGCGACGACCTTAAGCCAAGCCTCGGCGATCACCCCAACACACCAACCAAACCTTGCAATACTTTGCGTGGTTTCAAAAAGATTATGAATGTTGATGAAACTTCTTTATGACTTGTTCATAACTTCTTTGTTCATAATATTCCCCAATGCAGGAAAGAACAATAGATAAAAAATAGATGTGTTGGAGGCGTCCGTTTCGCACAGGCGAGCTGAGGCGAGCTGCAAGGATTTAGCTCGGGTTGGCGAATTGGGCATGGAAAACTGGTCTGGGGTCGCACACCGTCTCTGAGTTCTGACGGAGACCAAGACTGACTAAGACTTCTTGGATCTTCTTGGCTTACACCAATTTCACAGTCTTGGCTTGGCTGACCCAGACCCACGAAGTTGCATCAGCAATCTGACACCGTCTTTGAGACCAAAATTTGCTTCATATCCAGCTGCCGCACACTGAAATCATTCAAAGGCTTCAAAGGCCCTTGTAAAATCTAGAGTTATCTCTAAAGGCACCACCGAAACTTGCTATATCTGTGCTGTCCAAATGTGTGAATGTTTATTGTTTTGCTGTAAAAAAATATCCGTTCATCGATTTACACTTCAACTATTCTTCAACTTGCCTGTCACAAACAGCTGCTGTTTGTCAGGGCATTGTCAACCTTTTATAAACTAGCCAGTTTGAAAACAAGCCTTGTTTTATGCAGCATGTATAGAAGGAACACATTTCATTGCATTGCGCCACATTACATTTTCGCTTTCAGGAGAGTTGACAATGTGGCATATTCATGCATATTCCATAAATGCCGGCTCTGGAACAGGTCAGTGCATTGGAAATTCCGAATCCAATTTTTGCGGAGCTGAGACACTGTGCAGGATTATAACGTCACCACCGAGGAGTTCAAATTTCAAAATTTGCTCCAGGGTCGCCAACGATGGCACTTGCAATGCGGCCGCAGCACCAACCACTGCCAACTACTGGCTATCAGTTCTTGTCACTTCAGACTTTCGATCTTGTCACATTTCCAAGGCTGCCTACCTTTGAGTTTGGTAAATAGACAGCATCACCTCAAATCTGCCCACCTGATTTCAGCTAGTTTCGTTCCATTCTCAGAATTTTTCCAACAGAGGGTGTCTCCTGCTTTAACCTCTCGTGCGACCTGGTCATGGCTAAGTAAAACAAACTGGTAGTGGCTGAGGTACAGATCGAAATCGTAGTGGCTGAGGTACGTTTGCAGCCCATCGCAAGAAAAATCGCTTACATGCGAAAAAAAGGATTGAGGAGAGCTGCCTTGGCACTCCTGTATAGGCAAAAGAAATATTGCCTATATTAACGCAGGTCCTTACAAAGAACTTGGGGGTTGCTAGCAGGTGTTCAATTCCACTTTGCTGACTCTTCTTCAAACACTAGAAATCATTCACTGGCACGTAACATGTAGCATCACGAATATGAGCCTGATCTGGTGAGAGATTCCAAACTCGATGGTTTGTGCATCCTTCGCAAGTGGAAGTGAAGGTCAAATAATTCAAGCGAGAGCAAAATTTCTGAGACTTTCGATGTTTGCTCAAAGATCGGGAGTAGTCCACCAATCACGGCCGTTTTCCATCCTCAATGGCAAGGCAGACAACACGATAAGTGTCAAGGAATGCTGTATCCGTGCACCCTTCTACATGTTCCCTCCCAATTCACCGCTGTCCTCCAAGTTCAACCATTTGATTCAATGCAAAGTGCTGGTCAACACTGTAAAACAATTTTCACAATCTTCATATATATATATATATTTAAATAATGTTTTGAGAAAGCTGGGTATTCAGCCTTCGAAACAGATCCTGACCCTGGTTGGCTGAAGTTTGCATCAAGGGTAGTTGTGTTCGTGTATGTGTGTGTGTGTGGGTGTGTGGGTGTGTGGGTGTATGTGTCTGTGCGTGTGTGTGAAACGTCTGAATAAACGTAAAATTTCGCCGCCGCTTCATTATTATTATATATATATATATTATTGCAGCAGGGGATCACCGGGGCCCCGGGGGGGTCGGTGATCAACGAAGACACCTCCCCGGGGCATGTGTACACGTACCTGCTGGGCTTTGGTGGTGCACCTGGGCGCATTTAAGTCGCAGCTGGTGGCCACCATAGCTCATATATATGTATATATATATGTTTATACTATATATATATATGTATATATATATATGTATATATATGTATATATATGTATATATATGTATATACCTCTAAACTACTTGGATGTGCTGGGATTCAGTTCCCAACGGATCACTCTAATGATCCATTTCTTGTCTAGTGTCACTTCTATGGGGGCTCCGACATGGTGCCATGGAGCCATTTGAGGCATCCCTTTTTAGGGAGAATGTGGACTGACCTGACTTCTGAATTCACACATTTTAATTTAGTAATTCGTTTAAGTAAAATGAAACAGCCGGCCTTTCGGTTTTGCACCTTTTGAGATGTCCCGCTGCTCCTGTCGTCCTTGTGAACCTTGGGAAAGTTCCAGTCTGTTCACGGGAAGCCATACCGAACAACCAGAGACCTTCGTTTATCGCAGATGCTCAAGCTCTGCAACATGACAAGGGATATTGAAGGCAACAGGCATGTCCTCTTCCTGCAGGTATGGTCTTTTTGGTATCTGGTGGGGTCAAACATTGTGTGCATCTAATTCATTTGAACTTGAACAGCCGTTTAATGCCTATGTGGTGTGACCGACTACCGTCCCTTCAAGGGAGTGACGCACAACTCTTTAGGTTTGAGCTGAATCCCATTTAACTTTTTTGTTGTTTCACTCCTCTTCACCAACTAGTTCCCCATTCGGTCCCCTATTTCATGCGTTCTTCCCTCCCCAGGTAGGTTGGGTCCTGTGCGTGCCTAGGTAGGCGTAGGTTTCGCTGTGGTAGGTTGGTTCAGGCGCTTCCGTCCTTCCCCCCTCCGCTGGTCTTGTTTCGTGTCTGTCGGCCTCCGCTTTTCTTTTCCCTTGCCCTTTCAGGGTTTGCCCGCTCCGGGCCAGGTGTGTTGGTGTGGGTGTTTGCTCCTTCTCTCTTCTTTTGCGTTCCCCTCCTCGGGTCCCGGCTAAGTAATCTTTCATCTCATTTTCACTTTTATCTCATCTTCATTCCCCTTTTCATCCTCATCTTCACCTCATTGCATGCAAACCACCCTGCCTCTGGCAGGGTGTGTGGGTGTGTGTGTACCATCTGTAGAGATGTAAAACTTCTTAATCTGGAGGGGCGTGTGGCACCCATGTCCTACCACGCACAAGCAGCTGGGGGGATCTATATTGTATCGCTGTTGGTTTATATCGTCATCGTCTCCTGTGATTTTTGATATATATATATATATGTATGTATCTTCATCATATCATTTGATTGTTGGTATCTTTGCGCGTAAGATGCATTCCACAACAAATTCACAATGACAGTTCTGAGCAAGACTGTGACTCATACTGGATTCGTCAAGGTGGCATGATCCCTTCGGGGAGTACCTTTCTAGGTAGGAACTTCGATCCTCCGACCTGATCTCTGAATTTACCGTTTTTGAACCTAGTAATTCGTCTAAGTAAAGTGAAACAGCCGGCCATTTTTCACTTCTCACCTTGTCGACTGTCGTCGTGTTGAACAGCTGCCCGCTGTTTGGGGACTCACCTTTTTTGAATTTCAAAGGTCAGTAGTTGTCAGCTGCGCCAACATTCCTTTTTTCAACGTTGCTCGAGAGTTTGACTGACATGGCTCAGCAAGTTCTACATGATGACATGCTCAGGCAGGTTCACGACTTTAGGTGTGGTCCTTCTTGCTCTTTTTGGTCTCTGGTGAGGTTCACTTGTGCACCAATTCGAAGGGTTGAACACTTAAGCCGTTTATAGGGCTGCCTCGAGCCTTATCACGACTCTTGCGCGCACATCATTTGTCATTAACTAGGTCCCCATGGGTCCCCTTTCTCATGCGTGCTCCCGTGTTAGGTCAGGTTTGGGTCCTTCGCGTGCCGAGGCAGGTTTGGCTCTCGCCTTGTAGGTTGTGTCAGGCGCTTCTGTCCGCCGCCCCCTCCTCTGGTCGGTGTTTGGCCCCTCGTCCGTCCGCTTTTTCTTTTCCCTTGCCTTTTCAGGGTTTGCCCGCTCTGGGCTAGGGCCAGGTGTGTTTTTGTTGGTGCTTTCTCTTTTTTCGTTCTTCTCTTGCGTTCCCCGCCTCGCGTCCCGGTAAGTAGCTGTCATCTCATTTTCATGGGAAAGCCTACAGCAAGACCCTGAATTTCAATGTCATTGTCATCTCACTTTCATTTCCCTTTCATCATCTGCCCCGCTGCTGCGGGGCGTGTGTGTGTGTGTGTGTGTGCGTGTGCGTATGTGTGAGTATGTGTGTGTGTGTACCATCTGTAGAGATGTAAAACTTCTTAATCTGGAGGGGCGTGTGGCACTCATGTCCTACCACGCGCAACGAAGCTGTGGACATGAGTGGGAAGGGAAACGTGGCCGGTTTCCCGTACCTGCAATTTTATGTAAATGTATATGTATAGTCCTGCCCCTGGGCGCATTTAAGTCGCAGCTGGGGGGGACCTATATTGTATCGCTGTTGGTTTATATCGTCATCGTCTCCTGTTATTTAAATATCTATATATATATATATGTAGCGATGTATGTATGTATGTATGCATGCATGCATGCATGTATGTATGTATGTATATTCATCATATCATTTGATTGTTGGTGTCTTTGCACGTAAGGTGCATTCCACAACCAAATTCGCAATGACAGTTCTGAGCAAGGGTGTGAAACGTCTGAATAGACGTAAAACTTCGCCACTGCTTCATTCATTATATTTTATGTATATTATATATATATGTATATATATATATATGTATATATATACATCTAATCTACTTGGATGTGATGGGATTCAGTTCCCAACGGATCACTCTAATGATCCATTTCTTGTCTAGTGTGTGTTTGCTTGCTTTCTTGTTTACTTGATTGCTTGCAGATCTTGCTGAGTTCTGAAAAAGAAAATTTATTGATCTTTGATCTGCAAAAGGATTTCCTAAACCACTCCAAGGAAGCTATGGAACTTTATGTACATAATACATATCTATGAATCTACTCTTCAGGCGGATACCCAGAAACTTCTCCGCTGTTCGGTCCAAGGATCTTTTTGACGATCTTTGTGCGGATCAAATAGTCTCCGAACCTTTCGTCCTTGAATTTATCCTGTCACCATCAAGTCTTGGGATGTCTCAAAACGAGAGTTACGACTTGTTCAAAGAAGCAAACATGGCATGCAACATGGATGATGTTTTTTTTGCGAGCATTTCATGCCTAGCAATCCTACTATTAAGGCCCTTGGCCATTCTTCCCCTGCCTGGGCATAGGTGCTAAAAAGTGGAGTCAGGATCTTGATGATTTCATCCTGTGGCTGAAGATGCGCATATTCAGAAGTTTTCTGAGCATGGTCTTCGACCGGTTCCAAACTTCAAGCTACGGGCTTGCCAACAACAATATCTTCAATGACACTGGGCTAAGTCCGAAATGCTTCCTTGCACTGCATGTCTCTATCTCAGGAGTACCACGAGAACAAGCAGCAATCATGCAATCTCGACTTTTCTGTTTGCAGCCTCATTCACTGATTCCGCGTATAAGGTGTTCAAGCGCTTACCCACAAAGTCAGCACCTTAATTCTCTCAAGAATGGACTGCCAAACAACTTTTATCCGACATGCTAATCCTGGGTGAAGTCAAGCAAGAGGATTCAAGGTCAAAACTGCAAGCAGCCGATACGATACATGTATGCACTTGCATCTTCCCTGATACTAAATGAGCTCAGCACCCAAGTACATGTTGTAAGTGCCAGGAGCCTTCAAACGAAACAGGTCAAGACACAAGGGGAATCTTGCAAGTTGCAAAATAGGTTGCAAAACAACACATCAAAGGAGGCCTTGCCGATGAAGCCGATCTCAGCCATAGATGGCCTGAACTCTGTTCAAAAGAGAACAAGAAATAAGTAGTAAGTCTGTGAAACGCATGGAAAAACGGATGGGAAGATAGTAGTAAGTCTGGTTGTCAGAAAGCCTGCCGCAGGAATTGGGGCATCCAGTCATGCGGATCACAATGTCTTCCTTCAAACGTCAACGTCGGCTTCGGTATGTCCCTGAGATGGTGGAGGTTGTGCTCTCAATATATATATATACACATATATATATATATACGTATATGAACTAAATATATATGTGTATGTATACATATATATATATATCAATATATATAATTTATATAATGTACGAAAGATGTCTAAATAGTGATGATCCGAATCGCTCATCATCCGGGCTGTCCGCGTCCTGGCCGATGCCGCACTTGTCAGCAACCGCCTCCAGGCGCTCCACCAAAGTGGGCAAGTAGCGCTCGGCCTCAATGACAAAAATGGTGAATTCACCAGCAAGAAAATAATGAACAAAAAACACATACTGTATGTTATTTGTGTGTGTGTGTGTGTATCTAATATATACATATTTGCCCTCACTTCATAGGATGTCTTAAGATGTAAGAATGCATATGTTTGTAGCCATAGTATATGTGTACATATGAACACAATGTAGAATGTCCAAGAATGGGGAAGGGCCCTCGGTGTATGACAATGAAAGAATTCGGAAAATTGAGGCTTTACACCATGGGATGTGACTAATCGGCCGTAATCAAACCTGCCATGATGGAAATTCTTCCATGTGTAAATAATGGATGATTTTCTCATCCAAATGGGATGTTTTCCCATTGTCAAGTTTGATTACCAGACAGTACTGCACTGGCGCTCCTGCAAGTAACAAAAAAAGATGTGCCTCCGCAAATGCCAGAGGGCAAGTTGGCAAGGCCACACCTGATGCAATCATGAGAGGGAAAACTTGGTGCCCTGCTGCAATTTTGCACCTAAGGAAACTCCACAAGTGCTGCTTCGAGGACTGCACAGGCCACCATGTTGCGTCGCAAGCCACTGACGGTTGTCTCCTCAGGAATTGTCTTGATGACAGGCTGAGAATGGCTGGGATGACTCAAAAATGGAATATCAACAAACGTGGAAAAATGATCTTCATATGTCATCAGTCATCATTTCGTATTTAAGCATCCCAAAATTGCGGGTCGATAATTCTCACTCAGCCATACCCAAATGTCTCTCAGCTCCTTGTTGTGCATGACCTTGTACTCATTCAACAGCTGCTGCACTTGTCCCTTCTTGGCCTCACTGCAACTGGAAATGAACTGGAAATGAAGCCAAGCACTGCCCAGGTGCCACAGGACTGCCTCGCTGATGTTCTCCAAAACCAGGGACTGGTTGCAGGTCATCCGGAAACCACCCTGGAAAACGTTCCAAGCTGAAGGACAGAAAGCTAGATTACCTGTCAAAGGTTGGGATGACTCAGCCATCCAGAAAGCTGAAGTCAGAGCACGACAGAAGCGACGCAAGGGTCGCAGAACGTGAAAGTACCAACAGTACAAAAGGTCTCCCACTAGCCTCGCCCTTCAGCAGCTCGGCAATCTTGCGGATGCAAACGCGGGAGCTCTCCTTCAAGCGGCCAGCTTTGAGCCAACTAGACTCAACTATAGCATAATGATTCAATGATCATAATGTACCCATCAAGTACCCATCATTCATCCCAATACATCCGATTTCCTCATGGATTCTGATGGATTCTGAACATCTTGGCGGCCAAGTCCTTGACGCGACCAATGGGGATCAAAAGGCCACAGCTCCAAGTTCCGTCGCTGGCTTGCACCCAGCCTGCATCACCAGGCTCGAGGTTGGAAGAGTTTCTGGAAGTCACCCAAAATATCCCAAAATCTAGTCAAGATAATCAAGATAATCAAGATAATCAAGATAATCACACAAAATTCTGAAAATTCGTAAGGGATTCACAAGCGATTCATCCAAAGGCAAACCTTTCAAGGAAGACTCTGAAGCTCGGGCCGTGCATATCCCCGCGGTGCTCCAAGGTGTAAGGCTTCGCCTGTTTCAACACCACACATCACTGCAGTCACTGCACCATGATCCGAAGCACCAAAATTCAAAGCCAAAAAAATGATCATGTCATGCTGTCATGCTGGCAGAAAGGTGCATGATCAGCTATGCCAGCTATGCTGCTTCTGAAGACCTGTCAAGGTGATAGTGTTTGCTTCGGATATCTTTGGATTCAACTTGTTCATTCTTGTTCCGTGTCATTTCAACTCAGAAAAACTCTGCGTAGTCTTTGGATCAGTTTGAGCCCAGTTCAAGGTTCTCACCGCTTCCAACTCAAATCCAAGGCGTTCTTCCACCTGCTCCTGCAAGGTCGAAGAGTCTCAGGTCCATTCAACAACTGACACCAGTTCAGCAAGGCATTAAACCAAGCCCTTCCCTGCGGTTTCCTAAATGCTGAGGTGCCTTGAACCACTCTGGTCCATAATCTTCCACAGTGTACTTCACCCGAGCATGCTTGCGACCAGTACCTGCAAGGCAGTATAGACATACCGGCCTGATGGTCTGATGTTGCGGCAGCTTCCACATTGACAATTGACGCCCCAAGAATTGCAAGTCGAGCCACGATCACCAAAGTCACGGGCCACAGTCAAGATGCACTCGCAAACATACTTCCTTGCACACTTTTACACCAGAAAGAAAGCTGCTAACTCTTGAGTCTTTTTATCCTCGCCTTGTGGGATGTCTAATAAACTGAATCTTTGAATGCGGACGGGCACGGGGCATTTGTAGATCCGACAAAAAGGGATCCCGATGGCTGGAAAAGGTTTCGGCTGTTTGAGTTTTGGAGGCAGCTGAGCAGCGCATCTCCAGGCTTGCAAAAGCCTAGACACAGGCATGCCCCTTGGAAATCCTTTCGTGCACATTGCTGACAGGAATCAATGAACATAAACACTTTGACACAATGCCGCCAAACTACCAATGACGTCAGCCAATCTTGGGTGCGTCTTCTGATTGTTGTGTGTGAATCCCAATCCACCACCAACGGCCACGTTGAAACCTGACGCAACGTGAAATGCGCAGTGGTATACAGTTTTTATAGGATCTAAGGCTATATGTCTATATTTCCTTAGGTGTGGATCAAGAGTGCAGTATCACTGGACCCACAAATTTGCAATTTTCAGCTCTGAACATTCCAAACTATCCACTTTGCCGAACCATTTTGAGCCATGCCCAGGCCAAAGCAGTGCAAGCTTTGCCTAACAGCTTGCCATTCTCGATGATGGCAATGAAGCCTGGTATGGCTTGATCCAGTTGCCAAACTGCACAAGCTACCCAAGGGCCAAGTCAATCTGGGCTTAGTTTGCTTGATAAATTGTGCAATATCTGTCGGAAAATGATGATAAATAGGCAAATGAAGGGATTCCTGGGTTCCCTATTTTCAGACAAACCTATTTGAGCAGTGTTCAAAACCCTGTGTCCTCGCTTTATACTGGTTGGTTGATAGGGATTCTCTAATGGAATGTGACAATCCCCAACAGATTGGTTAGTGTGTGTGTGTGTAATCCCCTATGATCATCAACCACCCGAGGTTTTGAACATTGCTCATTTGGATAGAGCTGCCTGGCCTGCGCAATGCGCAAACAAGTCCACATCGTTGCTGGGTGGAATTGCTACGGCCACCTGGTTCATGGAATGCGCAATTGCATTGCATCCAAGACACTGAAGCAGTAACAAGAGCATGAAAGAATATCTGACAGATAATATCTGGATATCAAAAATGTGGCCTTAAATTTGCGCGGCAGGTACGTAAGGCCATACAGAGGCTCTTCTTCCACAGGAGTGGATCCCATGATCTGGATTTTCTCAGCCATCTCATCACCTCCAATACTCAGCAGCGCATCGAGGTTGACAGGTTGACATACCGAAGAAACCGAGCCATCCAGCCTTGCATCAGAAAAATCTCGTGGTAAGCACCAGAGCCTCAGGCCGACCAGGCCAACTCTGTCGTGCGGAGCAATGCCAGGAATCCAGTTGCCAAGTCACGAGGCAAGCAGTGGTCATGGATGTCATAGGTGTAGTGCAGAATCTCCGCGTGGAGTTCTTTGCTGCCTCATTTTTTATCACTAAACTGGATTGAACCCACAGTCCGTTTGTCAACAGGTCTGATACCATGCAGATCCACACGTTCCATATATATATATCCAAACAAATATAATACCAGATGAACATCCATGAACTATGTCATCTATGTCCGGTGCCGGCAAGAAACAAACATCTGGGCGGGATGTGCACAGCACATTTCGGCAAACATCTCCACATGCGGCGACAGTATCCATGCAAGCCTGGCGCAGTGATCTGAGGACCAAGGATGGTGCAGTGATCTGAGGACTGTGAGGACTGCATTTGGAAATATGTGAAGCACAGTGGAATGTCTGAAGAGATTCTGATCAGTCGAAGCACAGTCTTAGCTTGTGAATATGTTTTCAGCGTTTTGAAAGGAACATATGCCTTGTTCATTGCTCGCATAGTGTTCTTGACCTAAGCAACATATGCACCGGCTTCAATGCAGAGCATTGCGTCAGCGACTCGAGTGACTCTGACAAATCCGGACATCTGGTCCGGTCCAAACAAGGCCCCAGAGCCCCAGACATCTCTCTTCAGAACTCCATGGACTTGCCAAGTCTGACGCGTGGTGATCTTCAGGGTTCCATTTGCAAAGTTTTGGCAAATGTCCTTGTTCAGTCAAGCACGGGTGGAAATCGCAAGCTTGAGGACAATTCTGAAATATTCAAAAAAATAAGCCCAAAGAATATCCCCAACAGCAAGAAAGCAGCGGCCGTAGATCCCAAACAGTAATTCCATATAAGCGTGGTAGTTTTTGTTTCATGACCAAGCAATGCAGTGCATTTTTGCGCCGTCCTACCGCCGGCTTCCCCTACTACTACTACTACTATTACTACTACTACTACTACTTCTTCTTCTTCTACTTCTACTTCTACTTCTACTTCTGCTTCTCTACTTCTACTACTACTACTACCACTACTACTACTACTACTTCTTCTACTTCTACTTCTGCTTCTCTACTTCTACTACTACTACTACCACTACTACTACTACTACTTCTACTACTACTACTACTACTACTAGTAATAATAATAATCTACTACAACTACTACTACTACTACTGCTACTACTCCTACTGCTACTACTACTACTACTACCACTACCACTACCACTACCACTACCACTACCACTACCTACTTACTACGTACGACGTACTACGTACTACGTACGACGTACGACGTACGACGTACTACGTACTACGTACTACGTACTACGTGCTTACTGCTCACTGCTTACTGCTTACTGCTTACTGCGTACTACTACTGCGTACTACTACTGCGTACTACTACTGCGTACTACTACTGCGTACTACTACTGCGTACTACTACTGCGTACTACTACTGCGTATTACTACTGCGTAGTACTACTGCGTAGTACTACTGCGTACTACTACTGCGTACTACTACTGCGTAGTACTACTGCGTAGTACTGCTGCGTACTACTGCGTACTAGTACGTACTACTACTGCGTACTACTACTACTGCGTACTACTACGTACTACTGCGTAGTACTACTGCGTACTACTACTGCGTAGTACTACTGCGTAGTACTACTGCGTACTACTACTGCGTAGTACTACTGCGTAGCACTACTGCGTAGTACTACTGCGTACTACTACTGCGTACTACTACTGCGTAGTACTGCGTAGTACTACTGCGTACTACTACTGCGTAATACTGCGTAATACTACTGCGTACTACTGCGTACTACTGCGTACTACTGCGTACTACTACTGCGCACTACTGCGTACTACTACTGCGTAGTACTACTGCGTACTACTACTGCGTACTACTGCGTACTACTACTGCGTAGTACTACTGCGTACTACTACTGCGTACTACTGCGTACTACTACTGCGTACTACTACTGCGTACTACTACTGCGTATACTACTGCGTACTATACTGCGTACTATACTGCGTACTACTGCGTACTACTGCGTGCTACTGCGTACTACTGCGTACTACTGCGTACTACTGCGTACTACTGCGTACATCTGCGTACTATACTGCGTACTAGTGCGTATTAGTGCGTACTACTGCGTACTACTGCGTACTACTGCGTACTACTGCCTACTACTGCGTACTACTACTGCGTACTACTACTGCGTACTACTACTGCGTACTACTACTGCGTACTACTACTGCGTACTACTACTGCGTACTACTACTGCGTATTACTGCGTACTACTACTGCGTACTACTACTGCGTATTACTGCGTACTACTACTGCGTACTACTACTGCGTACTATTACTGCGTACTATTACTGCGTACTACTACTGCGTACTACTACTGCGTACTACTACTGCGTACTACTGCGTAGTACTACTGCGTAGTACTATTGCGTACTACTGCGTAGTACTGCGTAGTACTACTGCGTAGTAGTAGTACTGCGTAGTAGTACTGCGTAGTAGTACTGCGTAGTAGTACTGTGTAGTAGTCCTGCGTAGTACTACTGCGTAGTACTACTACGTAATACTACTGCGTACTACTGCTTAGTACTACTGCTTAGTACTATACTGCGTGCTACTGCGTAGTACTACTGCGTACTACTGCGTAGTACTATACTGCGTATACTACTGCGTAGTACTACTGCGTACCACTGCGTACTTCTACTGCCTACTACTGCGTACTACTACTGCGTACTACTACTGCGTACTACTCTACTGCGTACTACTACTGCGTACTACTACTGCGTACTACTCTACTGCGTACTACTACTGCGTACTACTACTGCGTACTACTACTGCGTACTACTACTGCGTACTACTGCGTACTATACTGCGTACTATACTGCGTACTACTACTGCGTACTATACTGCGTACTATACTGCGTACTATACTGCGTACTATACTGCGTACTATACTGCGTACTATACTGCGTACTATACTGCGTACTACTGCTTACTACTACTTACTACTACTTACTACTACTTACTACTCCTTACTACTACTTACTACTACTTACTACTACTTACTACTTCTTACTACTACTTGCTACTTCTTACTACTACTTACTACTACTTACTACTACTTTCTACTACTTACTACTACTTACTACTACTTACTACTACTTACTACTACTTACTACTACTTACTACTACTTACTACTACTTACTGCTACATACTACTACATACTACTACATACTACTACTTACTACTACTTACTACTACTTACTACTACTTACTACTACTTACTACTACTTACTACTACTTACTACTACTTACTACTACATACTACTACTTACTACTACTTACTACTACTTACTACTACTTACTACTACTTACTACTACTTACTACTACTTACTACTACTTACTACTACTTACTACTACTTACTACTACTTACTACCACTTACTACCACTTACTACTACTTACTACTACTTACTACTACTTACTACTACTTACTACTACTTACTACTACTTACTACTACTTACTACTACTCACTACTACTTACTACTACTTACTACTACTTACTACTACTTACTACCACTTACTACTACTTACTACTACTTACTACTACTCACTACTGCTTACTACTGCTTACTACTGCTTACTGCTGCTTACTCCTGCTTACTACTACTTACTACTACTTACTACTACTTACTACTACTTACTACGACTACTACGACTACTACGACGACTACTACTACTACTACTACCACTACTACCACTACTACCACTACTACCACTACTACCACTACTACCACTACTACTACAACAACAACAACAACTACTACTACTACTATTACTACTATTACTACTACTAGAAGTAGTAATAGTACGCGCGGGTTCCGCACGTTATGCGCGTCTGCGTTTCGCGCATGTTGTTCTCTGCGGGTTCCGCGCGCGTCGTCGCATTCAATTTTTTTCAAGAAATTAATATTTTACGACGGATATTACTACTACTTTTACTAATTATAATTTAATCAATTTTACGATTAGTTTCTTTTCTACTACATCTGCGATAATATTACTACTCCTACTACTGCTACTGCTACTGCTACTGCTACTACTACTACTACTACTTCTACTTCTACTACTTCTACTACTTCTACTACTTCTACTGCTTCTACTACTTCTACTACTTCTACTACTTCTACTTCTACTTCTACTTCTACTGCTACTTCTACTACTACTACTACTACTACTATTACTAGAAGTATTAATAGTACGCGCGCGTTTCGCGCGTCTGCGTTTTGCGCGGTTTCCGCGCGTTACGCGCATCTGCGTTTTGCGCGGTATCCGCACGTGATGTTTTGCGCGGGTTCCGCGCGTGTAGCCGCATTCAAATTTCTTGAAGAAATTCATATATTACGATGAAAATCACTGCTACTTCTACTAATCGTAATTTAATCAGTACTACAATTAATATAATTTCTACTATACATCTACTACTAGTATTATTAGTAAGAGAAGTAGTAATAATACGCGCGGGTTCCGCGCGTCTGCGTTTCGCACGGGTTTCGCGCGTTATGCGCGTTTGCGTTTCGCGCGGGTTCCGCGCGTGTTGTTCTGCTCGGGTTCCACGCGCGGTGTCGCATTCAAATTTCTCTAAGAAAAAATCTCATATAACGATGAACATTATTTATTACTATTTTTACTAATTATAATTTAATCAATATGACGATTAGTATCATTTCTACTGCATCTGCGATTTTATTACTACTACTACTGCTACTACTACTACTACTATTACTACTACTACTACTACTACTACAACTACTACTACTGCTACTACTACTACTACGACTACGACTACGACTACTACTACTACTACTACGACGACGACGACGACGACGATTACTACTACTACTACTACTACCACTACTACTACTACTACTACTACTACGACGACTACGACGACGACGACGACTACTACTACTACTACTACTACTATTAATAGTACGCGCGGGTTCCGCAAGGGTTCTGCGCGCGTGGTCGCGTTCAAATTTCTTGAAGAAGTTAAAATATTACGACGAATATTAGTAATATTTCTACAACTTGTAATTTAATCAATATTACGGTTAGTATCATTTCTACTACATGTACGATATTTTTGTTATTATTATTATTACTATTACTACTACTACTACTACTACTAGAAGTATTAATAGTACGCGCGGGTTCCACGTTTCCGCGCGTTATGCGCGTTATGCGCGTCTGCGTTTTGCGCGGGTTCCGCGCGTGTTGTTCTGCGCGGGTTCCGCGCGTGTAGCCGCATTCAAATATCTTCAAGAAATTTATATATTACGACGAATATTACTACTGTACTTGGGAACCTTTACACAATAACCTTGGGGACCTTGAGATTATTTACGTGGAAAACTTGGGAACCTTGAGGGAACCTTTACAATACAACCTTGGGAACCTTGACAACCTTTACTTGGGAAACTTGGGAATCTTGAGGGAACCTTTACAATGCAACCTCGGAAAAAGCTTGAGGAAACCTTGACAATATAACCTTGGAACCCTTGAGAACCTTTACAATGTAACCTTGGGAACCTTGAGAGAACCTTTACAATGCAACCTTGGAAAGCTTGAGGAAACCTTGACAATATAACCTTGGAACCCTTGAGAACCTTTACAATGTAACCTTGGGAACCTTGAGAGAACCTTTACAATGCAACCTTGGAAAGCTTGAGGAAACCTTGACAATATAACCTTGGAACCCTTGAGAACCTTTTACAATGTAACCTTGGGAACCTTGAAGGAACCTTTACAATACAACCTTGGGAACCTTGGAAAACTTGGGAACCTTCAGGGAACCTTGAAGAAACCTTGAAGGAACCTTGAGGGTACCTTTTGGGAACCTTGAGGGAACCTTGACAATCTAACCTTGGGAATCTTTTAGAAACCTTTACAATGTCACCTTGGGAACCTGGACCACGTTTACTTGGGAACCTTTACATAATAATCTTGGGAACCTTGACAACCTTTACTTGGAAAACTTGGGATCCTTGCAGGGAACCCTGAAGGAACCTTGAGGGAACCTTTTGGGAACCTTTTGGGAACCGTGAGGGAACCTTGAGGAACCTTGAGGAACCTTGGGAACCTTGGGAACCTTGAGCGAACCTTGGGAACCTTGGGAACCTTGAGCGAACCTTGGGAACCTTGGGAACCTTGGGAACCTTTACTTGGGAACCTGGGAACCTTTACTTGGGAACCTTTACTTGGGAACCTGGGAACCTTTACTTGGGAACCTTTACTTGGAACCTGGGAACCTTGGGGGAATGGGTTTTGGAGCTGCTCCGGTCTGCTCCGAAACCTTTACTATGGCTGAAGACCCCAAAGCATTCTGCTGTTGGGGAACAAGAAATTACGTTGGTGCTCACTTGTGCAAATCTGGATTCGCTTGGGCGTGTCAAATCAATGTTGTGAGAATTTCAAACCAGACACGTCCATGGCAATCCACTGTTCAGGAGTGCAGTATCCACCAGGCAAGCGGACACCTCACAAGGGAGGAGAATTTTCGAGTCACAAGCAGAATCCTGTTGTCAGGTTCAAGTCAGAAACCTGCCAATCAAGCAGTGCAATCAAAGCTTGAAAAGATACAAGAAGATCTTATCTAGCCTTTACTTAATTTCCAAACCCTGTGTGCCAAAAACAACGTAAACCCTGTCAAGATGACAGTTCTTACAGCACAAACACTGTCTCAATCCAAGCAACGAATCATGAAGCTGAAGGCCTGTGCATCCAACAGAGCATTTTCGCTTATATATTTGTATCCATCATATACCATTATACTGTATACTATACCACAATCATCAGTTATAAATATTTATATATATATATGTGTGTGTGTACGTGCGTTTATATAGTGTAATTAGTCACATCTATATACCAGGTACTGTAATGTACTGTAGATATGATTGGTCAAATTCTTCTATCATGTCACCATGTCATGCTTGAGCACGATGCAAGTGCTGAAGTCCAAGTGGCATGGATACCAAGTTGGCACAGCTGTTTCAGCACAAGTTGTCACTGTTGGTCAACGAAGGTCGACTTCAAATCCCTGGAGATGCCACTATCAGTCGCTTCCAAGGTGCATTCTCAACACCCATCTTTTGGCGCTCTTCTCGCAGGTCTCGGTCATCCTGACAAACACTTTTGATATGGTAGACCATGGTAGACCATGGTAGACCATGGTAGACCATGGTAGACCATGGTAGACCTTCGTATGACAGCTCTTGATCCTCACCAAATAAACAACAACGCATCGACGCCTGCTGGTAGCTGCCATGGGACTTGATCAACTTGGTGTCCTCGTGCTTTCGCTGAATGCAAACAACATCAAACCATCCGACCATCTGAATCTCAGCATGAATTTCAGCTTGAATATTCTGCTTGACCCAGCTTGACCTGGAAAGGGACTTGGCCAGTGGTGATGTCGTCCAAGCTTTCCTGAGATACCGTCGTTGCAAGTAAGTCAATCAAGTTCACCTTTGGTTACCCCTCTTAGAATCAAATTATCTGATCTGCCCACCTCGCCTTCATGCTTCCTCGAAGCTGCTTCGTCTCGACCTCCAGATTGGAGGGCTGAGAAAACTGTAATTGTATCTTTCTAGAATGAAACATATGAAACCGACAAGAGTTCTTGCTTCACTTTCTGTCCAAACTCTGACTCTGACACCTGACTGGTGTTACTTCCGGCAGCAATGAGAGGACTGCTATGACTTAGCATCGCAGACTTTGCATGTCCAGGGTCCCAAGTCGGAAGGCCTTGATTTGCTCGTCAGTTTTCACTGGGCCATCATCACCACCTCCAGCTGCATCAGCCTGGAGATGAGAACCGATAGCTACGATAGCTAGGATAGCTACGATTGTCCATGAGCCATTGGCAGCCTTGAGAAACAACAAACAAAGCCAGGTTCCCATCAAGTTGAAAATACACTGCGGCGTTGTTAGACTGTGCCGTTGCGGCATTGGTGGATGGTGCTGGCTTTCGATTTTGTCAAGCTTTTGAAACCTGACGGTGTGAGATTCTGAGAGCTCAAGCCTTGCAGTTTTAGATTTCAAATGCTTGGGGTTGAGATGTGGGGGAACTTGTTTCACGTCCTATGATGGAGAGACATGTTCAATCTGTTGTTGTACATGATGAATACTAAATACTGGGGCTTTCCGCTTTCAGTGCGGTGTGAAAGACTGAAGGAGCTTCGATGCAATCCAGTTAGCCATGTCTTAGAAAACCGCGAAGCATTGAATCATACTCAAAGCCAAGGCAAAGCATTGCAATTCAAAGAACTCATCCCTACAGGTTCAATGCTCTCAGCGCTGCTGTAACCAATGAGCCATTCGCAAGTCTCGCCTTGTCGACACCAAGTCGTGAAAAGAGCTGGCCTTTCCACTCGGCAAATCCCGTGTGATACTGGTCCACGTCCTGTTCCACACCGCAGCACACCCTCAGCGCCTGCAAAAAACCGAAGTCCAGTCCTGGTCATCTCCGAATCCAGTGGGCATCATGCGCTGGGCTCCCATCTTCTCCAACAAGTTGTCCAAATCACGGGCTGGCTTGGCGAAATTGAATTTGGATTCCTGCGCTGTGATCACGGATCACTAGGGTGTCTTGAACATCTTCATAGTAGTCTTCATAGTGTATCTTTCAAGGATGTTGACAAGTTGACCCCATCCTCAGTGCCCTTGCCCCAGTAGTGAGAGTCACCAAGGCCAAAAATGCAGTACTTGAGATCCTTGGCTCTGAAAGCAAGAGCAGGCCGCCTTTTCTGTACTAACTTTGCCATGGGAAGACACACACAGAAAGACACAGAAAGCAAAAGAACAAATAACAACATGGACTTCAGAGAACTGTCTAAGTTCCTGTCATTGAGAGCTAGGTCAGAGCGATCGCTCAACTTCTGGAAGAAGTTTCGACCATTGCCACAGAATTCACCTTAGAACGCAGGTTGCAAGGCTCAAGGTGTCAAGCAGATCCTCGATTTGAAACAAGATTGAGAAAGCTCGGACATGGTATCCCACCATCCCCACACGTAGTGACCACATACACTGGGTGTGTCTTGCAGCTGTGCTGCCTTTTCCTGCAGTTGCCACGCAGAACACCACCAGTGGCTCTGAAGACAGCGCTCCCACATCGAATGAGTCCATGGTAGCACAGCGCACTGCCTGGCGGGCCCAAAACTACTGTATCCGATACAATGCCTGGATTAAACTAAAAATAGACAGTAGACAGCTTGGGGGAGTTTATTAGCTTGGGGGTCCCCAACATAATGATCCAATTATGCATTGTTTTCACTATCTTGAAAATCTCTACTGGCAGTGCTGGGGGTGGATAATTTTGGGGTGACATCAACGCCATGGCTTGGTCACTGTCCGGACACTCGTTGAAAGTCAAATTTGTGCGAACAAGCTGCACTGCCAGCATATCCTCCATTTCGGCACTGCCGCCTAAGAGAACAAACTAGTCAAGTTCAGGCCATTTATATGTCTCTGCTGCATGCTTGGTATCATTCGAGCGGAGAAGGGTACATGAAGACACTGCATACCAACCCACGTCACAGTTCAGATATGTTCAGATCCCAGGCACGCAACAGCTTTGGCACATTCTTCTGCATGTCCAGTGTCGGAAGAGTACAGAATTGTCACCTCAGGAATAAATAAACATGTGCAGAAATGTATCCCACAAAGGTTTTGTTCCTGTCCAGGTGTCAAACTGTCTTGGATGCAGCAGCAAGTCCTTCGCTCAACGCCCCAGCTTCGGCATCGCCAACATTTGGACTTGGCAAGGACCTTGCAAGTTTGCACTGGCCGCCAGGAAGATTCGAAAGTAGGAGCAGTGCAGTTCGCAGAAAAGAACGAACAACTTTTCGCAGAAGATAATTACCCTCTTATGCAGGCTGGGATTGTAATTACCCTTCTTACAAGCAGCCTGGGATTGAGACAGCCAACTCGGCACTATCAAACAAAACAAAAAGTCGAGTACTCTCTCTCTCTCTCTGGTATGACTCAATTTGTGTGTGTTTTTTTTCCCTTTTTGCCAAGCATAGCATCAGATTCCTAACACCAACATACTGTTGGACGACTCGATGGCTCAGTGAAGGGCTTCTTGGCCACCAGCGTCAGCAAGCTCTCCCTGGAGAGGAAGCCCTGAAGCACAGCGACGATATATGGATGACCATGACTTAGTATTGAAACCTATGGTGACTTGGGGATCCCCCATGTCTAAGACACCACCATATCTATCTCTATGTATGTATATATATATATATCACACGGCAGCTTCTCTCTTTCCCGCAGTGACAAGGTATCCCTGAGGCAGCCAGTGCTGCCAGCACAAGAAGAAATGATGGACAAGGATCGAAGGCGCCAAACATAGCAAATCACATCTTGCAAGGCTCAATACAAATCAACTCATCCAGCTTTCTTCCCCAAGGGCGTGGGGGGTTCTGGGGCCAAGTGAGATGCTCTGGAGCGATGCCACAGCTTAATGCTCATCCACCAGTGATACAAGCATCACACGGCAGCTTCTCTCTTTCCCGCAGTGACAAGGTATCCCTGAGGCAGCCAGTGCTGCCAGCACAAGAAGAAATGATGGACAAGGATCGAAGGCGCCAAAGATAGCAAATCACATCTTGCAAGGCTCAATACAAATCAACTCATCCAGCTTTCTTCCGCCTCATCAATGCTTTGACGAGTCAACAAAGAAACTTGCCAGAAGTGGGCCAGCAGCATCCGCAAACAACTTGACGAGGTCACGGGTTTCTGCTGACAAAGTGGACAGCAAAGACTGTGCACCCACTTCTTGGATGTAATGCTCAACGGTCTTGAGCTGAGCCCATCGGCCCCGCCACTGGATCAAATTCAAATCCTCTGTTTGCAGGTAGAGCGCAGTTGCGCCACTGCCGCGTAACACGCCCGGCGTCGCGCCGTGCACCAGCATTGAAGACGGAACCCCCAATTTGGCCAGAACAAGGTCCCAACGGCGTCGATACGCTGACGCACTGCCACCAAACAAACGCGCATCTGATGGTAACTTGCCAAACACGTGAGTCACAAAGTCCAGCACAACTTTGTCATCGATTTTGCTGTGTTGCTTTCGAGCGAACCGTGACGTTTTCGGGTTCCGAATGTGCACATAGAAAACTGTCGTATCCATCAGTAAATCTGCAGGCAGTAGCAAATCGGATCTCACTAGGTTCACAAACTCAGCAGGGTGGAGCATGCCTAAGTATCCCACTAAGGTTACACCAAGCCACCGATACCAGCCCCAGAGCAAGCAAAGCGAGGTCATCGCTTTCAGTATTGCTGGCGACAAAACCGGTCGACATTCACCGGGCTCATGTTGTTGCCATTTCCGATCGATCTGCCAGCAAGAACTGAAAAATGGTCGCAAATGGGGGAAGGCATCTTGCATTGCTGTGATCGTGTACACAAAACGATATCTAGGACTGCCAGTTGCAAACAGATGCATACCATAGGCTCTTAAAGCAAGTGGTGCAGCCATGTAATCCCAGCCAAGTTGGTTCAGGTCCAGGGCAAATTCACTGACCAACCACTCTGCAAAAGCCGCTAGACAAATCTTCATGCGACGAGAGGTAGCTGTTGCAAAACCGACAGACATGTCGATGGGCCCTCTCGGAACCTGAGCTTTTGTCTGCTTTGGTCCCGGGTTCGGCTCGATATCTCCGCCCAACAAAAGCAAAAGGCGGAGCCAGCGCCCGCACAGCTTCGGCACTTTAGCTGCTTCCAACACCGTGTCAAAATTGTGGTGTCGGCCACGTCTCAGTTCAATCAACCAGGGTGGTGAATCCTTGGACGCCGGTGGAACGGGTCTGTTCCGCGAGGGAGCGTCACTGCGATTTTTACCCGAAGAAATGTGCAATCCCCCTGGGTATAAACCACCCCCTATGATATAGCCCAGTGAACCCTGCAGAACCCTACATAAAGCTCGGCTACTTGAGCGACCTTTTGAAGTGGCACCTAAGGCAACACGGGAATCAAGGAGAGTCAGAAACCTGCTGTTCGGGTGGTCTTTTGCACAAAATTTCATAAGGGTTTTATGCACTCTAGTTTCAAGAACATTAATATGGCCTTGGCGTTTGAAACGATAACGCAACAATTCAGAAAAAGGCAAAGAATCAGCCAACTCTTCAACCCACTCGGGGTCTTCATGGAACGGCCGAGGCTCAGTGACTGCTGTTTTCTGCACTCCGGCAGGCAAAGCAAAATCAAGCCCAATGCGCTGCAGTGAGCAAAGCTTGGCCGACAGCGGAATCACTGGAGCATAGCCTTGTCGAGCTTGCAAAGCTCCAGCTGCAATTTTCTGACAAAGGAGCTTTGGGTATGATGCCGAAAACGCTGAAACCATTTCGCCCGGGCACGGCGATCTGCCATACACAGCCTCAACAGAAGGCCGACACAATTTGTTAAAGCTGACCACTGAATCTCGAGTGAAAGAACCTTCGATTACGAAATGGCCTACAGCAGGATCGCACTGGCATTTCTGCTCTAAGGCTAACATCCAGGGCTTGTTGTGCAACCATTTAGAAGGTTTTTTGAAAGGTGAACCAAATGAGCAAAA
Source organism: Cladocopium goreaui (assembly GCA_947184155.2). Taxonomy (NCBI): domain Eukaryota; class Dinophyceae; order Suessiales; family Symbiodiniaceae; genus Cladocopium; species Cladocopium goreaui. The sequence continues at coordinate 225,379 of CAMXCT020004168.1, read as the reverse complement.
ACACATGCGTGTGATAATGCACCCTGACATAACCATGCGTTTAAAAATATCAAGATGGAACATGACCGATGAGCCGGGCTGCTCCACGCTGAAGAATCGCTTCGTCAAATAAACAAGGTTCATCACAAACGCTGTCCTGAGAGCAAGGAGGGTGTGTTCACGAGTGAGTGAATCGGACATATCAAAACCAGCTGGTGCAATTTTGGAACGTAGACGTGGGCGTCTCAACGTCCCGTATGTTTTGCCGGGTGGTCCCGCATGCCAATCACCGCAAACCCCTCGGGCAGCCAAACTTACAACCTGATGATAAACTGAATCATCTAAAAGGTCACCAAACTGCAATTTATCCCCTTTCACATCAAACCCATCATGAGCTGAAAAATCCAAATGCTCGTGAGCTAAAGTCCAATTGCCTTCACCGCGAAACAGTTCAATACAATCAAACAATAGCCCCTCAGGTAAAGCACAAGGGATTCTGAGCTGAGATTCGGTCCAACCTGAACCGTCGAAATGTGAACAAGGATCTTCAAATGATTCCCCAAGAGTGGATAAAATCTCTGCAGACTGATTCAACAGCTGGGTATAATAACCACGTTGTTCACTGTGTCTCCAAAGTTCTGACACTACGGATTCAGCTTCGGAAGCTCTGCAAATCCCTGCACCTTGCGGGCTAGCATCAGTGCAGTAAATGAAAGGTGCAAGCTCCACTCGCAAATCGGTCAGGCAGACCGGGCCCAAACACGCAAGCGCCAAGAGTTCGTTGCGCGTCTCAGGCCGCAACTTGAAAAGCTGATTCTGAGGCAAGCCATGCCCTTCTGAAAACGCAAAAGAAAGCACTGCTAGGATAGGCCGCCGGAACATCAGCACATGAATCCAACAACCAAGCAAAGATGACAACAATCTCGGACTGGCCATACCTTGGCGCGCGACAAGCACTGTGCACATCATCAATGCACAAATGCGATGTCTCGGGGCAGACACAAACCCTTGAACACCATCAATCTCAGCTCCTAGGAAAGTACCTTCTGTAACTTCCCTTTGTTTCTTTTTAGGGTGCTGAACCAGTCCCACCTGTTTATATGCTTTACCCGCATTTTGGAAAACAGTCGTGTCACGCAAGGGGACCTGATCCTTTAATTGCTGTTCTGTGACAATCTGCAAACCTATATGATCATCTATGGAAAGCCATTCAAGGAACAATGAGCGAGGAAAAGGCTTCCTGTAGCATACACGTTCATGTTCAAACATGCTACCGGCCAAAACGCTCAAAACATTGCAATGCGACTGCTGCGCAAATTCGACGGCCCAGCTGTCGCCCATAGCCAGCGCATTCAGCGCTACGACGCAGCGACCATGGTGAATCGAGGGATCAAAACAAGACAAATGCTGGAGTTCTGATGCTTGAAAAATTTTTCCCACACTATTACGTTTAGCACGAGCTTCAGGTATCTTAATAGTGTAATACATTTCGGCTAAATCATCAGCTGAAATTCGCAGAACCTGACCCGGCTGGAGCCTCACCAACGCGAACATTGAACCAGGTGCCAACTGTCTTGTGTAGTGAGAAAAAGACTGCATCCGACTGTTGACCGTCCGTGGATTCAGAATCAATCTGTCAAAAGACTCATCTTTTGGGACAGCAAAAAGACCGACGCATTCATCCCATTGAATCTGATCCACTCGAAACACCTTACAAGCCCCCTTGGAATCCCATTTTGTTGCAAGTTTCAAAAGCTCAGTTTTAGAACAATGAACCTTACCTCGAGGAATCTTAGGCCAATTTTCTTCAGGCACTCGAACCCTCATGGGATCAATGAAGGCATCACGAACGATCGCATCTTCAAAAAATGGCAAGGGGTCAAACTGAGGAGAATGTTCCCATTTAATCCGATCAGCGATTACAGGCTTAGCAGAACTACTAGGCAAGTCGAGGCATGCAGATGGATTTTCCTTAGGAGACACCATTTCAGAAAATTTTTCATCCGAACTCATGGTGCTAGCAGTGGTGGTGCGATGCAAACCTGGATCATCACCTTTATGCCTCTTATGAGTATAGGAATCGAAATCTGATGCAAACTCAGAAACTAATTTGAACAGGTCCACTTCTTCCACGCATGGCAGTTCCTGTGCGGCATGCAGCAATCTGTTGAATTTTTCACCACTGCGGCCGAGTGATTGAGCTGATATTGGGCCAGCTCTCAAGAAGTGATCGACTAATCGTTCAAGCCGGCACACCATATCCCACTGAGCATCAGAGTAACCAAAGCCAACACAGGCTTCAGGAGGGGGCTTATTAGGATGCCCTAAGGATTCCCAATTGAGCACACCTATCACATGCTGCAGGAGACATGATCGTGCTTCGACGAACTTGCGACGCCGACGTCTTCGAGGCGACAGTTTGGAGGGGCCTGTCCATCGATAGCTGGGCATGGGACAAGGCCACAAATCCGAGCTTGGCGCAGCTCGGTGCACGGTGCGGGAACAAGGTTGCAACGACAACCGCAAAAAGCTTCCGAGGCCGGCATGCACCTTGTAAACTGATTGCAAAAACACTCCAACAAAACTTAAAAAACTGATTGGTTCAGCCAAAGGACTAAGATCGATCATTCCATGATTTTCAATCTCAACACCATCTAAGTTAACACAAGACAATGAAGGCAGCTTAGATGCATCCTGACCAAATGAAAGAGGATCATTCGCCCTAGGGTCAAGAGCTGCACGAAAACTGCCATCACCTTGGTCAAACTGCTGATGCATGGCCTCAGGCAAAACTTGAGCATTCACTAGGCGGTGGACTCGGTCGAATCCTCCTTTCCACCCCCTTTCTGATTCGCGCGCTTCTTTGGTTTCCATGGCTTTTTGGGACCCGAAGTGTCTTCGGTGCTCGCTTCTTTCTCGGCCTTTTCTCCCTTGGGATTTTTCAGACGACTTTCCAAGTAGTCGAGGTCCCGAAGATAGGCTATGTTCCCTGCAATCCAAGGAGCAGCTGCCAGTTTGGCGTAAGGAGTCAAACCGATCCTTCTCTTGTTCATGGAGATGGCCTGCAAATTCGGATCTGGCATTGCAGCCAGTAACCACCCGAACTGGCAGCGGCCTGAGTCGATGCTCATCTGCTCTGTCATCATCAAGCCTCGAGCCATCAGCCCCATAGCAAACTGATCGCGTGCTTCGTAGCTCAGTTGCCAGCCCACCGCAAGGAATTGGGACATGTAGGTCAGCAATCGCTGATCGCCCAACGGCATCCTCCGTTCGACGTACATCCGCATCAAGCCACTGTTGATCTGATCCTGAGGTAGACCAAGGTCCTGTGCAGCGTTCTGAGCGATCAGCTTGCCGGTTGTTTTCACATCCTCCATTGCTCGTAGATAGGCATCTCGTGCCACACAACCCTTCACACCTCCGCCTGAGGAGCTGGCGGCGTCGTTGCCCAACGCGGCACTGATTGGATCTTTGGAGGGAGTCAGCCGCTGAACTATGGCCGCTGTCTGCTTCATTTGCATGGCCAGCAACTGATGCAGGGGATCTTTCGCGGAGTTCAGCAACTGAGCAAACTCGTCTTCGGCTACGGCCCCCGCCTCTGCGTCTGCAAACATGTGCTGTTCGTTGGAAGCCGCTGGAGGGTTCACAGCGTTCTCCAGTTTGCCTAAGCGCTGAGGTGGAGGACCTGCTAGTTCTTTCAACCTTTGCAGAGTGCCCGACGGTAGCGCAGTTGTCAACGCAGTTGGCTCGAACAGCACCGACCGTCCAGGCCCGTGTGGTCGAGGCTCTAAGTCCACAACTGGCATTTGAGGTGAAGCAGGAGCGACCTGCCTCTCTAGCTCTGCAATGCGGTTTTGTAGCTGTTGGACAACATCGTGATCCACTCCACCCAATCCGGGCTCGGGATGGGAACTGGACAAGCCACCAGCACCGTCTGGCACAAGCTCTGAATCTCCTGGATCTTCTGCTGTGAAATATTCCAGAATGGCCTCGTCTGCTTCGGCCATCTCGGCTATCCATTCTGCAGCCAGAGCCAGGGCAGAGCGCGATGCAGGCCGCGCCACTGCTGCGCCAACCATGAGCCGAAGCAGGCCTTGTTGTGCGGCACCTCGCAGCACTGGAGCTCGATAAAACGAGCTGCAGCAGTCGGCAGCAAAATCTGCCATCAGCATGTCTCCGTGACCAAATTTGCGACCTCTTGCATCTTCTAAAGCCACTGAAAAATCTTTGGAAACCACAAGCGGATTGCCCTCTGCATCCTGAAGAGACTCCAGAATCTCCTGCACTTCGGCAAGAGCAGGCAGCAAAACCAGAAAGCCGGTTGCACGGCATTTCAAAAGATACACCAAGACGCGGGTGTCAGACCCCGCGCTCAATCCGCTCAAAACTGCAGTCGGCAGCACTTTGCCCGGGGCAACGCGCTGCACGGCCCGATCAATGTCCTCCAGGCTCAATGGGTCAGTGCGGCCTCCGGCGGCCATTCGGTGAACCAGCAACCACGAAAGAAAACTTCCGCCTCTGGAGTCCAAGCAGGATCAGCACTAAGTAGATCTCGGCGCCGCACCAGGTGCCTCAAGAAGGAGAGAAAGAGCTGATGCAATTTCCAGGGTGCCACGCCCAGAGCAATCTCTGGCCAAGCAATACCAGATGTTGAATCCCGATGCCAAGTCAGGGTGCAACCCAACCAATTCAGCTGGTTCTAACAAAGGATGATCCGGTGGAGCAAAACTAGGCGTTGATGGAAAAGAGATGCAAAGAGTTCAAATCACGCACCCTCTGTCTAAAACACCCAGGAAAAAGACAAGTTCCAACCGATCTCAGCCAGGAGAGCACCCTGCTCATGCACGGTGCGAGTACTCTTGGAAACGTCGGCGCAGCTCGAGCTGCCCCCTGGGAACCGGTGAATCAATCCAGATCTGACCTGCTGCTGTAATGCAATGCCACACCCAAGATCGGCACCGTTGGGAAAGGATGCACACGGCACTCAAAAACCCACAGCAAAAGCAGAGGCTCCCAACAGCAATCAATCCAAGTAAGATGGCTGGCAAAGAGCAAGATGATGAACCGGGGACCCACCAAAATCTAAGCTCCCTTACAACCTCTAGAGCTGACGAGAAAACCGTCAAGCTCATGAGCCAAGTGAGATGCTCTGGAGCGATGCCACAGCTTAATGCTCATCCACCAGTGATACAAGCATATATATGTGGATGGGGATATTGGGATCATTATCCGCGTTTGTAATATTGTAAGGATAACTACTATTGTCACAACAATAATAATAACAATAAGAAAATAAGTAGTATGTAGTTGACAAAAAAACACAATGATGAGAATGGCAACAATCATAAATAAGAAATCAGAATAACCATGCTAACCACGATAATAACAACCAAAAAATAGAAATATCTATAGTAGCAATGATATTAACTATAATTATTATTATTATTATAACAATAATAGTAGAATCACAATAATAATAATTATAATAGTAGTAGTAGTAGGTAGGTAGGTAGGTAGGTAGGTAGTAGTAGTAGTAGTAGTAGTAGTAGTAGTAGGTAGGTAGGTAGGTAGGTAGGTAGGTAGGTAGTAGGTAGGTAGTAGTAGTAGTAGTAGTGTAATAGTGATGGTGATTGCTACGATTATGATAATAATAATTTGTTGAGGATACTATCGTAATCTTAGAATTTTAAACCATCAATTGTGGAAAAACACAACTTTCAACTTTGATGGTGATATAAAACCAACCATCGCAGATGGGGATAGTATAGGGACATGATGGGAACATATCACAGCATTGCAGCAAAACACCAAAATCATTGTGAGAAAAACCATGGCCTGAATCTCTTCGCGGACACGGATGCTGTCTGTCACAAATGCGCAACCACCTGCGTCCAGAACCAGAGTTGCGACAAGTCATGATGTACATGATATACATTGTATCAGTAGACAACGAACAATTGCTCACAAATCCACAAACTCAAAATACACTTCATCACAAACTCTTTTATCAGGAGCTTCACTTTCTGTGTGTGTGTACATGTGTACGGTGTGAAGAGCATAAGAACAAAGGAAACAAAAGACCAACACTGCTTGCCTTGGTCTTCCCTGCGAGGGTCGTACCTTCAGGGTGTCGTTCATTGTGCAAAAATGCAGAACATTTGGATGTTGTCAACATGGGTTTAACATGGGCTTGACTCCACAAAGGCCTTGTCTGATAACATATTTATCTATGTCTATGTCTATGTCTATGTCTATGTCTATGTCTATGTCTATGTCTATGTCTATCTATCGATCTATCTATCTATCTATCTATCTATCTATCTATCTATCTATCTAATCTATCTATCTATCTATCTATCTATCTATCTATCTTATTTATCTATCTTATTTATCTATCTTATTTATCTATCTTATCTATCTATCTTATCTATCTATCTTATCTATCTATCTTATCTATCTTATCTATCTTATCTATCTTATCTATCTTATCTATCTTATCTATCTTATCTATCTTATCTATCTTATCTATCTTATCTATCTTATCTATCTAATCTATCTAATCTATCTAATCTATCTATCTATCTATCTAGCTAGCTAGCTAGCTATCTATCTATCTATCTATCTAGCTAGCTAGCTATCTATCTATCTATCTATCTATCTATTTTTCTTATCCATCCATCCATCCATCCATCCGTCCGTCCGTCCATCCATCCATCCATCCATCCATCCATCTATCTATCTATTTATCTATAGTTATACATTTATAATTACATAGATACTTGTGATTATTTGTGAGGTATCATTCCAAAGTCAGCGCTTTGTTCCAGCACTCGAAGCAACTGAACTCAATTCACAAAAATAACACAAAAAGGGTCAAGCAACAATAAACGAACAATGTGTAGGTTTTCCAACTGCCCACAGACACAAGAAGATCTGGATATGACACAAATCCCAGAACCTGAAGGCAGTCCAGCGCTCATCGCCCTGGCCCATGCTGCCGGATTCGAAGAATCTGGAATTTGGATACTGCAAATTTGCAACCCATCACTGTTGTTTCAAATTGTTTCACATTTTCACCGTTTGATTTTCCAACCTTGATCGCTGCTGCTTCAGCCAACAAGACCAATGAAGGTCCAGAGGTGAAAGTTGCGGCTTCGTTGAGGCATTCTCCTTTAGGTGGAAAAACATACCAAAACACGTCTGAACTGCACATTTGAAAACATTTGAGGTATTTTGTGGGTTCCCATGGCATGGGGGCGCACTTTGACAACCAGGCCTGGTTTCTCCAACTCGGCAGAAGCGACATACACGCCGCCATACTCCATCGCTCGCAAGACCTTCGATTCGATAAGAGACAAACTGCTGAATTTTCAGACTGTCAAAAACAAAACAAATTGCATTTACCAGTTTTTTCGATGTTGAAGTCATGGCGGTTGCTTTTGCAATCAGCAAACCTGGCAATACCTCACTTCAAAACGCTGAAATTTACGATTTTGCTCCGGATGCCTCCAATTGGGACACTGGGTTTTGGCTGGCCACCAGCACCACGCCCAAATGCCCACATCCTTGCTGAAGTGCTGAGTGCACCTTTCCAGCAAGAAACAAAACCAAGGACGCACCAACAAGCAAACAACATGTCCATTGTTGCTATGATGTGTTGAATGCACCTCCGACAAGCTTGACTTGCCCAGCTGCACAATGTACCAGCACTTGCCTTCCTGCGGAACAACAATCACTTCCCAATGAAGTTGTCGTTGTGTATAATCAAAATTCAAGCAAAAAAACAATGCACTTTCTGGGAGCCTCAGCTGCACTTGCTGCGGCTTGGGCTGCGTCGAGAGAGCCACACACCTCCAAATTGATGATTTGCGTCGAATTCTGTTGCCCAAACAAAATGATGTCGATCTCGCATCCCACCTTGGAAGATGGCAACGCCTCAAGCGGTTTTGATAGCGTGCAAGTCACTGCTTTGTCCATGTTTTCCACACATCAGAACACAACTGGATCGCATGTATTTCACCACTGATACGGCAATCGTGGCATTGCACGGCCTTGAGCAACGCTGCAGCCTTCTCCATCACTAACGATAAAACGGTCAAGAATTGTCACGCAAATTTGGTTCAACTAAGTTTGAACCAAAACGTCGGCACACAACACCCACATCCCCCGACAAAAAAATCCCGGTTGCAAATGAAAGTACAATTGCCACATGCCCATTTGGTGCTGAATCAATTCAAGCATTTGGAAAAAAAACACAATTTTTAAGCAACAATTTTTCAACGCAAAAAATCAAAAATTGAAAACATGCACATTCTAAGCGTTTGCCATGTTGGATTATTTTCGCCGTTTTTGCCAGTTTATTCCCGAGAAACATGCTCAAAAATCGACAACACATTGGGACATGATGAATGATCAAACATTTTTCATGATTCAAATTGAATTTTTTTCATGCCCAGGGCGTCCAGTTAGGGCAATTTTTAAACGGCAACATTCCCGTGCAAACATTGCAATTTCGCCGAAATGGTTTTGTTCCTATTCATGAACATGTTGAAAATCCCCAACTGCGAAGCGGGCAGCGTCACCCTTTTTGAACCACACGGCCTAAATATGCACATAGAATTTCAATGTGCCAACGGATGAAATTTGTACACGTCTGTTCTCGATTTGTGCGTGTCATCCAGTGTCAGTCCCTCTGCAGTCACAACTGTTTCACATCACTGCCGCCTGTTTGAATGGCAAATGTAGGAATGAAAATGTTGATCACTCTTCATTCCAATACTGTAGCCTTCAGCTCAGTTTTGGATTTCTCTGTGTTCATTTGCGCTTCCTTCCAGCTTTTGTATCTGTAAAAGGGCACAGTTTTCAAGTGAGAAAAAGAAAATTTTGACTCATCCGTTTCTGTAGATGTTTGCCACTGCGTGATAGTGGTCTGCTGTTTCCCATCGGTTTTGATCCACTGCCTTTTGGTACATTTCATCAAACATTGCAGCTACTCTTTCTTTGCATCGTCCAAGCATCTCTCTTGCATTTTCTGTTCGAATCTCATCCAGGAAACCAAGAATTGTGTTTTGCACCAAATTGGCATCCCAGATGCCACCATGTTCCAAACATTGCAAATGTTCGGACTTGAGGAATTCCACAATGTTTGTTACTGAATTTGCTCCAGCAGGGCTTTCAATGATTCCATCATGCTCCATGGCTTCACTCTCAGCTCCTTCAAAAGGGCCATCATCAGTTTCTTCTGAAATACTTTGGGGTGTGAAGCGCTGGCGCACAAGCCTCATATACTCCACTGATCCCAAGGTTCTTGCACTGATCAAATTTGTTCTCTCCAACGTTGTGAGGTGAATCCATTGGGCTTGCCTGAGCCCACATCCATTTCCAAGAAATCCCCCATGCTCAACCAGGCTGTAGTGTAAGCCTGTCGCATAGTCGTGGGTCATGGAATCTGCATTGCTTGTAGTTTCAACTCGATCAGAAAGCATTGCATAGTCCTGTTCCATCTGGGTTTGCATGCGTTCAATCTTTTGCACCAACTCATCAATACGTTTTTCCTGCATGGATATATTTCCATCCTCATCTGCAACCTGCTTCCAACAATGGAACAAATCTCTGGAGACCTTTCGCCATGCAAGATATCCAGCAACTGCGAAACAAATCCAAAGTAGGAAGATTGCAGACAATGCAAGCCATAGCCAAAAATCTCCACTGTCATTTCCAGAAGCCTGACCTTGAAGACATACCTCCTCAGTACCTGAAGCTTCTGCACCAACATGAAGGATAGGCTCAAGGCCCCACATTGCAGCCATTCGCGAGACTGCTCTTGTCAAACGCTTCATGGACTGCTGTCCAACAACTCTCTCCTCAAATGCATCGAGCTCCTCCTGACCAACCATGCTCAATGTGTCAGGATTGCATGCACCAATTTGATGTAGGAGCACCAAGAGTCGTTGTTTTGGCAAAGGCTTTGTCCCTATATCACTGACGTTCCACTGAGTTACAATTTGACCCACATGGATCTGTTTCTCAAGGACAAGGGTTTGCATCCACAGTATTTTTCCCGAGAGATGTCTCACCTTTCCAACTCCCTGGCGCTCAATTAGCTGACGTGCTGCTGAGTTGTCAACCCATTGCCATTGTTCAACTTGATCACCTGTAAGGAACTCCATGCAACGCTTCAAGAAAATCGCATCTGAGCAACCTGAAACCATGCTGTGCAACTCTGGCTCTGCTGAACTCAATGAGACATCTCTTTGGGTTCTGCTTGAAGCACATGCAAAATTGCCATTGATGAACAATCAGTTTTCTCAACCTCTGCAAAGCGCACACGGTAGGGCAAGACATGCATGATGATAGTTCCTTCATTGCATACATCACGTCAACACGGTCTCTTGCGACATAAAGAAACAAACCAATCACACTGCGATATGCTTTGCTGTCACCATCATTCAGCAACTGAGATTCGTCATCATTTTGGATTGAGCTGTCGCATGGAATCTTTTGGTTCCTGGCCACACCAAAGAACTTCTCGAAGTACGCCACCATTTTGCCAGTTGTTGTCCCTGGCACAATCAGCAAACCATCACTGAGTTTCAACAGCTGCTGTCGCTTGAGGAAAAAGATTGAACTGCAATCATCCTTGATTTCACTGAAACTCACATTGAACTTGCTTATAACTGCCGGCAAGAATTAGTTGTTCCAAAAGTCACGGCTGCCAGCAAAAAGAAGATCATCCACGTGAATCACAAAGCAGTTTGAAATTCCATCAGCTGTGCATTTTGCAAGGCAAGGCTGTTCCACGCACCATGAACAGTTCAAAGTTTCACTGATGTATTTCCTGAAGTACCAATACCATGCTTTCGCACCAAGACGCTGTCCAGGAAGGTTGCGTCTGATGACATACTGTTGGTTGTAAAGGGAAACCATCACCAATTTTTCCTGAGGCACTTGCAAGAAGGCATCTTTAATGTCCAAGGCTGCCAAGAGGACTTGATATGGATTGTTGCCGTCACTTCCCAAACTTTCAACGCTATCCAGACTATCTTCCAGCATTTTGAGGCAAAGAATGGGAATGAGGTTTGTTGAATGGCATCCACTCGCAGGGCTGTATGGCCTGAAACTTCATGCTGGCACTCCTCCTTTCTCTGAAGAACGCCCATTAAAAGCAGTCGATGGATTTCAATCTCATCTGCAAGTTGATCCACCCAAAAAGAAGCTGTAGACTACAAGGCGTCTGGTATACATCCTTGAACTCAACCTGATCTTCATCTTCCCAAAACTCAACTTCTGGGATGTAGTCGTTACTATCAAGCTCATGCTCACAGTCATCTATCGTTGCAAATTCATCTGCACCAACCTTGACTCTTCTGATCATAGATTCATTGCACTCCTTCATCTGATTGATCTTCTGTTTCTTCTTCTAAGATTCCAGCTTGGCACGTTTAGATCATGGTCCTCCACAACTTCAGTCTGTGGAATGCTGGTGCCGTGGAGTTGGAGGGTGCAGAAATTACTAGTGGTGCCACAGGTGCAAACATGCCAGAATCTTGAGCAACATCAACTTGAGTTCCCATCGAGGGCAGAAAAGAGGAATCAGCATCATCAAAAACGCTTCTAACCTCAACTTCACCAGGTCGTTTGGGTCGACCTGATGCAGATTGTGAAAGCTCTATGCCAGTTGCATGCTCACTGGGCATTGAACTGTCTTTCAACCTTCAATTATTTCCACCTTAACCTTCTCAGGCTCTTTTGACCCATGGAAAACGTTTCACGCTCTTCAGCTTTCTCCTCCAGTTGTTTCTGTTTTACATCCTCGGCATCTTTGTCATGAAAAGAAGAAACCAACACAGCTCCTTGTAGGGCACTGAAGCTTGCAGCTGTAACAACACTTTTCGTTGGCAAAACACGTCCTCCAAATCCTGATTTGAATCGCCATGCCGGGGCGTTGAAAGTTTAGAAAATAGGTTCCCTTTTGTGAAGTCATGCAGCAAAGGCCTTCAAGCTCCGCCACGACACAAACGTCGCAGAATGCAACCGATTGATGCACCCAGAACAACAAAGCAGCACGTCGTGCGCAGCGAGCTGTGGTCACACAGGGCAGCACGTAAAAATGAATATCCAATCTCATCTGCTGCCAATGTCAATTAAAGACTAATGACTAACTCAAACTCCTCACAATGCAAAACCTTCCAGAAAGCAACGTGGTAAACATATTCATAACGTATCACTACATGTTCTCACCTGTATGCGATACATATGCACGTGCGCGTGCCAACAAAAACATCTCGAACTTAGCGTCTAAGCCTATGCGAAACAAAACATCCCAAACTTTAAATAAACGGCCGTCAGCACATGAGAAAACATCACTGCAGTGGATTGAACGGCTCTCGGTCTTTTTGTCGCGACCGGCAAACATGGGGAAATCTCAAATCTTTCCAAGTCGGATCTATCTTTTGATCCAAGGTTTTTGGTTGCCTCCCAAATGCTTCGCATGAAGGCTAGTTCAAAAGAAATGCTCTGGTTCAAGCATGTGTCGATCTCCCCCCCCCGCAATTTTTGGGGTGGGTAAAACCGCAGGTTTGGGTGGGTGCAAAAATTTGGGGAGCGTTCCCAAGATGAAAGGTCTTTCCCTTCCACCCACCACTTGACATGTAAAATGCACAAAACATAAAATGTTTCATCCATGAATGTGGTTCACTGACGTGCGTATGACAGTGGTCCAAGTAAAACGTGAATCTAACAAGCAGATAACTTCTTACAACCTGCCGCCTAAAAGAACAACTCCAGCATAACAAGTTGTGTCGCTTCAGAGGATTCAGTTTGTTTGCTCATGTTTGTTTCAACCACATCACCAAAAGTGTTGTGACTCATGTTTTCTATAAACACCGAGACTTACAACAAAACGTCCTACGAACAAGTTGGAAAATAAATCTCCACAACCTTTGGACAATAGTTTCACTTGAAACAGTTGTGTTTTAAAAATAGGTTGGATTGTGCTTCGTTGCTTATTGCACAGTTTACCACGCAAACTGCCTACACGCTCCGCAGAGGCATTTGTTTTGCGAAGACTTGTGAGGAGTAAGGGTTGCTTAACCCTTTAGTTAAGGACAGTCTATAAACTACTATTGGCATGCCAACTGTAATATTATAGACTAACTCGAACTCCTCACAATGCAAAACCTTCCAGAAAGCAACGTGGTAAACATATTCATAGCGTATCACTAGATGTTCTCACCTGTATGCGATACATATGCACGTGCGCGTGCCAACAAAACATCTCGAACTTAGCGTCTAAACCTACGCGAAACAAAACATCCCAAACTTTAAATAAACGGCTGTCAGCACATGAGAAAACATCACTGCAGTGGATTGAACGGCTCTCGGTCTTTTTGTCGCGACCGGCAAACATGGGGAAATCCACGATGTTGGTTGTCTCCCAAATGCTTCGCATGAAGGCTAGTTCGAAAGAAATGTTCTGCTTCAAGCATGTGTCGCTTTGCGAAGGCACCCGCGCCATCCACAAGAACCAATTAAGATTTTCATCATCCTCTCAAGTGCTAACAGCAAAGGTCGCCACCATCGTATTGGGGACGAGTCTTTGACAAAGACATCAATGGCTGTCCAATTGTCACAAAAAACAGATGACTCTGCGGCCTGCTATCAAGTCTTTCCAAAGACCCACTGCAACAACCACCGCATACAGCTCAGTTAAGCCGACCAGGTGGCTCAACTTAGTCAGCCAATCTTTCAAAACGGTTTCATCCACTCTACTCCCAAACATCTGAGTTTTTCCATCGCAAATGGCACTTCTCCAATTGTAGCTTCCACATCTCCACAATCGTTTGCCTCAACCGCGCCATCGGTGAAATGAGCACAGGCCTTCCAGGCACGTCTGCAGCAAGTTGTTCAGGTTTACCCGTGGTGACTCTATCAAGCAACGTCTTAAAGGCTTCCAAAGAAACAAAATCAACATCCACTCATTTCTGCACCTTTGCCGTTCCCACTCTCGAATGTCTGCCAAAGCAAGCTTGCCCTGCCACCGCTCTCCAAGATCTTTCTGATCTCAGCGGCCGACTCCAGTTTCTGGCTTCCTTGTTGTCACAACATCAACACGGCTCGTGGAAACCAATTTGGCAGGAAAAAAGAATTCAATTCCCTACAGGTGACTGAAGAGTTAGAGAAATCGAAGGTGTCCCCGCGGCTCAGTTGGTAGGGCGTCGTTCTTGGCGATGCGGACAGACTGCCGGTGGTGGTTCGATTCTTCGCTGGTCCACGGGTAAGCCTCAAGTGGTGACCCGCCGAAAGGCAACGGGCGCCGGCCAAAAAAAAATGAAGAGCCAGAGAAATCGAAAGGGGCTTCAATTTCCCTGAAGATTTGCAACAACAAGCAAGTGGATGGCAATTCCGGAAAAAGGCAACTTTTCGTGTCAGCCTCACTCTCGCAAACTTCCACCAAAAAGAATGCTAAAGGAGAGATTCTTACTGCATCTACAGCAGAGTTTGAACTAGGTTCAAAAGAAGCATCAGAGATCACCCCCGCGTCTTTGCACTGTAGGTCCACCAGAATCTGCCTTAACGGGTCATGAAGGGTGCACCCCCCCCAACCCCCCTCCCCTTTGAAGGGTGGCCCTTAAGGAGCGGGCTTAAGGGGAGGCTTAAGGAGCGGGCTTAAGGGGAGGGCTTGAGGGCAAGGCGGGGCTTCAGGGGGGGCTTACTGAGGGGCTTAAAGGGGACTTCACGGGGTGGTTAAGGGGTGGCTTAAGGGATGCTTTGAGGGGGTCATGGTTCCAGTGAAATGATGCTGCCACCAAACTGCTTGACAATGCCAGAAGCTTCAAGGTATCCAAGACGTCCCATCTCAGAGGGTCACTGACTTTTAAGCTGCCAACTTTGCAATTGAGCTGTATCTTAGATAGTTGCACAATCTCCGCCAGTTACGAATTTGGCCAGGCGCAGAAAGCCATGCTTCTGCCACATACAGCCAAAGGGGCAAGCACGTCATCGGAAGAGCTTAATGCACAGATATTTCCACGCACAGATTAGAAGCACAATCTTCCAGCTCATGAAGACAATTCGCAAGAGATTAGTGTGCCAGAGTCGACCGCAAACCCTGGCAGCTCTCCAACGAGCCGGTTTGGGCGATGCCCATCAAGCAAGCACCTTAGTCCAGTACAGGAAACTACTCAAGAGTATGATGATCGGAAAAGCACTACTGAGCGGACTCTGAGCCCACCCGTAGGGCTGTTTCACTGTCCGTTTCACATTTGCTTTTCTCACATCAGCTCGTTTTTCACTTTTCTTTTCACCACTCTCGTTGCGACGCGGCGTTGTCGTTGTTTGCTTCGAAGTGATTACGGTGAGTTGTTGTGCCTTATCGGCTTGCGCCATGTGATCTCGGGGATCCTGGCAGGGGGATCTCTGGTTTCCTGCAGAAGGTACCGCAACCTTCGAAACCTACTTGGGTCAGCGTCCAGGACGTCGTCCTTAACTCACTAAGACCGTCCACGCAACCAAGTCAAACACTCCCAGAGCTCAGCCACTTTTACCAAACACACAAGCAACAAGGTGTCTTGCTCATGTCGCTATGGTTCTTGTTGGTGTGTCACGCCTTGACACAAAATGATGCGGAGTCGCCAGTCAGCATCTTTCTGCTAACTTCACAAAAGCGATCAAAAACACATGTCCTCACAAAAAGTCTTTACATCAAGACATGGTTTGTTTGTTTAAATAAGTTTGAGTGTTTGAAAAACGTTGAAACATTTCAAGCACCAAAACATGATTCATGATGTCTCCCTCAGATCTGTTAGCAACTCCAGTTCTGAATGCCTTTCAGAACGTTGCTCTCGCTATCATCATTGAGAGACAAAACAAACTAAACTTCTCCGATCAATGTCAAACAAAGTTCCTTCTTCCGAAGTCACAAAATGAATTCTACGATCTTCTCACGATTCCTTCGTGCACTTCGTCGACGACAACTAATGCAAAAGGTATGGAAAATGGTTTGTTTTTCCATGTCACTATACAAATTCAAATCCTCACGATGTTCTCCGTGCAATCAAAGTACTCAAAGAAGACGAAAAGTATATCGTTGTTGGGTTTCGTCATCTCCAATAAAACGTGCAAAACATGAAACGTGCAAATACGATGTCAACCATCACGGTTGAGCTCATCATCACGATGAAAACCAAATTCACTTCTTCCAATGCAGAAAAGACCAATGGATTCATCTCACCACAGATGTCAAATTTTCACATTTCCGCATGGTGCTTTTGTTGCTTCACTCGCCTTCTAGTATGGCCTGGTTTTTATTTGATGTTCTCCCCTCTGTTTCTGCTGCCATACCATGTCGAGATGATACAATGTTGTCATCTCTCGCATGAATTAGCCCATGAACTGGCACCTGTCACATCTTGGTTCTGCGGTTTGTTTTGTGTTGTTGTGTTTTGTTTTGCGTTGGTGGGTTTGTTTTTTGGTGTATTTGTTTGTGGTGACTTCGTAACGGTCCACTGGACTGCACTCAGGTCCTGTACTAGTTCACTTTTGAAGCCTCTCAATCAGCGGACGGCCATGTGTATGCGCTAATTAACCCTTGCAGCACAATTTGCAACATGCAATTGAACGTGTTGAACGACCTGACGGAAGCCATGAATTTTTTTTCCGTCCAACGCCGTATGGCTTTCGCCAGGTCGTTCAACATGTGTCCAATCATGTTGCATGTGAGATTAATTAATTAATTCACGCAGGGGCCAAGCTGTAGGGCCGCAACAGGCAACTGGTAGAGGACCGATACATAGTCCTATTCCCTGGTCACGTTCAAAAGAACAAAACCGAAACACAAAGAACCAAAAGCAAAAACAACACCAAACACAAGCACAAGCAAAAACGAACCACACAAAACACAAACAAGCAAACAAACCAAAAAACACACAACCACACGGAAGTGACGTGTCAGGTTCCAGTTATGGGTGAAAAAGATCTATTGAGGCAAGAGGTGATAGCTTAGTATCATCTCAGCGCATGCAGATGACAACTTATGTGTCATGTTACGCAGGCCCATAATACAAGACAACAACGAAAAATCCACAAAAACACCATGGGCCACTTGAAGGGTGCAAAAAGCAACAAAGCTCAATGCGGAAACCAGGGATCCCCCCAACCAGGATCCCCGAGATCACAAAGAGCAGCCTTCACGGCATGACATTCACCCTGACCTGACGGAAGCCATGAAGGCGTTGGACGGAAAAAAAGCAATGTTGTGGTCCCGTATTGGAGGCTCAGACTTGCGAACAAGTTCACATGTGGCTGCTGTCGAGGGTCAAAGCTCCACCTTTTTTTTGGTCCGAGCCCGTTGCCTTTCGGCAGGTCTGCGGCACTTGAGACTTACTCGTCTACTACGTCACGGCTAGCTGTCTGTGCACGGTCCTGAGACGGCATTATACCACTGCGCGACGAGATCGCCTTCGAAGGTCAAAGCTCGATTCTCGATGTTAACGCTGATCCCAAAAGTAAATCAGGAAAAGAATAAGCGTCACCTGGTTTGTTGTTTTAGTTTCGCACTGCGGTGACAGCTCAATAGATTATGTATCGATCCAATTCAGTTCTTTTGTCTCACATTGTCATTATGACCAATGTTGCCACTGCTTAATTTGGTGAATTTGCACAATGCAATTGTCTTTCCGGCTTGATAAACGACCTGGCGATTTCACTGCATTCTACAGCGCTGCTCGTATTTCACTTTCTGTTTGCTGTGAGTTGGGTTGGCCTCGAAGCGCCTCGATTGCCATGCTTTTGGAAACACGCGACCTCTTGCATCAACATAATAGAAAGAGAAAGGTGCCGTAATTAAGACAAGAAGGTACAAGAGACAGTTTTGCGGTTCGTTTTTTGCATCTGAAACTGATGATTTTTCGAGACGGAGTTGGAGGCCTCCGTTTGTTCGAGGCCCTTTTTGCCAGAGATTGATGTATTTCTACATTGGAACAGCGCAGCTGAAGGTGCATGGGTGGACTTGGGACTGGACCTTGAAGGAGGCATCGGATTCAACCTGCTGAGGGTCCAGTTTTGGATCCCCGTGCAAAAGAAACGTGTTTTAAAAGGGTCAGAAAGTGACCCGGCTTGAAATCAATTTTTTTTGGCCGGCGGCCCGTTGCCTTTCGGCGGGTCAGCACTTGAGGCTTACCCGTGGACCAGCGGGATCGAACCACCACCGGCAATCTACCAACTGAGCCGCGGGGACACCAACTCCGCTTGAAATCAAAAGTGATCCCTTCATTGTGGCAAATTTGTTGAGGCGTTTATTTCAAGTTGAAGCTGATTTGACCAGCACCAGCTGCAGCTGGAATCTTGAACTGGGGAGGTCCATTTTTGCAGGCCTGCCTCGAAGCATGCCCTGAGATGTTTTGTTCTAATTGCCATAGTCTCGCGACACTGCAGTTCAAGACTTGCATTGAGGCCTGCCTCCAACTTTGTTTTATCCAATAATTTTGGGTTGGCTGCAATTTCTACAACCTTGAAGCCTCGAGGCTTAAAATTCGAGCGAGACAGCACAGACACCAACTGCTTCAAGTTCAGCCTTGCTGGGACGTGGCCTCGCCCAGGCCTCGCCGAGCCTCGAAGCGCCTCACCACTTTTGTCGCGACCCGGCGTTGTCGGTATTTGCTTCAAAGTGTCAGGGTGTATGTCATGCCTGGGGTAGGGAGATGGGGTCCCCAATACCATGTGCTCAACAGGGGGAGGTGGACCCGAGAGGGTCCGGGGGGACGTTAAACTGTCGTATAGCGCAGGGGAGTTGCTGAAGGCCCCCGTCCCTAACGAACCGTGAATTTACACGGTACCTTGGTACCCCCTAGTCGGCGTGTGTTGACATGTTGGATTGCTCCTCATGTCACACCCTCGTTTGTGTTTGCGCACATCCTTGGGTGATCGTGCGGTATCTCGGGGTTCTCCCGGACCGATCGGTACACACGTGGTACGGGACCGACGGGTCTCACCTTACCTTGTGTCTAGGGTAGCAACACCCAATGATGACATGGGGGAACAGGCAAGGTCGGTGAACCTCTTAGAGACTTGGGGACTTGTCTCGAGGAGGGGTCAACGGGGCAACCCGTTGGCTAACGGTCAATATTCATCGTTGGGTAGCTAAGCTCGCGGTGGACAAGACCGTCGGTTCCTCCCTAACAGTGTTAGGGTCCTGTCGCAAGACAGGTGTATCCCCCTGGGATACATGGGATCGCTAACGACTGGGTCACCGACCGGTTCACTCTCAACCTTCGGGGAGAGTGGGCTCAATGTACAGTCTGGCCACAGTGAGGACCTTGTTTTTGGCTCTAAGGTCCGAGCTGTGCTCCATAGGGACTGGGGTCACTGAAAAGGTGACTAAGACTTTCCACTCCTTTCTTGGATCGTCTTCTCCGGTAATCGCTGGAGTCCGGGAACCTATGGGGGCATCATGAGTTGGTCCCTTGGATTGAGTGGTGATCATCTTGGGTGAAATGAATGGGTTCCGTCTCCACGTCCATTCAGGGTGTACGGTTTACGCTGTACATTCTTGGTGGAAATGAATGGGTTCGGTTCCCACGTCACTCGGTGAGTGGATCCACTCTCCTTGGTTGACCTGGGACTCGTGGTGTGGAAAGGGTACCGCCCCAGGGTGCGCCTGGTGCTTGCGGGGGGCCATGCTTCTGCGTGGATTTCGCCTTTTTAGCGTGGCCCTGCACCGGGAGCCCAAAGGTACCAAGCGTACTGGGTGTCCTCCAGTTGCCAGATACTCAGCATCGGTGTGTCATATTACTTGTACATGACAAGGTGATGTCTAGCGGAACCAGTAAGAACCCTGCCCAGCGAGCTATCAAGCGCATTGCCCCGAAGTTGCTGGAGGTTGTTATCGTCTCGCTACCCATTGCCCGGACCTTTTGTGGGCGGCTCTTGGACCAATATCTCAAAACAATGAGTTACTTTGATCCTGCAAAGGACTGGCCGAAACCAATCGAAGACTATGCGTCCATGACCGTTGTATGGGAGGAGCTAGCTTTTCTGGGAGACACACGCAGCCGCCATGAACTCTTAGTGTTTGCGCAGGCTAACCAGTCGCGCTTACCACTGGCAATGGGCATCGTGCAACCGCATATACCTGGGGGGGCCTCCATTTGTGTCTCCGGTTTTGCGTGGGTTTTGTAGGCCCAAAAACAGACACTCAGTCTTGCCCATAAATCAACTTCCATTCTTGCTAATGTTTCATCCCTGGTTTCCTACACCTATGGATTCGCTTCCCATTTTGTTGTCCATGGGTTTTTCCCTCCTTTAAAATCTTTGGTTTCCCATTTGCAATCGTCATTGCAGGCGTTACTTCATGAGGAACTCAGTGAAGTCAAGAGGCGCCGCACGGAACTGAAAGCGGAGCTGCGCGCGGCCTCCAAAGAGGACAGGAAACTCCGCAAGCGTCGTGCAAACCTTGTCAAGGCCTGCAATTCTTGCATTCGGGCATGCAGTTCTTGCATGTCGCCTGGTTGTGAAGCAGTGCGCTTTCAGAATGTGGGGGCTGTTGAGCGCAGGCAGCTAAGAACCTTTCACGCGAAGACATAGAGAAGCTGTTGGAGAACCAGGGTGCCCGGCCGTGTGTTTTGTTCCCCACTAGTGGTCCTTTGGTGGTATGAGCATAGCCACAGTCCGGGCAACCTTCGTGTTGTAATTTTGGCAAGTGCATATGCTTTGAAATCCTTTTTCAAAGGGTTTGGGTTTGAATCGCTGTGGCAGCAAAACAGTTTTACTGAATCTTGCTGCGTTTGCCAGCGCAGGTGGGCCAGCAGAACCTGCTGCAGGTGGTGCTGCTGGTGGATGACTGCTACCAGCTGTGACATGGAGCTAACCGCCTTCAAATCCGCAAAAGGATGTGAGCTAATCGCAACGGCTTTTGGTTGGCCAAGTGTACCAGGCATCTCACTGCCGCCGCTGACTGAGTCGGAGGGCCGCAACATTTTCCCTAAGGGAAGAAGTAAGCTGGATGTGGCAAAACATTTTGCAAGTGTGCTGCAACCGGTTCCAAGCCGTGCCACAACATGCATGAGCCAAGCGGGTAACATGTTGTCACTTGCTGCCTTGCGATTGTGCCTGAAAGAGCCCCCTTACCATTTCCACAACTAAAAGGGTGAACACGTGCTGGATACCATCCCCTGTTACGGGGAGAATTCATGCAACAAAAACGGATTCCTGCACTGGTTTTTGTAGTAAGAGGGCATGCGCTGCATCTTGTAGCGGCTTGTCATTTTTTTCGAAAAAAGCACTTGAAAATCGGAAATGCATTTTGTAGTGATTTTTGTTAGGATGCTTTGACAGAATGCACGCAGGGATCCTGAAATGCTTTCTGTTCAAGACACCGCGGCTGAAATGCTTGCAACAGAGCAACTGTGGCACATTGTGGCATTCAAACCAACGTACGTCAAAAATGATCGGATTATTTAAATACTTGAAAATTGTAGCTGAAATGAGAAAGTCCTGGAGCTAGACCTTGGATCATTTTTCGACAGCTTCGCTTTGATGTTCATTTTTGACTAGGTTTTCATGGTGTTTTGACTGGGTTGTCACCGGGTTGTCCTAATGCTGCAGTGAACGGGCAGACCTTGCATTTCTAGTAGGATGTGGCCATGAACTGCATGGACGGAGCGTCTTGCTTGGCCAGCGGTACTCACTTGCTACTAAGCGGCAAGGGGTTGCCATACCACCACCAAATTACCGAATCTCTTATTTGACAACGGCTTCATGGTATTGAATTCCAGCCGACTGTTCAGCGATGCGGCCAGCAGGAAATATTAGGCAACATGTCATTTGCATGTTTCAGATGTTTCAGATTCTGTTCCAGTGTTGGATTCATAAGTTGAGGCATGGACGGCTAGCGGCTAGCATGGTCTCATGATGTAAGGTACTCTCCAGGAGATGTTGGTTTAAAGATCTACGTCTCTGGAATCAATGTGGTTCAACCGAAAGCCACGCTTCCAAGCATTGCAGAGTTCCTTGGAAAATATCTGTTTACGGCAAGTTTGAAACATCCACTTCACAGCTGGACATGGTTCGATGTTGTTGCTGGTTTAAGGTTCGTGCTGACATGCCCGAGCTGCTCAAAGGTCAGTTGCTCAAGATGATTTGGAAGAGATTTGGTCGGTGATTTGTCTTTGTCTAATTTGTGTGCTAAAAGATGGTGACCATGACAAAAATCGATCGTACTGTGCACCTGTAATTCAATGATTGGAGTGATTTGGGACATTCAAGTTTGCTGTGGGGGTGTCCCAAGGACACTACTGTATTTTTGGCCAGCAGCTGCACTGAGACAGAGGCGCATTTGTGGTTACGTACAAAGAACAAGACATCCATGGCATTACTTTGGTCCATCTAAGTTTTTGTTGACATGCTGCATTACTACACCTTGTGTGTATGTAACCCAGTCGTTTCATGACAATAATATCATTCCTATATACTGTATACATTCCTATGATATGCAGAGTGCTTGTTTTCGGGCGCTGGGAGCAAATGAGGGTAAACTTAAGAAGAAATATATGGTGACCGATCTAAAGGTCCTTGTAAGGAGTTTTAATTGCGAAAGCCGTGCATGTTATGTTGGAAACCCTCGCGAAAGTTCGAGTTCGCGAAAGTAAAATTTTATTTCGCGAAAGTTTCGCGAAAGTTGGGTATTATAATAAATATGTAAAGGGCTGCCACCCACTGCCGCCCGGGGTCCGGCAGGAGAAGGGCACCAGAGAATGCGAGTAGCAGTAGCCAAGTTTCCAAAAGTGAGGCTTTGCGAGAGCCAAGCACCAAGGCCCCTGGTCTTCGCTTTTCCTTCAGTGCACCCCCTGCTGATGGCCGGGGTCTGTGAATAGGGATATTTTCGCGAAAGGTCCGCGAAAGTTATGCGAAAGAGCGGGCGAAAGTCAAAGTGCATGTTGAAGGGGGTGGGCCAGTAAACTTTGCAAAAGAAAGTCTGTCCTGAGAAGGGATTCCGTGATGCTAGCTGCATGTTTAAAAGGCTACCAAGAAGTGATCCGTGATTCTCTGGCGTAATTTGGCAGGTGGTGAACGAATCTTCATAAGAGGTGTTGTTGGCCAACATGGGCCCCGCGAAAGATAAACATGGAATTCGCGAAAGTTTCGCGAAAGTAAAATTTTTATTCGCGAAGAATGGCCGTTCCGGGAGAAAGGAATTTTGATCAACAACCATATAGAGATCCTTGATGATCCTCGTCAGTCCAGCAACCAGCTGTTTCGCCATTTGCAGGAGTTTGTTCAACTTTGTTCGAGCTTCATCTTTTGAGAGATGAAGATGCCTTTTGTGCCGGCTTGCCCGAGCTGCTCAAAGGTCAGTTGCTCAAGATGATTTGGAAGAGATTTGGTCGGTGATTTGTCTTTGTCTAATTTGCGTGCTAAAAGATGGTGACCATGACAAAAATCGATCGTACTGTGCACCTGTAATTCAATGATTGGAGTGATTTGAGACATTCAAGTTTGCTGTGGGGGTGTCCCAAGGACACTACTGTATTTTTGGCCAGCAGCTGCACTGAGACAGAGGCGCATTTGTGGTTACGTACAAAGAACAAGACATCCATGGCATTACTTTGGTCCATCTAAGTTTTTGTTGACATGCTGCATTACTACACCTTGTGTGTATGTCACCCAGTCCTTTCATGACAATAATATCATTCCTATATATTATATATTGTATACATTCCTATGATATGCAGAGTGCTTGTTTTCGGGCGCTGGGAGCAAATTTGGGTAAACATAAGAAGAAATATATAGAGATCCTTGAGGATCCTCGTCAGTCCAGCAACCAGCTGTTTCGCCATGTGCAGGAGTTTGTTCGAGCTTCATCTTTTGAGAGCTGAAGATGCCTTTTGTGCCCGCTTGGCAGCTGCAAGTTCTTCAATCGGCAGTCCAGCAACCAGCTGTTTCGCCATTTACAGGAGTTTGTTCAACTTGTTCGAGCTTCATCTTTTGAGGATGGACACATGGCTGAGACAAAGAACGTGAAACGACTGATGCCATGTTTTACACATACTCATTCAACAGGATTTCAGACGTTCTAATCCATTACATGTTTTCTGTGACATCCGTGGGATGTGAAAAAATTAGCGAGTCAAGCATAGCCCCTGCGCAAACGAACAACGCAAAGAGCGCTGAACGATCTATAACTCCCAAAGAACGATTGCATGGAAATCAGTTCATGTGTGAAAGCATGCTGGAATGTGAAGAGTTGGTGTACACGACATGATGGTGGATACCTGTTCTAGAAGCATCTAGATCATCTAGGCTCTCAGTTGTGGGGTATACGTCATGCCCAGCTCACACAATGGAAGATGTGCAAAAGCATGCTGACATTCTTGATCCTGGCCAATTTCTTGATCTCTGATTACTGCAAACGGCTTTGTATCCAATCACGTATTGTTATGTGGTAACTGGCTGGATTTGGATGCTCTTTTGTCTCCCCATTGTTGAAGCCGTCCGGATGAGCGTTTTGTACTTTCGTGCTTTCATGCAAGCAGTGACGATGACAACAGGACTCCTTTCCAACTTTCCTTGGTTCATGCCGTTTTCCCAAAAATCATTCCCTCTTTGAACAACAACGAAAATGAACATTGAACCGATCAGCATTTCTTGACAAAATGTCCTTCGTTGATGGATATCGGATAGCCCAGATGCGAAAAGATTCTTGAGATGATTCTTTGCCGTTCAATATTACCACTTGCTTATTGCGATCTTTTCGCTGCTATGCATATTCTTTCGCAGCGCTCCATTACTTCAGCCAATTCCGGTTCAGCTCGAGCACAACTGCACCTGCAGGTCCGATTTGACGATCTTTATCCTAGTTGAAGATAGCCAAGGCAAAGGCGTTGGACAATGTCGATGGTTTGCTGCGGACGCTGGCCAGTGAATGAAAGGAATGGAGCATGTCGCTGTGAGAGCTCATCCGGACTTCTTCCAACACACTGAATTCAGCTTGTTTCTGAGCTTGAGAATGGATGGTGCAATTGTGATTTGCAGTTGCAGGTGCAGGTATCATACCACAGCTGGAGCGTTGTAAAAGAAAGCGCAGGGCAACATTTGCGGGAAACAGTTCATCAGAGCGCTGCATGGGTGCAGTGAAGCCACACATCCAATGCAATCATCACCAAAGGATAGCAAATCTCCAGGCTTTCCCCACAAGCAGAGAAGAGTCATATACGGAGTTTGGTCATACTTGCTTTCCTCGTTCGGCGAAGGTACCTGGACTATTGGCATAGCCTGCGCATCGGACCTGCTGGTTGAGGCCAGGATGATTTCGCAGAAGCCACTCAATGCGCAAGCTACATGCGCCACCAATTTGTGTCGCCACGGTTCAGAGTGCTGCATTCTCCAGCATGCCTCCTCCATCTACATTCTCCTCCCCCGTGCCCCCACCCAACAAAGATGCTCAAAGTTGTCCGTCGAATGCGCTGTGGCTTTGAAATGCAGACTTCTGGCCCAAGAGATGATGTAACAGGAAGACGCAAAGCACAAGCAGAGGACAAATATATTGCTCACCAAAAGGCAGCAGCACTGGAATGGAAACCCGGGGTTGAATCTTGCAAGTCACTCGCAGAGATATGGTTTCTTTGCGTTGTTGACTTTTAAGTCTTTGCACCTAGTGTGCCCTCTGTGTCAGCAGTCGAAAGCGGCTGATACATATCATGCGTTTTGTCTTGATGGCTTATGGTTTGCGAAGTGTGCCTGTTTTCTGCACCTGCTTGTGAATGTGATGCGGCAATGTCTTGATGGCAGACAACATGGAAGGGGCAGCAGAGCCTCAGGCCGTTGCTCGCTTGATTGTGACATTTTTTTTTGATACGTTTTCTTGACTTGTTTTCCTCGCCTATCATCTTATCTTTGTTTGGAGGGGGGAAGGGGGAGTATGTTCCAGATCTTACGGTTCCCAGGGGATATGTTCCTCACATGCACCACCAAGGCTTCCTCCAGTAGTTCCAGCTCAAGTGCTGCCGTGGAAGCAGCAGACTCTCTGGATGACAGCTCTTCAGTGTCAGGAAGTGAAACGGAGTTTCCTGACCTGTTCCCAGAAGATGTGCCTTCCAGTGAAGATGAAGGATGTGACCGCTTTGCAGATTTGGTGACAGCCAAGCCGGACCATTCTTATCGAGGGCACACAGTGCACTTCTGGACCCTTCCATATAGCGCACGAGAAGACAGAAAAACGGCAGAGAACTCCAGTCCCAAGCAAATAATGCGAGTATATAAGCAGGTTTATGGGACCTGTTTGGAGTATTATGCAATCTTCAAGGAATACCATGCTGCGAGCAGCAAAGAGTGGGAGCGGAAGCCTCATTTTCACATTTGTCTGAAGCTGAACAGGCGGGTGAAATGGATCAGAATCGCTCAAGCTTTGCGGAGAAATTCGATCTACGCACATTTGTCTTTACCGACCCGATTCTTGTGCTTCTGGCGCGTGATCGCGTATTGCTACGTGCCTAGCTGCCGGAAGCCTTTGTCGGAATTGGACCCTGACCCTCTCTTCAGTTCGAAATTTCCCATTGACCAGCTGGAGAAGAAATGTAAAGGCAAGTCGAAATCACACTTGCGTCCTTGGGACTTTTACCAAATCATCCGCAAGATTCCCTCCATCCAGACTTATGCTGATTGCGTCACTTGGGCACAGGAGCAGCAGCGCAAGGGCGCTCCACAATACATGGAGTTTATGGCCCGCCAAGGGTCGAAGATGGGACCTTTGTTCACATCCTGGCGACAGCTGATGGTTGGGAGATGCACACTGAAGTCTTTGCGTGAGGATCGATTAGCCATGTGGAATGAAGCATTGGCTTCGCCCTGTGTTTGCCCTACGCCAGATCGACTTCAAAACGGTTTGGATGATTTGCTGTCATTCCATGAGAAGGATGGAGAGCGCTTTTCTTTTTTGGTGCAGCGGATGATTCGGATTGGCACGGCTCTCAAGAGTGGCAATTTATTGGTATATGGTGCGTCCAACGCGGGCAAAACCTGCTTAACCCGGCCCTTGTTGTCTATCTTCAAGCACAAGGCTTTTGTGCGTCCTAATCGGAACGACACTTTCCCGCTGCAAGGGTTGGAGAACTATTTGGTGGCTTGTTGGCAGGATTGGAGGCACACCCTGTCCCCGATAGGGTGGGACACGATCCTGCTTCTTCTGGAAGGAGAAAGTGTGCAGGCCGCAGTGAAAGGAGGAGCCTCAGTCACAGTTGAGACTCCGCCACCTTTCATCATAACTGCCCAGGAAAAAATCATTCCTTTGTCGTCGAAAGGAGTTCCAGACCAAGCAGAAGCTGAGGCCTTTCAGAACCGATTTTGCCTTCGATGGCACTTGCGGAAGGCGCTGCCAAAGAGCCAGCAGGATCCTCAGATGAAACTTGCAATGAGATGCGGGAGCTGCTATTCGAAGTGGATTGATCGAAATGCGGCAGCTTACAAACTCAGAGCTCCGGATATGGAAGAGCAGGTCATTGAGATGGAACGAGCTATCCAGGGTGAGCCGGCACAGCTTGAGCAACCTGCCAGGCTGCCCATTGAGGTCAGTGCTGCGGAGGCACCAGTGCTTGCTGACCACCCTGCTTCTTCGTCAGACAGAAATTCTGCGCTCCCATTTTCTTTCGAGCCAGACCATGTGACAGCAGTGGACATGGCAGCGTCCATGATTGGCGAGGAGGTCGATTCTTCAGTTGCAGCAAATCTGGAATGCCCTTTGACCCCGAGTCGAAACATGGATGTTCAGGAAGTTGAGCCTTGGACCCCAGATGGATCGCCGCCTGTGGTCACTCAAGCCAACCTTGGACCTGGTTGGTCAGAAGTGACACCTTTTCAAGAGACGCCGTCAATAGGAGTTTGCCAGATGATAGAAAATTGGGCTGTCCAGCCAGACGTCAATGAATTTACACCTGTATGTTGCATTCACTGGGATAGAGCAATGCCATCAGACATACCGCTTGCATACTCACATGTTTTTTGAATCGTTGACGATGTTGGAAACTAGTGACCGCAAACAGTTTTCAAACTTGGACGTTTGGCGACAGAATGAAAATAGTGATTCTGGTTCTGCCAGGTTTCTCCATTCGGGCACTCCAGCCATCGCTTGCAAGGAGCGACCGCGCCAAACATCTCTTGGAGAGAACATTTCTCATCATTATCTTTTGGCATCCACTAACAACGCACCAACGGCAAACCGATTATGACCCTTCCTATCAGTTTTCAAACCCAGACATGCGGCAAACGGTTGTCACCGCAACATGGAGAGAGTGAACTTGCCAAGCACTCTTGGAACCCTGATTTCAATTCCAAAGCTTGAAGATGTGATCGCACCAGACAGTTTTTGGAGAAGACATGTGTTAGTAAAGTATCCCGGCGGGTTGTTTATCGAACCCGCGTTTTCAACGTTTGCGGTGTTCGTCATTGATTTCATACCACAAATCACAGTGGTTTTGCATGTCTCTCAAAGTTCAATTTCCTTAAAAAGTACGCGCGTACTTTTACTGGATATGTAAAAAAGCTCAGCGGCACTCTCTTTTTTTCTGCGCTAAGTGTTCTTCACAATTTCTGCAGTGAGCTTGCAGAGGTTTTTGTGGGAACTGTTTTCCCATCTCCACTGCCAAGCGCGAACATGCGTCCAAATCTTGCCATTGAGCAAGACTAACGTAGACTAACGTAGCATCATATATGTGAGGAAGTGCAAGACGATATACAGTAGCGTTGCATCATGTATGTGAGGAAGTGCAAGACGACGTACACTAGTGTAGCATCATATATTTGAGGAAGTGCAAGACGACGTACAGCAGCATAGCATCATGTATGTGAGGACGTGCAAGAAGACGTACAGCAGCGTAGCATCATGCATGTGAGGAAGTGCAAAAAGACGTACAGCAGCGTAGCATCATGTATGTCAGGCAGTGCAAATGAACGTTATTACCCCACCCCACCCCGTTAACCCCATGAAAGACATAGAAACATGCAAAACGCTGGTTCGGTTTTCAACCCGTAGGCTAAAGTATGGATCACAAGGCTCTTGGGTCTAGCACGCTAGCATGAAAACTTTTCCCCGTGAATCCCGCCAGTCTGATCACCTCAGTTGGTAAACCACCATCGATTTTTTGGGAACAACCTTTGTGGTCCATGTGTCCAGTGGTATACGTTTGGAAATAGACAAAGTCGAGCCGCTTTTGACCTTGCCACGCGATCATGAAACCTTGACCTTTGGTGACGCGTTTTCGCAACAAAATGGAAGGAGTGGATAGATATGCGAATCAGGTTTGGAAAGTTTGGGTTTGCACAAATCATTTATAAAGTTCTCTTGATATTTTGACTCAAGTGCCTTGATCCAAAATAGCAGGATTTTTCTTGTTTCCTCACCCAGGACCCGGGGGTGGTCTTGAACCTTGAAGGCTCAGTATGAGCTAGAGTCTGCGCTAGCAACGCAGTAATCAGCGAGTTTTGGGGGCCTCTGTGATACAGAGAGCTTTTGAGTATTCATTAGCGTTCTCGTGGTTACGAGAGATTTTTGTGAAATCAGGCTCATCCCTGGAAGGGCCAGGGACGAGGACTTGTGTGTGGTCAGACTCATCCATGGAGTGACCAGGGATGGATATGCCAGGGAACTGGCTACGCTGATCAGGCTGCGAGGCTGCAGCTACCCAAGGCAAAACCCGCAGAGGGCAAGTTCATGTGACTTAGCCACTTAGCCGTTGCCTCGGAAAGCTTCAGATGAGAGAGAAGAGCGTCTTCCTTGTCTCTGTAGTAGCCTGCTAGTGCGAAACTTTGTAAATGTGTTGTAACTCTGACTTCGCCCCCAGAGCTTCAAACGCGTCTTGGAAACAGAATGCTTTGAAACTATCCATGCTGGGTCTATTTGCTGACATTTGCGGTAAACCTTGTTTTTTTTTAACGTTCGTATGCATTATTGCACGTCCGTAGTCGTAATTCGGCAACATTTGCGGAACTATAATTTTACCGCAACATGCGGTGAGCATTTTTCCGGATTCATTTTTGTTTGAAACTCCTCCACATTTGCTGTGCTTGTGATGTCAGTTGCTGCAGTTGCATGTTTGTATATATATATATAACGCGTGTTTCTGTATATTGGTTATATGTATACCGTGGCGATAGCCTCACGCTAAGTAGATGAATACATATACTTGGCGAGGTTTCGACTAAATTTGTAGAGCGGTTACGCGAGCGTAGGTTCCGTGTTTTTTCCTGGGAGGGTCTAGGGAGGGAATCTACTTACGCGACTAGCACATCACGGTTCATCACGTTTTGTCATGGTATTTTCGACGGGTTCACTGTTTTCAAAAAATGATTCGTCACGATTTGTCAAGATTTTGGCCTACATATCGATTCGCATGCGCATTTTCGAAACAAAGGATGTTTGCGCTTTTTCATCGATTTCCCACACAATTCAGTGGATTTCCGACAGATTCCAACAAATGTCACCAAAATCAAATGTAGATGTAGCCGTATTTTTACGACATTGCTATTTTTGATCTAAGATTGCCGGCATCGATTCTCCGGGATTTATGTATCGATTTTGCTATTTTTTTACACATGATGTGGAAGTTATGCGCCGATCTAAGGGGCAGGTATTTTTCCATTTTTTTTGGACAGATGACATGGGAATAAATGATCAAATTTACACATGACATGGGACTCAGGATGTTATTGTCGATTTTGGATTCATTTTGGAAAACAATTTTTGGAGGTTCCATTTTTGGGGTGCCATCTGTGGCCCTGTCCGCCCAGACAATGGGACAGCAGGTCCCTGACCTAACGGGCAGGTATTTTTCAAATTTTTTTGACACATGACATGGGAACAAATGATCAAATTTACAAATGAGTTTGGACAGATGACATGGGAATAAATGATCAAATTTACACATGACATGGGACTCAGGATATTATTGTCGATTTTGGATTCATTTTGGAAAACAATTTTTGGAGGTTCCATTTTTGGGGCGCCATCTGTGGCCCTGTCCGCCCAGACAATGGGACAGCAGGTCCCTGACCTAACGGGCAGGTATTTTTCAATTTTTTGACACATGACATGGGAATAAATGATCAAATTTACACATGAGATGGGACTCAAGGTATTATTGTCGGTTTTGGATTCATTTTGTTTTTTTTTTTGGGGGGGTTCCATTTTTGGGGTGCCATCTGTAATTTTACTGCCCAAGATGGCACCTGAAAAAAATGGCGCCAGAAAAAAAAATCTACTATCTGGGCGTATATTGGGGAAGATGGCGCCTCAAGAATGGCGATTTGGTTTCAGAAAAAACACTGGGACTTCTGTCCTACTGTCCGGACGTATATTGGGGAAGATTGCGCCCAAAGAATGGGCATTTGGTTTCAGAAAAAATTGTCAGGCATTTCTGTCCTACAATCTGGGCGTATATTGGGGAAGATGGCGCCCCAAGAATGGACATTTGGTTTCAGGACAATTTTCAGGGACCTGCTGTCCCACTGTCTGGGCGGATAAGGCCACAAATGGCACCCCAAAAATGGACGTGTTGTGGCAGGACATCTTTCAGGGACTTCTGTCCCATTCTCTGGACACACATGGTTCCAAAAATGGTTTTCCAAAAAGAGATTGACCAAATGGGAGGAGCAACTGAGCACTTTTTTGAGAACAGAAAACTTAAATTTATTTTCCGTCTTTAGTACGTTACGGAAGTTGCTCAGTTGCTCTGCGGATTCTGCCAAAGATGGCGCCCGAAAAAATTGACAATTTTGTACCAGAAAATTTTCAGGGATTTTTGTTCCACTATCTGGGCGTATTTGTGCCAGGGACTTCTGTCCCACTATCTGGACGTATAAGAATTTGGTTCCAGGAAAATTTTCAGAGATTTTGTGTCCCACTATACTGCCAAAGATGGCGCCCGAAAAAATTGACAATTTTGTACCAGAAAACTTTCAGGGATTTTTGTCCCACTATCTGGGCGTATTTGTGCCAGGGACTTCTGTCCCACTATTTGGACGTATATTGCCAACAGGAAAATTTTTAGAGATTTTTGTCCCACTATACTGCCAAAGATGGCGCCCGAAAAAATTGACAATTTTGTACCAGAAAACTTTCAGGGATTTTTGTTCCACTATCTGGGCGTATTTGTGCCAGGGACTTCTGTCCCACTATCTGGACGTATATAAGAATTTGGTTCCAGGAAAATTTTCAGAGATTTTGTGTCCCACTATACTGCCAAAGATGGCGCCCGAAAAAATTGACAATTTTGTACCAGAAAACTTTCAGGGATTTTTGTCCCACTATCTGGGCGTATTTGTGCCAGGGACTTCTGTCCCACTATCTGGACGTATATCGCTAAAGATGGCGCCGAAAAAATGGCCAATTTGGTTCCAGGAAAATTTTCAGAGATTTTTGTCCCACTATCTGGGCGTATATTGGGGAAGATGGCGTCCCAAGAATGGACATTTGGTTTTAAAAGGACTTTTTTCAGAAGCAGCCGCGGCTGCACTTTCTGTCGAGGAACTTCTCGAACATGGTAGATTGCAGCTACTTTGCTTTTGTTGACGCCTTCGCCGTTTTCGCCTTCTTCGTCCTGGACTTCGCCGCCGTCGCCGTCCTCATCCTGGACTTCCGCCGCCCGCCCTCGTCGTTTTCTTCCTGGACTTCGCCGCCGTCGCCGTCCTCATCCTGGACTTCGCCGCCCGCCTTCGTCGTCTTCTTCCTGGACTTCGCCGCGTTCGCCGCCTTCTTGCTGGACTTTGTCGTCTTCATGTGCCTTGCCTCGGGTGTTTGTGGGCGTCCGATCTGGACTGAGGAGCAAAAGGTCGAGACCGCATGGCTTTAATTTAATTGTTCTTGAGAAGGCTCACATGGGGTGGTGACAGCTTTGTTATCCAATACCAGCTGAAGGGAGTCAAAACAGATCGCTTGCGGCAAGAGAAGATTTGCCATTGGGTGCCCGTGTTGCGTCACTTTGGCCCTCACCATGTGCATGTGCGAGCTGAACATTTGTGGTTTGTTTTTGTCGTTTGTTGAGTTTGAATGGCCCAAACTGACACACGAAGACGCGTGCGTGGCATGGCTCCAAAAAGGAACACCGAGGCGAGATCACTTGGGTTGTGGCTTTCAATGATTGATCGGGTTGTCTTTAAAAGGTTGATTTTGAGGTCCTAGTTTTGGACCCTTGAAAACCAATGCAAAATGGAGACGCTTGTTGGGCCTCCCCGGTGCTGCAACCGCTTCTTCGCAAAACCATGCTTTGTTAGTGCAAAGTATCGGCGAAGTGTTGACTCAAAGGTTGACATACCTATCATATGACATAGGGTTTGCGATGTTCTTCGAAGCTATTTGCCTTTGTGCACATGTGTCTTGTGTGGCTGCTTTTGTCGATGTCAAGCCCAGGCCAATTTCCGTATGCATTCGTGGCAGCCATGGCCGCTGTGGGTGGTGAGCTGAAAAGTGTCGTTCAGCACCTGCGAGCTTTGCAGAGAAGATTGTGCAGACGCAAAAGACTTGAGCTTGCCAAGGAGGAAGGAACTAGCGACCCCCGAGAGCATGTGATGCTCAAAGTACAGCCTACTGCAACATCTGTTTTGGCTGTTTTCGAGTTGAGCGGCAGAAATTCTGCTTGTGCTGCACGCTTTTTGGCGGCCAAGAACAAGTTGAATGTGGCAGAGGCTTCCTTGTCAAATTCTTTAGCTTCTGCAATTGAAGATGCCTATTTGCAGGTGCCTTTCGAAACCATTGTGGGCCTCTTAGATAGTCCCACATGCCCACGCCACCGTCGTGACTTGTTTGCGGCGGGTCGCTTTATAGTTGAAACGCAGCTATACACATGGCTGCTTGCCCAAAACAAGAAAGGGGTTGCACCTGGGAGGCAACAATTAGTAGCAGAAGCGTGCAGGCTGACTCCAAAGGATTTGCCGCATGATGTGGCAGCCATGCTGGAGCAGTACTGGAAAGGCAATGGACGCGCAAGGTCACAAAGAAAGTGGTTGCGCCGCTTTCGTTTTGAACATGGTCTACAGTTGGGCCGCGTGCGTGTGCAGGCAGTGATGCCTCTAGCAGACATGCAGCGCAAGGCGGGAGAAAGTCATTGTTTTGGATGGTTGAAATGAGAAAAGATTCGATATGGATTGTTTTTGTCAAAAAGGTATTTTTGGTCGATTTCTGGGGGCCACTTTTGGACCCTCCTGGAGGGACCGTTTTTGGGCCCTCCCTTGCTTGTGTTTAATAGAGGGTCAATTTCATGATCTCCCAGAAGGGACCATTTTTTGACCCTACAGTCGGCAGGCGAAAGCTTTTTGGAGATGGAGCAACTACGTTCATGCACAATCAAGCAGCTCGGGTCCTCTTCTCTTGCTGAACATGGACGAAACTTCCATTGCTTTGAAGCCAACCGCGAAGGTTGGCACTGCCGCCCGGGGCTTCACAGGGCACAAGGCTGTAGATGCCGCATCTTTGGCTGAGACGCGGGCTCGGTTCACATTGATGTGCACGATTTGCAATGACACGTCTGTGCAGCCATTCCTTCCGCAGGTTCTCCTCACGAACGGTCGGTTTCTTGGAAAGAAGGCCAAAGTGGAGAAACTCAGGGGCAATCTGTCCGTTTGGACCCAGAAAAGCGCTTGGTCATGCCATGCTACACTGAGACGATATATTTCTTTGCTTGGATTCAAGCTCAAGGCTGCAGCTCCGGGCCGTGACTATGCACTACTTCTAGATTGCGCGCCTTCTCACTTGCACGGTTCCATTAAAAGGCAAGCGAAGCTCAACCATATTCGTTTGGTCTACATTGCAGCTGGGCTCACACGTTGCCTTCAACCAGCAGACACAGATCTATTTTCGCGGCTGAAGGAGAAAATCGCAGAGCTATATCGTTCACAGCAATCAATGAGTGTGGACGGAAAGATTTCGCCTGCCCAATGGCTGGAGATCTTGGGTTCATCTTTACAATCAATTCTACCAGCTGTGAAATGGAGCCGGGCCTTCGCCAAGGTTGGTGCTTCGAATTGGCAAAAGGATGTGTGCCAATCTTTACTCTTTGAATTCGGTTGGCCAAGTGTACCGACCATCCCACCAGGGCCTCCGACTGAGTCGGAGGCCCGCGACATTTTCCCTAAGGGAAGAAGTAAGCTGGATGTTCTGTCCTATGTGCATTGGAAGCAGCCAGCGGCCAAAGGTCATGTTCGGCTGTACAAAGGCAAACCCATTAGAACATTGGATTAAACTGCTGTGGAAACACCTTTTGGAACGGTGCTGCAACCGCTTCTTCGCAAAACCATGCTTTGTTAGTGCAAAGTATCGGCGAAGTGTTGACTCAAAGGTTGACATACCTATCATATGACATAGGGTTTGCGATGTTCTTCGAAGCTATTTGCCTTTGTGCACATGTGTCTTGTGTGGCTGCTTTTGTCGATGTCAAGCCCAGGCCAATTTCCGTATGCATTCGTGGCAGCCATGGCCGCTGTGGGTGGTGAGCTGAAAAGTGTCGTTCAGCACCTGCGAGCTTTGCAGAGAAGATTGTGCAGACGCAAAAGACTTGAGCTTGCCAAGGAGGAAGGAACTAGCGACCCCCGAGAGCATGTGATGCTCAAAGTACAGCCTACTGCAACATCTGTTTTGGCTGTTTTCGAGTTGAGCGGCAGAAATTCTGCTTGTGCTGCACGCTTTTTGGCGGCCAAGAACAAGTTGAATGTGGCAGAGGCTTCCTTGTCAAATTCTTTAGCTTCTGCAATTGAAGATGCCTATTTGCAGGTGCCTTTCGAAACCATTGTGGGCCTCTTAGATAGTCCCACATGCCCACGCCACCGTCGTGACTTGTTTGCGGCGGGTCGCTTTATAGTTGAAACGCAGCTATACACATGGCTGCTTGCCCAAAACAAGAAAGGGGTTGCACCTGGGAGGCAACAATTAGTAGCAGAAGCGTGCAGGCTGACTCCAAAGGATTTGCCGCATGATGTGGCAGCCATGCTGGAGCAGTACTGGAAAAGCAATGGACGCGCAAGGTCACAAAGAAAGTGGTTGCGCCGCTTTCGTTTTGAACATGGTCTACAGTTGGGCCGCGTGCGTGTGCAGGCAGTGATGCCTCTAGCAGACATGCAGCGCAAGGCGGGAGAAAGTCATTGTTTTGGATGGTTGAAATGAGAAAAGATTCGATATGGATTGTTTTTGTCAAAAAGGTATTTTTGGTCGATTTCTGGGGGCCACTTTTGGACCCTCCTGGAGGGACCGTTTTTGGGCCCTCCCTTGCTTGTGTTTAATAGAGGGTCAATTTCATGATCTCCCAGAAGGGACCATTTTTTGACCCTACAGTCGGCAGGCGAAAGCTTTTTGGAGATGGAGCAACTACGTTCATGCACAATCAAGCAGCTCGGGTCCTCTTCTCTTGCTGAACATGGACGAAACTTCCATTGCTTTGAAGCCAACCGCGAAGGTTGGCACTGCCGCCCGGGGCTTCACAGGGCACAAGGCTGTAGATGCCGCATCTTTGGCTGAGACGCGGGGTCGGTTCACATTGATGTGCACGATTTGCAATGACACGTCTGTGCAGCCATTCCTTCCGCAGGTTCTCCTCACGAACGGTCGGTTTCTTGGAAAGAAGGCCAAAGTGGAGAAACTCAGGGGCAATCTGTCCGTTTGGACCCAGAAAAGCGCTTGGTCATGCCATGCTACACTGAGACGATATATTTCTTTGCTTGGATTCAAGCTCAAGGCTGCAGCTCCGGGCCGTGACTATGCACTACTTCTAGATTGCGCGCCTTCTCACTTGCACGGTTCCATTAAAAGGCAAGCGAAGCTCAACCATATTCGTTTGGTCTACATTGCAGCTGGGCTCACACGTTGCCTTCAACCAGCAGACACAGATCTATTTTCGCGGCTGAAGGAGAAAATCGCAGAGCTATATCGTTCACAGCAATCAATGAGTGTGGACGGAAAGATTTCGCCTGCCCAATGGCTGGAGATCTTGGGTTCATCTTTACAATCAATTCTACCAGCTGTGAAATGGAGCCGGGCCTTCGCCAAGGTTGGTGCTTCGAATTGGCAAAAGGATGTGTGCCAATCTTTACTCTTTGAATTCGGTTGGCCAAGTGTACCGACCATCCCACCAGGGCCTCCGACTGAGTCGGAGGCCCGCGACATTTTCCCTAAGGGAAGAAGTAAGCTGGATGTTCTGTCCTATGTGCATTGGAAGCAGCCAGCGGCCAAAGGTCATGTTCGGCTGTACAAAGGCAAACCCATTAGAACATTGGATTAAACTGCTGTGGAAACACCTTTTGGAACTGGGGGGGCCTCCATTTGTGTCTCCGGTTTTGCGTGGGTTTTGTAGGCCCAAAAACAGACACTCAGTCTTGCCCATAAATCAACTTCCATTCTTGCTAATGTTTCACCCCTGGTTTCCTACACCTATGGATTCGCTTCCCATTTTGTTGTCCATGGGTTTTTCCCTCCTTTAAAATCTTTGGTTTCCCATTTGCAATCGTCATTGCAGGCGTTACTTCATGAGGAACTCAGTGAAGTCAAGAGGCGCCGCACGGAACTGAAAGCGGAGCTGCGCGCGGCCTCCAAAGAGGACAGGAAACTCCGCAAGCGTCGTGCAAACCTTGTCAAGGCCTGCAATTCTTGCATTCGGGCATGCAGTTCTTGCATGTCGCCTGGTTGTGAAGCAGTGCGCTTTCAGAATGTGGGGGCTGTTGAGCGCAGGCAGCTAAGAACCTTTCACGCGAAGACATAGAGAAGCTGTTGGAGAACCAGGGTGCCCGGCCGTGTGTTTTGTTCCCCACTAGTGGTCCTTTGGTGGTATGAGCATAGCCACAGTCCGGGCAACCTTCGTGTTGTAATTTTTGCAAGTGCATATGCTTTGAAATCCTTTTTTCAAAGGGTTTGGGTTTGAATCGCTGTGGCAGCAAAACAGTTTTACTGAATCTTGCTGCGTTTGCCAGCGCAGGTGGGCCAGCAGAACCTGCTGCAGGTGGTGCTGCTGGTGGATGACTGCTACCAGCTGTGACATGGAGCTAACCGCCTTCAAATCCGCAAAAGGATGTGAGCTAATCGCAACGGCTTTTGGTTGGCCAAGTGTACCAGGCATCTCACTGCCGCCGCTGACTGAGTCGGAGGGCCGCAACATTTTCCCTAAGGGAAGAAGTAAGCTGGATGTGGCAAAACATTTTGCAAGTGTGCTGCAACCGGTTCCAAGCCGTGCCACAACATGCATGAGCCAAGCGGGTAACATGTTGTCACTTGCTGCCTTGCGATTGTGCCTGAAAGAGCCCCCTTACCATTTCCACAACTAAAAGGGTGAACACGTGCTGGATACCATCCCCTGTTACGGGGAGAATTCATGCAACAAAAACGGATTCCTGCACTGGTTTTTGTAGTAAGAGGGCATGCGCTGCATCTTGTAGCGGCTTGTCATTTTTTTCGAAAAAAGCACTTGAAAATCGGAAATGCATTTTGTAGTGATTTTTGTTAGGATGCTTTGACAGAATGCACGCAGGGATCCTGAAATGCTTTCTGTTCAAGACACCGCGGCTGAAATGCTTGCAACAGAGCAACTGTGGCACATTGTGGCATTCAAACCAACGTACGTCAAAAATGATCGGATTATTTAAATACTTGAAAATTGTAGCTGAAATGAGAAAGTCCTGGAGCTAGACATTGGATCATTTTTCGACAGCTTCGCTTTGATGTTCATTTTTGACTAGGTTTTCATGGTGTTTTGACTGGGTTGTCACCGGGTTGTCCTAATGCTGCAGTGAACGGGCAGACCTTGCATTTCTAGTAGGATGTGGCCATGAACTGCATGGACGGAGCGTCTTGCTTGGCCAGCGGTACTCACTTGCTACTAAGCGGCAAGGGGTTGCCATACCACCACCAAATTACCGAATCTCTTATTTGACAACGGCTTCATGGTATTGAATTCCAGCCGACTGTTCAGCGATGCGGCCAGCAGGAAATATTAGGCAACATGTCATTTGCATGTTTCAGATGTTTCAGATTCTGTTCCAGTGTTGGATTCATAAGTTGAGGCATGGACGGCTAGCGGCTAGCATGGTCTCATGATGTAAGGTACTCTCCAGGAGATGTTGGTTTAAAGATCTACGTCTCTGGAATCAATGTGGTTCAACCGAAAGCCACGCTTCCAAGCATTGCAGAGTTCCTTGGAAAATATCTGTTTACGGCAAGTTTGAAACATCCACTTCACAGCTGGACATGGTTCGATGTTGTTGCTGGTTTAAGGTTCGTGCTGACATGCCCGAGCTGCTCAAAGGTCAGTTGCTCAAGATGATTTGGAAGAGATTTGGTCGGTGATTTGTCTTTGTCTAATTTGTGTGCTAAAAGATGGTGACCATGACAAAAATCGATCGTACTGTGCACCTGTAATTCAATGATTGGAGTGATTTGGGACATTCAAGTTTGCTGTGGGGGTGTCCCAAGGACACTACTGTATTTTTGGCCAGCAGCTGCACTGAGACAGAGGCGCATTTGTGGTTACGTACAAAGAACAAGACATCCATGGCATTACTTTGGTCCATCTAAGTTTTTGTTGACATGCTGCATTACTACACCTTGTGTGTATGTAACCCAGTCGTTTCATGACAATAATATCATTCCTATATACTGTATACATTCCTATGATATGCAGAGTGCTTGTTTTCGGGCGCTGGGAGCAAATGAGGGTAAACTTAAGAAGAAATATATGGTGACCGATCTAAAGGTCCTTGTAAGGAGTTTTAATTGCGAAAGCCGTGCATGTTATGTTGGAAACCCTCGCGAAAGTTCGAGTTCGCGAAAGTAAAATTTTATTTCGCGAAAGTTTCGCGAAAGTTGGGTATTATAATAAATATGTAAAGGGCTGCCACCCACTGCCGCCCGGGGTCCGGCAGGAGAAGGGCACCAGAGAATGCGAGTAGCAGTAGCCAAGTTTCCAAAAGTGAGGCTTTGCGAGAGCCAAGCACCAAGGCCCCTGGTCTTCGCTTTTCCTTCAGTGCACCCCCTGCTGATGGCCGGGGTCTGTGAATAGGGATATTTTCGCGAAAGGTCCGCGAAAGTTATGCGAAAGAGCGGGCGAAAGTCAAAGTGCATGTTGAAGGGGGTGGGCCAGTAAACTTTGCAAAAGAAAGTCTGTCCTGAGAAGGGATTCCGTGATGCTAGCTGCATGTTTAAAAGGCTACCAAGAAGTGATCCGTGATTCTCTGGCGTAATTTGGCAGGTGGTGAACGAATCTTCATAAGAGGTGTTGTTGGCCAACATGGGCCCCGCGAAAGATAAACATGGAATTCGCGAAAGTTTCGCGAAAGTAAAATTTTTATTCGCGAAGAATGGCCGTTCCGGGAGAAAGGAATTTTGATCAACAACCATATAGAGATCCTTGATGATCCTCGTCAGTCCAGCAACCAGCTGTTTCGCCATTTGCAGGAGTTTGTTCAACTTTGTTCGAGCTTCATCTTTTGAGAGATGAAGATGCCTTTTGTGCCGGCTTGCCCGAGCTGCTCAAAGGTCAGTTGCTCAAGATGATTTGGAAGAGATTTGGTCGGTGATTTGTCTTTGTCTAATTTGCGTGCTAAAAGATGGTGACCATGACAAAAATCGATCGTACTGTGCACCTGTAATTCAATGATTGGAGTGATTTGAGACATTCAAGTTTGCTGTGGGGTGTCCCAAGGACACTACTGTATTTTTGGCCAGCAGCTGCACTGAGACAGAGGCGCATTTGTGGTTACGTACAAAGAACAAGACATCCATGGCATTACTTTGGTCCATCTAAGTTTTTGTTGACATGCTGCATTACTACACCTTGTGTGTATGTCACCCAGTCCTTTCATGACAATAATATCATTCCTATATATTATATATTGTATACATTCCTATGATATGCAGAGTGCTTGTTTTCGGGCGCTGGGAGCAAATTTGGGTAAACATAAGAAGAAATATATAGAGATCCTTGAGGATCCTCGTCAGTCCAGCAACCAGCTGTTTCGCCATGTGCAGGAGTTTGTTCGAGCTTCATCTTTTGAGAGCTGAAGATGCCTTTTGTGCCCGCTTGGCAGCTGCAAGTTCTTCAATCGGCAGTCCAGCAACCAGCTGTTTCGCCATTTACAGGAGTTTGTTCAACTTGTTCGAGCTTCATCTTTTGAGGATGGACACATGGCTGAGACAAAGAACGTGAAACGACTGATGCCATGTTTTACACATACTCATTCAACAGGATTTCAGACGTTCTAATCCATTACATGTTTTCTGTGACATCCGTGGGATGTGAAAAAATTAGCGAGTCAAGCATAGCCCCTGCGCAAACGAACAACGCAAAGAGCGCTGAACGATCTATAACTCCCAAAGAACGATTGCATGGAAATCAGTTCATGTGTGAAAGCATGCTGGAATGTGAAGAGTTGGTGTACACGACATGATGGTGGATACCTGTTCTAGAAGCATCTAGATCATCTAGGCTCTCAGTTGTGGGGTATACGTCATGCCCAGCTCACACAATGGAAGATGTGCAAAAGCATGCTGACATTCTTGATCCTGGCCAATTTCTTGATCTCTGATTACTGCAAACGGCTTTGTATCCAATCACGTATTGTTATGTGGTAACTGGCTGGATTTGGATGCTCTTTTGTCTCCCCATTGTTGAAGCCGTCCGGATGAGCGTTTTGTACTTTCGTGCTTTCATGCAAGCAGTGACGATGACAACAGGACTCCTTTCCAACTTTCCTTGGTTCATGCCGTTTTCCCAAAAATCATTCCCTCTTTGAACAACAACGAAAATGAACATTGAACCGATCAGCATTTCTTGACAAAATGTCCTTCGTTGATGGATATCGGATAGCCCAGATGCGAAAAGATTCTTGAGATGATTCTTTGCCGTTCAATATTACCACTTGCTTATTGCGATCTTTTCGCTGCTATGCATATTCTTTCGCAGCGCTCCATTACTTCAGCCAATTCCGGTTCAGCTCGAGCACAACTGCACCTGCAGGTCCGATTTGACGATCTTTATCCTAGTTGAAGATAGCCAAGGCAAAGGCGTTGGACAATGTCGATGGTTTGCTGCGGACGCTGGCCAGTGAATGAAAGGAATGGAGCATGTCGCTGTGAGAGCTCATCCGGACTTCTTCCAACACACTGAATTCAGCTTGTTTCTGAGCTTGAGAATGGATGGTGCAATTGTGATTTGCAGTTGCAGGTGCAGGTATCATAC
This sequence comes from Cladocopium goreaui, assembly GCA_947184155.2. NCBI lineage: Eukaryota > Dinophyceae > Suessiales > Symbiodiniaceae > Cladocopium > Cladocopium goreaui. The sequence goes on along the minus strand of CAMXCT020004168.1, from coordinate 183,212 downwards.
CACAGCTGGAGCGTTGTAAAAGAAAGCGCAGGGCAACATTTGCGGGAAACAGTTCATCAGAGCGCTGCATGGGTGCAGTGAAGCCACACATCCAATGCAATCATCACCAAAGGATAGCAAATCTCCAGGCTTTCCCCACAAGCAGAGAAGAGTCATATACGGAGTTTGGTCATACTTGCTTTCCTCGTTCGGCGAAGGTACCTGGACTATTGGCATAGCCTGCGCATCGGACCTGCTGGTTGAGGCCAGGATGATTTCGCAGAAGCCACTCAATGCGCAAGCTACATGTGCCACCAATTTGTGTCGCCACGGTTCAGAGTGCTGCATTCTCCAGCATGCCTCCTCCATCTACATTCTCCTCCCCCGTGCCCCCACCCAACAAAGATGCTCAAAGTTGTCCGTCGAATGCGCTGTGGCTTTGAAATGCAGACTTCTGGCCCAAGAGATGATGTAACAGGAAGACGCAAAGCACAAGCAGAGGACAAATATATTGCTCACCAAAAGGCAGCAGCACTGGAATTGAAACCCGGGGTTGAATCTTGCAAGTCACTCGCAGAGATATGGTTTCTTTGCGTTGTTGACTTTTAAGTCTTTGCACCTAGTGTGCCCTCTGTGTCAGCAGTCGAAAGCGGCTGATACATATCATGCGTTTTGTCTTGATGGCTTATGGTTTGCGAAGTGTGCCTGTTTTCTGCACCTGCTTGTGAATGTGATGCGGCAATGTCTTGATGGCAGACAACATGGAAGGGGCAGCAGAGCCTCAGGCCGTTGCTCGCTTGATTGTGACATTTTTTTTTGATACGTTTTCTTGACTTGTTTTCCTCGCCTATCATCTTATCTTTGTTTGGAGGGGGGAAGGGGGAGTATGTTCCAGATCTTACGGTTCCCAGGGGATATGTTCCTCACATGCACCACCAAGGCTTCCTCCAGTAGTTCCAGCTCAAGTGCTGCCGTGGAAGCAGCAGACTCTCTGGATGACAGCTCTTCAGTGTCAGGAAGTGAAACGGAGTTTCCTGACCTGTTCCCAGAAGATGTGCCTTCCAGTGAAGATGAAGGATGTGACCGCTTTGCAGATTTGGTGACAGCCAAGCCGGACCATTCTTATCGAGGGCACACAGTGCACTTCTGGACCCTTCCATATAGCGCACGAGAAGACAGAAAAACGGCAGAGAACTCCAGTCCCAAGCAAATAATGCGAGTATATAAGCAGGTTTATGGGACCTGTTTGGAGTATTATGCAATCTTCAAGGAATACCATGCAGCGAGCAGCAAAGAGTGGGAGCGGAAGCCTCATTTTCACATTTGTCTGAAGCTGAACAGGCGGGTGAAATGGATCAGAATCGCTCAAGCTTTGCGGAGAAATTCGATCTACGCACATTTGTCTTTACCGACCCGATTCTTGTGCTTCTGGCGCGTGATCGCGTATTGCTACGTGCCTAGCTGCCGGAAGCCTTTGTCGGAATTGGACCCTGACCCTCTCTTCAGTTCGAAATTTCCCATTGACCAGCTGGAGAAGAAATGTAAAGGCAAGTCGAAATCACACTTGCGTCCTTGGGACTTTTACCAAATCATCCGCAAGATTCCCTCCATCCAGACTTATGCTGATTGCGTCACTTGGGCACAGGAGCAGCAGCGCAAGGGCGCTCCACAATACATGGAGTTTATGGCCCGCCAAGGGTCGAAGATGGGACCTTTGTTCACATCCTGGCGACAGCTGATGGTTGGGAGATGCACACTGAAGTCTTTGCGTGAGGATCGATTAGCCATGTGGAATGAAGCATTGGCTTCGCCCTGTGTTTGCCCTACGCCAGATCGACTTCAAAACGGTTTGGATGATTTGCTGTCATTCCATGAGAAGGATGGAGAGCGCTTTTCTTTTTTGGTGCAGCGGATGATTCGGATTGGCACGGCTCTCAAGAGTGGCAATTTATTGGTATATGGTGCGTCCAACGCGGGCAAAACCTGCTTAACCCGGCCCTTGTTGTCTATCTTCAAGCACAAGGCTTTTGTGCGTCCTAATCGGAACGACACTTTCCCGCTGCAAGGGTTGGAGAACTATTTGGTGGCTTGTTGGCAGGATTGGAGGCACACCCTGTCCCCGATAGGGTGGGACACGATCCTGCTTCTTCTGGAAGGAGAAAGTGTGCAGGCCGCAGTGAAAGGAGGAGCCTCAGTCACAGTTGAGACTCCGCCACCTTTCATCATAACTGCCCAGGAAAAAATCATTCCTTTGTCGTCGAAAGGAGTTCCAGACCAAGCAGAAGCTGAGGCCTTTCAGAACCGATTTTGCCTTCGATGGCACTTGCGGAAGGCGCTGCCAAAGAGCCAGCAGGATCCTCAGATGAAACTTGCAATGAGATGCGGGAGCTGCTATTCGAAGTGGATTGATCGAAATGCGGCAGCTTACAAACTCAGAGCTCCGGATATGGAAGAGCAGGTCATTGAGATGGAACGAGCTATCCAGGGTGAGCCGGCACAGCTTGAGCAACCTGCCAGGCTGCCCATTGAGGTCAGTGCTGCGGAGGCACCAGTGCTTGCTGACCACCCTGCTTCTTCGTCAGACAGAAATTCTGCGCTCCCATTTTCTTTCGAGCCAGACCATGTGACAGCAGTGGACATGGCAGCGTCCATGATTGGCGAGGAGGTCGATTCTTCAGTTGCAGCAAATCTGGAATGCCCTTTGACCCCGAGTCGAAACATGGATGTTCAGGAAGTTGAGCCTTGGACCCCAGATGGATCGCCGCCTGTGGTCACTCAAGCCAACCTTGGACCTGGTTGGTCAGAAGTGACACCTCTTTTCAAGAGACGCCGTCAATAGGAGTTTGCCAGATGATAGAAAATTGGGCTGTCCAGCCAGACGTCAATGAATTTACACCTGTATGTTGCATTCACTGGGATAGAGCAATGCCATCAGACATACCGCTTGCATACTCACATGTTTTTTGAATCGTTGACGATGTTGGAAACTAGTGACCGCAAACAGTTTTCAAACTTGGACGTTTGGCGACAGAATGAAAATAGTGATTCTGGTTCTGCCAGGTTTCTCCATTCGGGCACTCCAGCCATCGCTTGCAAGGAGCGACCGCGCCAAACATCTCTTGGAGAGAACATTTCTCATCATTATCTTTTGGCATCCACTAACAACGCACCAACGGCAAACCGATTATGACCCTTCCTATCAGTTTTCAAACCCAGACATGCGGCAAACGGTTGTCACCGCAACATGGAGAGAGTGAACTTGCCAAGCACTCTTGGAACCCTGATTTCAATTCCAAAGCTTGAAGATGTGATCGCACCAGACAGTTTTTGGAGAAGACATGTGTTAGTAAAGTATCCCGGCGGGTTGTTTATCGAACCCGCGTTTTCAACGTTTGCGGTGTTCGTCATTGATTTCATACCACAAATCACAGTGGTTTTGCATGTCTCTCAAAGTTCAATTTCCTTAAGAAGTACGCGCGTACTTTTACTGGATATGTAAAAAAGCTCAGCGGCACTCTCTTTTTTTCTGCGCTAAGTGTTCTTCACAATTTCTGCAGTGAGCTTGCAGAGGTTTTTGTGGGAACTGTTTTCCCATCTCCACTGCCAAGCGCGAACATGCGTCCAAATCTTGCCATTGAGCAAGACTAACGTAGACTAACGTAGCATCATATATGTGAGGAAGTGCAAGACGATATACAGTAGCGTTGCATCATGTATGTGAGGAAGTGCAAGACGACGTACACTAGTGTAGCATCATATATTTGAGGAAGTGCAAGACGACGTACAGCAGCATAGCATCATGTATGTGAGGACGTGCAAGAAGACGTACAGCAGCGTAGCATCATGCATGTGAGGAAGTGCAAAAAGACGTACAGCAGCGTAGCATCATGTATGTCAGGCAGTGCAAATGAACGTTATTACCCCACCCCACCCCGTTAACCCCATGAAAGACATAGAAACATGCAAAACGCTGGTTCGGTTTTCAACCCGTAGGCTAAAGTATGGATCACAAGGCTCTTGGGTCTAGCACGCTAGCATGAAAACTTTTCCCCGTGAATCCCGCCAGTCTGATCACCTCAGTTGGTAAACCACCATCGATTTTTTGGGAACAACCTTTGTGGTCCATGTGTCCAGTGGTATACGTTTGGAAATAGACAAAGTCGAGCCGCTTTTGACCTTGCCACGCGATCATGAAACCTTGACCTTTGGTGACGCGTTTTCGCAACAAAATGGAAGGAGTGGATAGATATGCGAATCAGGTTTGGAAAGTTTGGGTTTGCACAAATCATTTATAAAGTTCTCTTGATATTTTGACTCAAGTGCCTTGATCCAAAATAGCAGGATTTTTCTTGTTTCCTCACCCAGGACCCGGGGGTGGTCTTGAACCTTGAAGGCTCAGTATGAGCTAGAGTCTGCGCTAGCAACGCAGTAATCAGCGAGTTTTGGGGGCCTCTGTGATACAGAGAGCTTTTGAGTATTCATTAGCGTTCTCGTGGTTACGAGAGATTTTTGTGAAATCAGGCTCATCCCTGGAAGGGCCAGGGACGAGGACTTGTGTGTGGTCAGACTCATCCATGGAGTGACCAGGGATGGATATGCCAGGGAACTGGCTACGCTGATCAGGCTGCGAGGCTGCAGCTACCCAAGGCAAAACCCGCAGAGGGCAAGTTCATGTGACTTAGCCACTTAGCCGTTGCCTCGGAAAGCTTCAGATGAGAGAGAAGAGCGTCTTCCTTGTCTCTGTAGTAGCCTGCTAGTGCGAAACTTTGTAAATGTGTTGTAACTCTGACTTCGCCCCCAGAGCTTCAAGGGATCATGTCAAACGCGTCTTGGAAACAGAATGCTTTGAAACTATCCATGCTGGGTCTATTTGCTGACATTTGCGGTAAACCTTGTTTTTTTTTAACGTTCGTATGCATTATTGCACGTCCGTAGTCGTAATTCGGCAACATTTGCGGAACTATAATTTTACCGCAACATGCGGTGAGCATTTTTCCGGATTCATTTTTGTTTGAAACTCCTCCACATTTGCTGTGCTTGTGATGTCAGTTGCTGCAGTTGCATGTTTGTATATATATATAACGCGTGTTTCTGTATATTGGTTATATGTATACCGTGGCGATAGCCTCACGCTAAGTAGATGAATACATATACTTGGCGAGGTTTCGACTAAATTTGTAGAGCGGTTACGCGAGCGTAGGTTCCGTGTTTTTTCCTGGGAGGGTCTAGGGAGGGAATCTACTTACGCGACTAGCACATCACGGTTCATCACGTTTTGTCATGGTATTTTCGACGGGTTCACTGTTTTCAAAAAATGATTCGTCACGATTTGTCAAGATTTTGGCCTACATATCGATTCGCATGCGCATTTTCGAAACAAAGGATGTTTGCGCTTTTTCATCGATTTCCCACACAATTCAGTGGATTTCCGACAGATTCCAACAAATGTCACCAAAATCAAATGTAGATGTAGCCGTATTTTTACGACATTGCTATTTTTGATCTAAGATTGCCGGCATCGATTCTCCGGGATTTATGTATCTATTTTGCTATTTTTTTACACATGATGTGGAAGTTATGCGCCGATCTAAGGGGCAGGTATTTTTCCATTTTTTTTGGACAGATGACATGGGAATAAATGATCAAATTTACACATGACATGGGACTCAGGATGTTATTGTCGATTTTGGATTCATTTTGGAAAACAATTTTTGGAGGTTCCATTTTTGGGGTGCCATCTGTGGCCCTGTCCGCCCAGACAATGGGACAGCAGGTCCCTGACCTAACGGGCAGGTATTTTTCAATTTTTTTTGACACATGACATGGGAATAAATGATCAAATTTACAAATGAGTTTGGACAGATACAATGGGAATAAATGATCAAATTTACACATGACATGGGACTCAGGATATTATTGTCGATTTTGGATTCATTTTGGAAAACAATTTTTGGAGGTTCCATTTTTGGGGTGCCATCTGTGGCCCTGTCCGCCCAGACAATGGGACAGCAGGTCCCTGACCTAACGGGCAGGTATTTTTCAATTTTTTGACACATGACATGGGAATAAATGATCAAATTTACACATGAGATGGGACTCAAGGTATTATTGTCGGTTTTGGATTCATTTTGTTTTTTTTTTGGGGGGGGTTCCATTTTTGGGGTGCCATCTGTAATTTTACTGCCCAAGATGGCACCTGAAAAAAATGGCGCCAGAAAAAAAAATCTACTATCTGGGCGTATATTGGGGAAGATGGCGCCTCAAGAATGGCGATTTGGTTTCAGAAAAAACACTGGGACTTCTGTCCTACTGTCCGGACGTATATTGGGGAAGATTGCGCCCAAAGAATGGGCATTTGGTTTCAGAAAAAATTGTCAGGCATTTCTGTCCTACAATCTGGGCGTATATTGGGGAAGATGGCGCCCCAAGAATGGACATTTGGTTTCAGGACAATTTTCAGGGACCTGCTGTCCCACTGTCTGGGCGGATAAGGCCACAAATGGCACCCCAAAAATGGACGTGTTGTGGCAGGACATCTTTCAGGGACTTCTGTCCCATTCTCTGGACACACATGGTTCCAAAAATGGTTTTCCAAAAAGAGATTGACCAAATGGGAGGAGCAACTGAGCACTTTTTTGAGAACAGAAAACTTAAATTTATTTTCCGTCTTTAGTACGTTACGGAAGTTGCTCAGTTGCTCTGCGGATTCTGCCAAAGATGGCACCCGAAAAAATTGACAATTTTGTACCAGAAAATTTTCAGGGATTTTTGTTCCACTATCTGGGCGTATTTGTGCCAGGGACTTCTGTCCCACTATCTGGACGTATATAAGAATTTGGTTCCAGGAAAATTTTCAGAGATTTTGTGTCCCACTATACTGCCAAAGATGGCGCCCGAAAAAATTGACAATTTTGTACCAGAAAACTTTCAGGGATTTTTGTCCCACTATCTGGGCGTATTTGTGCCAGGGACTTCTGTCCCACTATCTGGACGTATATCGCTAAAGATGGCGCCGAAAAAATGGCCAATTTGGTTCCAGGAAAATTTTCAGAGATTTTTGTCCCACTATCTGGGCGTATATTGGGGAAGATGGCGTCCCAAGAATGGACATTTGGTTTTAAAAGGACTTTTTTCAGAAGCAGCCGCGGCTGCACTTTCTGTCGAGGAACTTCTCGAACATGGTAGATTGCAGCTACTTTGCTTTTGTTGACGCCTTCGCCGTTTTCGCCTTCTTCGTCCTGGACTTCGCCGCCGTCGCCGTCCTCATCCTGGACTTCCGCCGCCCGCCCTCGTCGTTTTCTTCCTGGACTTCGCCGCCGTCGCCGTCCTCATCCTGGACTTCGCCGCCCGCCTTCGTCGTCTTCTTCCTGGACTTCGCCGCGTTCGCCGCCTTCTTGCTGGACTTTGTCGTCTTCATGTGCCTTGCCTCGGGTGTTTGTGGGCGTCCGATCTGGACTGAGGAGCAAAAGGTCGAGACCGCATGGCTTTAATTTAATTGTTCTTGAGAAGGCTCACATGGGGTGGTGACAGCTTTGTTATCCAATACCAGCTGAAGGGAGTCAAAACAGATCGCTTGCGGCAAGAGAAGATTTGCCATTGGGTGCCCGTGTTGCGTCACTTTGGCCCTCACCATGTGCATGTGCGAGCTGAACATTTGTGGTTTGTTTTTGTCGTTTGTTGAGTTTGAATGGCCCAAACTGACACACGAAGACGCGTGCGTGGCATGGCTCCAAAAAGGAACACCGAGGCGAGATCACTTGGGTTGTGGCTTTCAATGATTGATCGGGTTGTCTTTAAAAGGTTGATTTTGAGGTCCTAGTTTTGGACCCTTGAAAACCAATGCAAAATGGAGACGCTTGTTGGGCCTCCCCGGTGCTGCAACCGCTTCTTCGCAAAACCATGCTTTGTTAGTGCAAAGTATCGGCGAAGTGTTGACTCAAAGGTTGACATACCTATCATATGACATAGGGTTTGCGATGTTCTTCGAAGCTATTTGCCTTTGTGCACATGTGTCTTGTGTGGCTGCTTTTGTCGATGTCAAGCCCAGGCCAATTTCCGTATGCATTCGTGGCAGCCATGGCCGCTGTGGGTGGTGAGCTGAAAAGTGTCGTTCAGCACCTGCGAGCTTTGCAGAGAAGATTGTGCAGACGCAAAAGACTTGAGCTTGCCAAGGAGGAAGGAACTAGCGACCCCCGAGAGCATGTGATGCTCAAAGTACAGCCTACTGCAACATCTGTTTTGGCTGTTTTCGAGTTGAGCGGCAGAAATTCTGCTTGTGCTGCACGCTTTTTGGCGGCCAAGAACAAGTTGAATGTGGCAGAGGCTTCCTTGTCAAATTCTTTAGCTTCTGCAATTGAAGATGCCTATTTGCAGGTGCCTTTCGAAACCATTGTGGGCCTCTTAGATAGTCCCACATGCCCACGCCACCGTCGTGACTTGTTTGCGGCGGGTCGCTTTATAGTTGAAACGCAGCTATACACATGGCTGCTTGCCCAAAACAAGAAAGGGGTTGCACCTGGGAGGCAACAATTAGTAGCAGAAGCGTGCAGGCTGACTCCAAAGGATTTGCCGCATGATGTGGCAGCCATGCTGGAGCAGTACTGGAAAGGCAATGGACGCGCAAGGTCACAAAGAAAGTGGTTGCGCCGCTTTCGTTTTGAACATGGTCTACAGTTGGGCCGCGTGCGTGTGCAGGCAGTGATGCCTCTAGCAGACATGCAGCGCAAGGCGGGAGAAAGTCATTGTTTTGGATGGTCGAAATGAGAAAAGATTCGATATGGATTGTTTTTGTCAAAAAGGTATTTTTGGTCGATTTCTGGGGGCCACTTTTGGACCCTCCTGGAGGGACCGTTTTTGGGCCCTCCCTTGCTTGTGTTTAATAGAGGGTCAATTTCATGATCTCCCAGAAGGGACCATTTTTTGACCCTACAGTCGGCAGGCGAAAGCTTTTTGGAGATGGAGCAACTACGTTCATGCACAATCAAGCAGCTCGGGTCCTCTTCTCTTGCTGAACATGGACGAAACTTCCATTGCTTTGAAGCCAACCGCGAAGGTTGGCACTGCCGCCCGGGGCTTCACAGGGCACAAGGCTGTAGATGCCGCATCTTTGGCTGAGACGCGGGGTCGGTTCACATTGATGTGCACGATTTGCAATGACACGTCTGTGCAGCCATTCCTTCCGCAGGTTCTCCTCACGAACGGTCGGTTTCTTGGAAAGAAGGCCAAAGTGGAGAAACTCAGGGGCAATCTGTCCGTTTGGACCCAGAAAAGCGCTTGGTCATGCCATGCTACACTGAGACGATATATTTCTTTGCTTGGATTCAAGCTCAAGGCTGCAGCTCCGGGCCGTGACTATGCACTACTTCTAGATTGCGCGCCTTCTCACTTGCACGGTTCCATTAAAAGGCAAGCGAAGCTCAACCATATTCGTTTGGTCTACATTGCAGCTGGGCTCACACGTTGCCTTCAACCAGCAGACACAGATCTATTTTCGCGGCTGAAGGAGAAAATCGCAGAGCTATATCGTTCACAGCAATCAATGAGTGTGGACGGAAAGATTTCGCCTGCCCAATGGCTGGAGATCTTGGGTTCATCTTTACAATCAATTCTACCAGCTGTGAAATGGAGCCGGGCCTTCGCCAAGGTTGGTGCTTCGAATTGGCAAAAGGATGTGTGCCAATCTTTACTCTTTGAATTCGGTTGGCCAAGTGTACCGACCATCCCACCAGGGCCTCCGACTGAGTCGGAGGCCCGCGACATTTTCCCTAAGGGAAGAAGTAAGCTGGATGTTCTGTCCTATGTGCATTGGAAGCAGCCAGCGGCCAAAGGTCATGTTCGGCTGTACAAAGGCAAACCCATTAGAACATTGGATTAAACTGCTGTGGAAACACCTTTTGGAACGGTACGAAGAACCCTTCACTCGAGCAACATAAGAGCATCTCGACCGAATATGGGTTGAATGTTTCTGTCCATCAACATTGGCGATTTGGAGACTCCCATAAGAAGACAGCTGATCCTGACAGACATGACTATGAGGTTGCAGTGACAAATGGGATTGAAACCCCACCAGGACCTGACTGACATAAGCTTTTTCGCTGGCTGGTCAGTCAAAGCGCGGCCTTTCTACCCTATCACACTGTTTATCTAGTGACTGACAATCGAGACTTACTATCGGACAAGGTTAAAACCTCGCCAGGCCTCAGCTACTGGCCAATGGTCGCTGCTTGGTGGAAGGAACGGCTCTGTTACGTAGGTCCCTATGGAGAGCTTACGACAGTTGTCTTTGTTCACATTTCAGCTGATACGGGTCTTCCTAGAGTACATCCTACATGGACAGGGACTTACATTCTTGATGCTTGTGTGTTTCTCTTTCCGTCTATCAACTTGCATTGATTGACAGTGATTGTGTGCCAGTGACCCTGTTCGAGATACGTGAACTCTGGTTTGCAAGCACTGACTCGTCACAACCAGAGATACCAAGCGAAGTTGCTAAGAGTAAACAGTCCAGCTCCATTGCGACCTCACACAAGCGAGCACGCTCAGTAGACACAGGAAGGGACTTTTTTTTCCCCTCCGATTTGGCCGATTGCACTAGGCACGGTCCTTACAATTGCGTAAGCGGTGAGAAGCAGTAAAGTATAGGACACGTGTGGTCCAAAAACTCTGGCAAATCATCACTAAAAACAAACAAAACAAAACAAAAAACGCAACCAAAAACGACCCGCAAATCCCCCAGCCAGATTTGCGTTTCGCCACAAAGCAAAACAGCGAAGCAACAAAGAAAGGGGCAGGGCCCAACAAAAAACCAACCAAAACATGAGATTTGCCTTGGATACAGTGACCTAAGCCACTGTATCATCCTCAAAAACATGCAAACTAATTAATTGCGGCAGTGCATAGAGTATAGTACACGATCGTCCAGAATGTCTTACCTGAGAAGAGAGAAACGAATCCAATTTACAGGCAGACTGATGTGTAACACGACAAAGGCCGCCTGTATGGACTTCTTGTCAATAGCAACTTCGCATCGCTGCTGTCCACTCTGTATCGTTCAGCGTATGCACGGCAGTCTGTTCCTGTCAATATGCACCACCGCAAGGGATTGTAATCTATTTCCCCCCCTAGGTGGGGAGGAGAGCACTGGACAGCCTGCAAAATGGTGTGAGCACTCGCAGGAACCGTCAGAGCGCAATGGGCCCAAGACCCCAAGACCATGGGTAAAAAGGTGGCTATAGGCCTGCCCGGCACAATACGGCCATGACAGACTGATGAAACTTCCGACCATAGCATGGGCTCGTGAGCACTTCCAGTATGATACTGCCGCTATGTATGCAAAAGTCGCATTCGCATTGCTGTCAAACTCGTTCCCCTAAACTATGGAGGTTGAAGTGGTTCACTGCGTCAGCACCAGGTCTCACACAGGAGTCACTAGGCGTCATCGTCCCAGCAAGTCCTGCAGAGAGGACCAGATGCAAGTGTCTGCTCCTTAAGTCATGCTTTCCGCACTTACTAACTAGAGTAACTGCCGGCGGTGTCAGGGACATCAACATTTATGGTTTCTCAGCAGGGTCCTATACTGGCCTTGCACTGCATGAGATCCTGAATGATTTCGCTGCATTCTCAGGCCTTACCAAAGTTGCTGCGATCGCCACACCACCTGAATTGATGCGCCTCGCCACAGGTGACCGCAAAGTCACATTGGTTCACTGTCTGGAAGACCGACTGTGTGTGTGGCGACCTGACTCCCTGACAGAATTCAGCTATCAGGTTGTTCTGATCGAAGGGCACCCCACATGGAGTGGGCGCGCCAAGCACTCATATGGCCACTTGCTCTTCCTTGACCTTGACGAAGGGGTGCACGATGTTCAGCGGCTTCAAATCACCAACCCGCAAATTATCCCACATGGGGTCAGATGTGAAGGATTGTTGCGGGTGCTCTCTTGGGTCAGCTTTGACCTTCCGGTCCACCTGAAAACAACCCTCACTACTCTACTGGTCGCAGCTGGAGAGGGGAACACAGAGCTCCACAAGGTGCCGATAGTAGGAAGAGATATTCGGGATGGTCAGCCTGAGTCAGAGACAGAACTGCAACAAGCTCTGATAGCCATGATTCCCACCCCAGGAGGATCCCATGACGAGGGAGAACTCTCATCTTCCTACTTGATATGGTACTCCCGCAACTAGATGCTTATCATGCAGGGCGGCAGCTCCAGCATCTCCAGCCCTGGGTAAGTGTAGAACTAGTGCAGCAACAGAAGCGCGGACAAATGGGAACGCAGCTTCAAGTTACCTACTGGGGAGGACCACTTCTTGGAGTCCAAAAAGCCAATGTGTTTACGGCCCCGAAAATGAGATTGCTGCAGTGACCTTTTTTGCGAAAAATTGCGCAGCTTTAACAAAAAGCAATACTCTTGCAAGTGTAACGGAATGGCAGGATTCCGGGGAACACGGTTGCTGATTGAAGGTCTCTATCCCCCCGCCTGCATGTTGCCAATCTTTGCCAAAGCACCATGTTGTATGGAATTGTTTGGGTGTTGTTGTCGCAGGCTTTCGCAACATGGCGTGGGTGAGGTGCTGATTCCGCTGCGACATTGCTGGCGGGATCCTTTTTTCTGTGTTTGCGTTGGCAGTGGATCGTTTTGTCACGATTGGGCGTCGCACTGCTCAGTTTTGTTTTGGTCTCTTGATGCGTTGTTTGTTTTTGGGCTCCCCCCCTTCGCCCCCCTAGACTCCTAACGCGGCAACTTTGCGGGTCGGGTTATGTATGTCGCCCGGAGTTCAGTATCATCCGGTTAAAGAATAATAGTATATATTTAAAACCGGATGAATCCTTTGTTTACATTGGGGGAAGAGTTTCGATTCCATGACTCCAGCAGATTCCGTAAGAAGGCTGGAGATGCGAAACTTCCGTTTTACCACAGTTTTGTGCCATTTTTGCTGTCTTTAGCTGCGGAGTCTTGCCGGAGTCGGGCGGAGTCGGTACACCTGCTGAAACCCCATTTACAATGGGAAAGGGTTGAAAGAGTTCCAACTTTGTGACTCCAGACGACTCCGCAAGAATCCGCAAGATGCGCAAGATAATGTCACTGAACTGTTCGATTTGTTTGATGTCCATTTTTGGGTTGGAAAGGCATATAGAATTTGGACTCCTAAAGGCGGTCCTCCCCAGTTCAGCACGTGGATGTTTGTGTCATCCTTCCTGCCTTTTGTGGTTTCATGGTTTCTGGCGAACTTTTGAAGCAGCCGGGTGCGTTCCGAGCGTCATGTCGCAACCCCAAAAACAGGATTGCCACACGCTCCAACGCGTGGATTTGGCGCGCCCGTTTTTGGTCTCGCCTGCTGTTAAAATAGAAATTAAAAACAGCCTCGAAATGACCCTGTCCAAAGCCAAAAGCGGTGGCGCGTGGCAATCCCATTTTTGGCAGTGTGGAACCTTGCGACCTGCTCGAAACGCGAAGCTCTTTACATTACGCAAGTAAATCAAAGTTGAGTTTTGTCCAAGCAGCAAGCTTTCAACGCAACTGGAGAGGACCACTTCTTGGAGTCCAAAAAGCCAATGTGTTTACGGCCCCGAAAATGAGATTGCTGCAGTGACCTTTTTTGCGAAAAATGGCGCAGCTTTACCAAAAAGCAATACTTTTGCAAGTGTAACGGAATGGCAGGATTCCGGGGAACACAGTTGCTGATTGAAGGTCTCTAGCCCCGCCTGCATATCGCCAGTCTTTGCCAAAGCACCATGTTGTTTGGAATTGTTTGGGTGTTGTTGTCGCAGGCTTTCGCAACATGGCGTGGGTGAGGTGCTGATTCCGCTGCGACATTGTTGGCGGGATCCTTTTTTCTGTGTTTGCGTTGGCAGTGGATCGTTTTGTCACGATTGGGCGTCGCACTGCTCAGTTTTGTTTTGGTCTCTTGATGCGTTGTTTGTTTTTGGGCTCCCCCCCTTCGCCCCTCTAGACCCCTAACGCGGCAACTTTGCGGGTCGGGTTATGTATGTCGCCCGGAGTTCAGTATCATCCGGTTAAAGAATAATAGTATATATTTAAAACCGGATGAATCCTTTGTTTCCATTGGGGGAAGAGTTTCGATTTCATGACTCCAGCAGATTCCGTAAGAAGGCTAGAGATGCAAAACTTCGGTTTTACCACAGTTTTGTGCCAGTTTTGATGTCTTTAGCTGCGGAGTCTTGCCGGAGTCGGGCGGAGTCGGTACACCTGCTGAAACCCTATTTACAATGGGGAAAGCGTTGAAAGAGTTCCAACTTTGCGACTCCAGACGACTCCGCAAGAAACCGCAAGATGCGCAAGATGATGTCACTGAACTGTTCGATTTGTTTGATGCCCATTTTTGGGGTTGGAAAGGTATATAGAATTTGGACTCCCAAAGGCGGTCCTCCCCAGTACCAATATATGAGGCGCATGCTGGCTTCCATGTCATCCACCTACATTCAGACGGCGCCCCGCTTCTGTTGTTTTGTGCACCGTCTGAAGTTCCAGAAGCCTCACCGAAGGATCTATGTGCTGTAGGGAATCTTGGCAACATGGAAGCCAACGTGATGGCGGGCAGAGCGCTGTTAGGAGTACTACAGCTGCCCAATGCTCAGCGGAGGTGCGCTATTCTCCTGGTTCACGAGAAGGTGATGCAAGGGGGCACCAGCAAGAACCCTGCACAGCGGGCAATCAAACGCATCGCTCCGAAGCTGCTAGAGCTCATAGTAGTCTCACTACCCATAGCTCGGACATTTTGTGGCAAGCTTTTGGACCAGTATCTTAAGACCATAGGTTATTTTGATCCTGCCCAGGACTGGCCGCGACCTATTGACGAAAACATGACTATGGCAGTTGTGCTGGAAGAGCTGGCCTTCTTAGGTGACACCAGAAGCCGCCATGAACTCCTAGTATTTGCACAAGCTAACCAGTCGCGCTTACCCCTGACGATGGGCATTGTCCAGCCGAACATACCCGTTCGCCGCATGGCCAGCGAACGCAAAACACAGCTGACTGACGCATTAGTCAGAATCTTGAGCCGCTTCCTTACACCAGCTACAGTCCCTATGGAAGGGGCCTATGATAGCTACTATCGGGAGTATCTCATCCCACTGGCAGCACACGGCGATGGACATGTGCTCACGGTCACAATTGCCATGTTGTTGGCTATCCTAACGGGCAGATCTGACCTCTGTATTGCAGGCGTCTTTGGTGCCGGCAAAACGCGATCCCTTGCAGTCTTGCTAATTGCGCTCAGCTGTGAACAAAGTGACTTTGCGGCGATCGTTTACACGAAAGAAAACGTAGCTGCCAAAGCGTTAGCAGATCAGCTGTGTGATCTTGCCCCGCCCACCATCAAGAACTTCGGTCGGCTCATTGGTCGCATAGAAGAAGGAAAGGGCGAAGCCTATGCCTCGAAGATCGATGTTCGATGTAGTGACCGCAACAGAATCATTTCGTATAAGACTGTGCTCATTGCTACAGGCGGCTCGGCCACTGCAGAAATGGCGATGCGGTATTCCTCTTTTGGTCATTGGATCTCACGCACGTGGCTTGCTTTTATGGACGAGAGCCAACAATATGGCAATTACCATGAAATTGCAGCCCTTGCTGCGATTCAGCAAGCAACCCTCACCGTATTTATAGGGGATCATCGACAGACCCCAGGAGGACTTTCGAAAGGTCGAGCAGCGGCTGCTAATCGACGCAAGCTGTTGCAACGGCCACTAGGGCTCCGAGCGCTTGACAGGCCAGGTGATTACCTCCCTCCGGCACGAATGGCAGAGCTTGTCGCTCAGTTGTGGCCAGATGCTAGCCAAGATCCTAATACTGATCTTTTCAGCCTTCTCAGACTTGGAAGCAAGCCCCACAGGAAGCCCCTGGACTGACACCGCGCAAGACTATGAGCTGCCTGTCTCTCTTGGGCGGGTACTGCACAGCCGAGTATCGTGCCAGCTGGATGCGCACAGCAGTCTTATTGCAGCTGCCTTAGCGGTACTCCTGATTGCTACAGCACCTGATGAGTTTGGAGTCCCCGCTCGCGAGTCTCAATGTTTACTTACAAAGCCATTGTTGCAGTTCGATATCCTAAGTTGGTCCTCCAAGAGTCCAATCATATCTACATTGGCCACTTTGTGCCACATGACGCCACTGTGGCGCAAGAAGGATTCCGGACAGTACTATGGAATGCACCAAAGGATCTGAGATTGGCTGTTGAGGATGTTGTCTCTCTCTGCAATTACTTGAGGAAGTATTATCGCAACTTGCAGCAAGGAGCGACTTCGCAGTTGCTCGTCCTCTGCAACCGAACTGCGGTGCACAATCTGCTCCTACAACATGGCTTTCAGTCAACATGGTATGGCGGACTGAGAGTTTCCACTACCTCCTCAGCAGCAGGCGCCACGGCGCGCATTGCAGTCATTGTTCAAACTGGTTGTGGGTTTCTTAGTGGTGGGCGCAGAGATGCCACTGCAGATGAACGTGAAGACTGCTATGCGAGAGCCACTGTCGCGCTCACGAGAGCCATTGAACATACATAAATTGTCTCGCCTCTCGACATGGCAGGCATGATTGGGATGGCACAGACATTAGGGGTGTACCACTATGGGTACTTCACGCTCAAAGGTGGGGAGATCCAGTACCATGGCCCCACAACCTACCCGAGCGACAAAATTGCTGTACTGGACTGGGGACTTGGGGCGCCCTTCACCCCACAAGATAAACCCCCACTAGCTATTGCCATGATTGCTACCGTCAATGGTACACGGTCTTGGAGAAGGTATCGGTTGGTGTTGGCACGTAAAGAGAAACTACGTCTCTCCTCTGCGGCACTGGCAGCGCTTGAGTCTCACACGCGGGCTCATATGCTGACAACCAGCGGTTTCTTTCCCTGTTCAATTGATCGGGAATGCTTGTATGGTTATGCAGCTGACGGGTACCGATCCCCACTCTGGCTTTGTGCTGCCTATAATGGACACCCAGCACTAGTGCATCGACACAGCGGTTACAAGATTTTCTTTCATTCGGGAATCCAGGATAGGCAACTTGTTGTGATCCCGGGCATCCATTATTTTGACGCCCACCGAATTCAACCGCTGCTTGTGAATTCGTTGGAACATCTAATTGATCCGAGGTCCATGAAACTCGCAGGCCCTGAGGGTGCAGGTGATACTGTGAGTGACCCCTCATCTGATGAGGAAGAAGTTTCCACGGATGCTGAAAGCGACCAAGAAGACCCCACGGTCGCATGGTGCCCACCGATACCTGATGCAGCTGAAGACCCTTCTGAAGATGAGATCGCAAGTGCGGCAGACAAACTGGCTATCTTGATCTCGCATGTCCAACCCAGTGGAAACCCCTTTTGCATCCCCGAAAACCTTGGAGCACTTCCACCGTTGTGGCTACAAGCGAGATTGACATTGTCTTTGACTGCTATTCAAGAGAAGTTTGCACGCATCTTATTGAGTGCTGCCAGCGAGCTGTGGTTGCGAGGGCAACTAGCCACTGTGAAGGATGTCCTCCTACAAGTTGCAAGGGCTCTCACAATTCGATTGGCAGAGAAGCTAGCTCAGGCGCTGAGTTCATTGATGCGATTGGCTGAATTTCACCCATAAACTGGAACCTGTCACGTCACGGTTTTGTGGCCTTGTGGTTGTTTTTCTTTTGTGTGTTTTTGGTTTGTTTGTGTTTTGTTTGTGTTTGTTTTGGTGTTTTTGTTTGCTTTGGTTTTTTGGTTTTCGGTTTTTGTTCTCCGTTTTGTTCTCTGGAACGTGACAAAGCCTTTGGACTATGTATCGGTCCTCTTCCAGTTTACTTTTGCGGCCACTACAGCATCGGCCCCTGCGTGATTTCAATAATTAATCTCATTTGCAACATGCTTGGATAGATGTTGAACGACCTGGCAGAAGCCACACGGCGTTGGACGGAAAAAAAATTGATGCGATTGGCTGAATCCATGGTAACTCCAGAAACCGAGTGCCTATTGTATGCTACATATTGGTTTCGGCCCATCCTCTCTGAACTTATCGGATCTGCCCGGGAAAGCTCGGAGGTGAACAGAAATCGAGCGCCTAGTGGCCCAGTCAAAGTATTGGTCACAGATCGACCGCATCGACGCCTCACAGGAGTAGTTGACCTTACAAGTGGTGCTTCTGCCCTCCTGGCATGGTTTCCAGCGAGCTGGGCCAGCAAAATTGCTCCGCGATTTCTTGCTAATCCCACCGAGAATGCACAGAAACCACAAGAAATCAATATCACCTGCCCGAAACGAGCATGTGATGAGACTCCCATGGAGGGAGAGAAGCAAACGCTCCAGGCCGTCAAGTTTGCCGCCAAAAACATGCCTGGCCTGCATCTTGCACTTGACGAAGACTTCCGGCGAGCAGGCTGCTTTGAAGAGCTAGCACATGGGTACGTAATGGGGCTTGTTGAGCCGTGCATGATGCGAGGTCTCCAACCAGTGGGACCGAGTCGTACCACTCTGGAAGTTATTATCCCATCGCAGGCTGGGCTCTCTCCGAACAAGTGGAAAGAAACGGCCACGTTATGCCCATTTGATTGGCCTTCTAACTATAGCCTCCTGCGACTATGGCACACTAATGGAAGTCTTCACCAAACAGAAGCGAGACTCAGGGACCAGTTGTCGCACAGCCACATGTTTGCTGAATGGACAGTGCACCCTCAGAGGTTTGCAGAACGAGTCTTGTTTCAGCAGCCCGCGGTATATGCGGCAGAGCATGCTTTGCAAGCAAACGTACGGGAGCTAAATTTTCCGGACAGAAGAGTCCGCAAGAGAGTTCCTCCAGCAGACTTAGCGACACACCAAGAGGCGATCAGGACACTTTACCAACATGCAATCGGACAGCAGCAAGTGAACCCAGTCTCATTTGGGCTCACCAATGAGTGGCTCGACACTATCAAATCAGACAAACAACATTATCGTGAACACTTTGCGAACAGTATGACAGGATCCCTTACCTGACCCACCCTTCTTGGGTCTACCCCTTTCTACCCCCTGCTTTCCGCCTTCTCCTCCCTTTTTATTTGAATGCTTGTTTCACTGTCCCGACGGCCATGCGTGCTGCTGTACTACAGTTGGGATCAACATTAGATTTTTGTGACTTCAGCCGGGATAGTTTGTCTTGGTGCTGCTGGTGTGTCTGTCCAGAGACGTGAC
Source organism: Cladocopium goreaui (assembly GCA_947184155.2). Classification (NCBI taxonomy): domain Eukaryota; class Dinophyceae; order Suessiales; family Symbiodiniaceae; genus Cladocopium; species Cladocopium goreaui. The sequence continues at coordinate 164,075 of CAMXCT020004168.1, read as the reverse complement.
AGGTGCACTGGTATACAGTTCGGCTCTCAGCTTTTCCTCATTTTTCGTTGTGAGATCTAGCCTGCTCTGTTAGCCCATTTCCCTACATCATCCTCTAGCCCCTCAGTAGAGAGCTTAGACCATACGAAGGCAGGCTACCAACGAGGGAGCCCGTTAACTTGGTAGGGGCATAATCCGTGCTAGGTCTTAACAACCATAAATGGGTGACTAAACAGATGCTGTCGTGCCCACCCCTGGTCTGAAGATCAAGACAGTCCATCACCTCATTTTTGAATTCGTTTGTTGTTTCCCAGGCAATTCCTTCTGACAGAGCTTGCTACCCTATTACCTTGGCCGTGTGTTTGCCTTTCTTCTGTGTTGTTTTTGTGTCCGTTGCGGCCCCTACTTTGTGGAAGCCCCCCCTGCCCCCTCGGACAGCTCCCACTGGGCGTCTTGGTCCAGTTTTTGGTTACTGGTGCCTCCCTCCAGGTATCTGTTGCTCCTGGCGACGGCTTGGTTGCCTTGCCTTTGTGCTTGGGGTGTCGTGGTGCTTTGTTTCCCCTCTTCGTTGTGTCTCGTGGCAGCAAAGGCCTTTGGCCCTGTGTGGGGATTTATCCCTCTACACCACGTTGCATGCGCTGCTGGGGTTCTCTGTGCTCCGTCACTGAGGTATTCATCTGCGTATGATCCAGGACCCCCTGTGGGACTCCGCTAAGGCACTCTTGTATCCTCTCTGGTACATTTGTGTCCTTCCTCTTTCTGTCCTCTGCTGCCTCCTGGCTCCTCTCCTTCTCTCTTCTTTGGTGTTTTCGCGTGTGTGTGCGTGTGGTTCTGCCCTGCCCCGCTTTGCTTCCCCCCTGTACTGGCTTGTTTGGTTTGCTGGTTCGATTGTCACTAAGGATTCCGAAATGCTTTTTGCTTAGATGTGCTACTAAGGTTGCCATGTGTCGGCTTGCTGTGACTAAGGATTTGCCTGCTTTACGGTGGCTTCTGGCTGCATCTTGTCCTCTACTTACTTGAATTCGGTTGGTACGGTTGTTGCTTTTGGTTTTTTGTCTGGCTTCTTCCTCGGGGTGGGCCTCTCTCTTTCTGGTGCGTTTCTGTTGTTGTTTCCGAGAGGGGCGGTAGATACCCGGTTAGAGCCATGGACTGGGCTGCACTGCAGCGAGCTTTATTGGCGCTGTCCAGTGGAGCTCTCTGCAGTTCAGTCTAGAGCGCCCGCGAGCAGCAAAGTCTGCCAACATGGTTCGGTGCGTTGATGGGACGTAGTGATTCTGCTAATGGCCCACTCTAGGGGAGAGTGGCCCTATGTGAGATGCACTGCGCACCTCTGGAACATCTGACTTGCTGCAGGTTTTTGCTGGGACGATGACACCTTGTGGATCCTGCTAGTCAATCTGGTGCTGGTACAGCGAACCTAGACACCCTTTCAAGTTTGTGGCTCGAGGACGACTGCCATGCGAGAGCGGCGCAATTATGTACAGGTCGCTATTAGCAATCTTTCTTTGCTTGAGCCTACCCTCTGCACGAGTTTATCTTATTCATCTGCAATGACCTTACGGAGAGAATCAGTTTTTTGCGGAAATCGTGTACCATTGGCACCTTTCCAGGTCCTCTTGGCTTCCTACGGTATGACGGCATCTGTGATGAGTTACAGTTATAGTCTTGCATGACCTACAGGCTGTCAATACCTACCCCCCCTTGAAGGGGGGTATTGAGTCACATCGCTATTGCGGCAGTATCTTACTCCAGAGACAGGGTTCCAACTACGCTGACCATCACAGGACCAACATTGACAATGAGAATGGCAATGGGCACCAGCTGTGCTATACAGCTACTTCTGCTTTGCCAAATTTTCTGAGAGCTTGCGTGACAGTCAAGGTGGTTTCTGGAGGCTGACAGTTCTCGCACGTGGATGACGTTAGATGAACTGCCGCAATAGATAATTAGTTTGCATGTTTCTAAAAGTGATACTGTTGAATCGTTTCAGTATCACATGGCAAATCTAAGTTGGGTGTTTTTGTTGGGCCTTGCCCCGTTTCGGTGTTGTTTCGCTGTGTCGTTTTGTGGCGAAACGCAAATCTGGCTGGGGGATTTGCGGGTCGCTTTGGTTTTTGGTGTGTCTTGTTCTTGGTTTGAACTGATTTGCCATTCTTACGGGCCATACGTGTCCATTTTTATGTTGTTCTCAGATTTTCACTGCTTACGCAATTGTAAGGACCGAGCCTAGTTGCACTATCGGCCACGCCAGAGGAAAAAAAAGTAATGTCATGCCGTAATGGCTGCTCTTTGTGATCTCGGGGATCCTGGCTGGGGGGATCCCTGGTTTCCGCATTGAGCTTTGTTGCTTCCTGCACCCTCCAATTGGCCCATTGTGACTTTGTCGTTGGTCCTGTTGTTGTTTTTGTTTATGGGCCTGCGAACATGACACATAAGTTGTCATCTGCATGCGCCGAGATGATACAAAGCTATCACCTCTCGCCTCAACAGATCTTTTTCACCCATAAACTGGAACCTGTCACGTCACTGCTTTGTTGTTGTGTTGGTGTTTGTCTTTTGTGTGGGTTGTTTTTGTTTGGGTTTGTTTTTGGTGCTGTTTTTGCTTTTGGTTTCTTGTGTTTCGGTTTTTGTTCTTTTGAACGTGACGAGGGAATAGGACTATGTATCGGTCCTTTACCAGTTTACTTTTGCGGCCACTACAGCTTCGGCCCCTGCGTGAATTAATTAATTAATCTCATATGCAACATGCTTGGAAACATGTTGAACGACCTGGCGGAAGCCATACGGCGTTGGACGGAAAAAAAACGATAGATCCAAATACCAAAGTCAAACATTCTCGACTGCTTATTTCGAATTCGTTGCACAATTGGCTGTAGATCGATCCTACAGTAGCAACCGGACTTGGGCCGCACAAAGCAGAGGAGGATGGCGGGTCTGTCACATTCACTTGTGCCAGCTCAGAAGTCCAAGAGGTGGTTGTTTGGACGTCTTTTACTCTGTCTGTCATTTAGAAGGGTCCATTTTTTTTGGGATCCGAAAAAAAAAAGAAAAATCAGACAGATTGCACTCTTTTCGGTCCGTGGGCATGCACTTTGCCTCATAAACTGGTTCAAAGTATCTTGACCGTTGAATGTTCGCCTGCAACCAGAATCCACCAGCCAAAACCAGTGTGTTTGGAGACGGCGCATCCTGCGAGCTTAGTAATTGAACGACCTGGCGAAAGCCATGAAGGCGTTGGAGGAAAAAAACCTGCGAGCTTAGTAATGGTTGCTCAGCCTGTTCAAAACGAAACCGAGCAGTGCGACGCTCAATTGTGACAGTTTCGCAAAAAAGAAATCTGCGGAGTTTACTTGGAGGGATCTAGAGGATCCGCCTCCACGGGACAAGATCTCGGTGAAAAAATCCAGCACGGCATTCAGGCTCTTCATTGTGGTTCGCTGAACAACAGCGGGCTGATCCCTGATCACGGCTGCATGACAATTGGAACTTCTGTGTCTCCTGCTGAGCAATAGTTTCCACTCGTAGTGTGCGGGCATAGCTACCAGCCACCGAGAAAAGTCAATTGCTCGTGCTCAAGGTCAGCGAGGACACTCTTCAAATTTGGGACACCCATTGGCTTGCTGTGTCCAGGTTGATGATTTTGGCAAGCGGCCACGGGTCAGGCAACGTGGACAGATAGTGCAACTCTGACCTGAGATACCCTTTGGAGTTGTGGTCCATGCTGCTGGACCAAGGCGCACATATTTGCAAGCTCGAATTGCTGCCCGAACTTCTTCATGGCCATTTCCGAAACGTAGACACGCAAATACGCGCCTCTCCAGTTCAGGATTCGTGCCACGGATGCTGTTTTGTGTTAAAGTAGCTTCAAGCTTGGCATTTTGCGCATGTAGCAGCTTGCAAAGCTTCAACACATCTAACAAAATAAAGGGACCAAAAAACAGGCCCGCCAGAAAAGGATCGCCGTGCAACTGCCTCCACTCCGGAGAGTGCTGCCACTGCAGGGTACCTGCTGCTGGTATGCCGAAGCCAAACCCTTTTCCGTCTGGCCAAATCAGTGTTTCTGATCAACACCTACTGGACATATCGGCTGGAATGAATTGGGACATGCCAGCAGCCAGCAACGTTCGCTTTCTTGCAGTGAGGGGCACATTATGGGTAGGAGATTGCCAAACAACATATAACTTTACGCTGGTAGAATACCAATTGCATATTGACGAGGTGCCATGGCTTATCTTTTCTACTCTTGCAGACGTCCTTGAGAAAGAGTTTGACCCTGCCTTTTGGGAGACCGTTAATTACGGCCGGAAAGAGAGGTGGGGCTTTCTTGAACCACCCTGGGATGGAAAAGTCTACGGTGCTGCGCCACCGTATACCCAAGTCCGACTATCCATCTTTAATCGTGACGCTCACACCATGCGTGTCGTGCAACCTTTTGTGTGGAACCATACCCACCTGAAAGTTCACCCGAACGGAGCAATGATTTTCCATGAGCAAAAGAGATTAGCTTTCCTGCTGCCTTTGATCGTGGAAGCCCATGAGTTGCTACCGCCTAAGCCATTGTTCTGGGTCAATGATGACAATACCATCCCATTGTGGAGAACCACCCTGTGGACGCATGAAGAAACTGTACAGTGGTTAGCTGAGACCGGAGAGCCGTACCCACCTGAGCTGCGAGATGAAATTCAGCCACGCATTGACCAACTTAAATCTTCGCAGCATGCGAAACGGGCACTGCCTCCGCCTCCGCCGCTACCAACCAGGTGGACGGAGCGATCCGCAGCAAAGCAGCCAGTACAAAAACTGCAAGCAGACACTCCACAGGACCCCAAGGGTACTCAGAGCACGCCACAGCAAGTGGCTGACCGAGAGCGGCAATATATGGAATTGCAGTCTATCATTCATCAGGCGAACCAACAAACGTTGGCAGATAGTCGACCAGCGGAGACTAGACAGACCCAAAAACCAGCCAATTTGCTGGCCGCAAGTCAACAAAGCACAGACAACGCGGCAACTGCCGCATCGTCCAATCCCAGTACAGGCGTGGTGGCAGAAGCTCCAACCCCGCAGCAAAGCAAGCCACCTGACAAAATCAGTGCACAATCTTTATTTCACAGAAGACCAGGCCCACCATCGGCCCCGCCTGCGAACAAAGCGCAAACGGATACCCCGGGTACCGGCGTGTTATCCTCTGACTCTCACTCTGCAGCTCACAGCAAAGATGATGAGCAACAACAACCTCCGGAACAGCCCGCAGCCCACGACGACACATCAACAGAAGAATCGTCGCCTGCAAATACACCCAAAGAATCGCCAGAGACTCAAGCAACTGACACTGCTGGTGCTAGCAGCCCTGAGCCCGCCAGCGAATCCAGGCAGGACGTCGACCTCGCCGCAGTGGACATCCCGACGTTACAGAACATGGAGAAGACAGCCTGTGAAAGAGTAGCCTTCCATGAAACGCGGCTTGTCAATGCCCGCGAGCATCTCACGCGCATTAGAAAGCGCCTTAAAAGAATGCAAGATGACCAATCACCAGACACTCTGCAACCCTCTCCTGTTGCAGATATGGAAATGGAAATCATTGACTGACCATGCAGACAGCTAGCACTGCGTGCACCTGACTGTGTGAAACCACCTGATCAGTGCCATTTCTAATGCCGCCTACTCCACAGATGCGCCAAGAGAAAAGCAGCTGCGTGCCAGGATAATACCCCCCAAACCTACCGTAAGGGAGAGTACCCACTCAAGTATGACCCCCACAAACCGGAGTAAGGGGAACTAAGGGGATTTTTGTCTGCTCAGCTGTCTTGGTTAGGCGTGTGTCCCAGGTCCTGTCACCGTTAGTCATCTCAACTTCTGTCGAACTAACATGTACTTTGGGCAAAGAAGGTTGCATAAACTGTCAGTGGCTCAATTGTTCGCACTGCAGCTTTTGTGGCTCCACTAGTTTTCATAGCTAGGTCAGCCATCCAACATCAATTCGCACACCAAGGTGTAAGACAAACCCTGATTGTTTTGTTTCCTACCTGTTTCACCTCCAACGAATTGGCCCCGCAACGGGGAACCTTGACCCCGGGTGCCGGGTGTTCGGGGTTTCCCTAGCCTAGCCAATCCTGTTGACACATTTTGCACTCTCTGCTCATATAGCATCCACTATTTTCGCCTGGTCACTTGGCACCTGACACCCGGGTACCGGCTGTTCAGGGTCAAGCCGGCGTCAACATGCTGCAACAGCTTATGACACCAAACAGGTTCATTGCATTGACGTCGCCTGACCCTGATGACTCAGATACAGACATCGAACCAGCAGAACCAACCGCCCCAGATAACACAGTCGAGGATGTGTCAATGGACAGTGATACAGAATACTTTGACGCCCTCGAAGCAGAAGATGACGCTCCGTATTTCCAACAAGGGGCCGAGCCTCCCCCAAGGGAACGGTGGGAAATTGCCGCACCTATAGATTTCTTCAATGTCCAGGAGGTCACACAATTAAGCCACCAGCTTGATGAACTTTTCCTCTCGCAAAAAGAAATTGAGACCCCGCTCGGCATGGACGATATCAAACAAAGGTGGAAATGGGACGAGGTCGGCTCTTGTCGAATGCCCCGGTCACCCCTGACATACCCCGCACTCATGGTGGACGAAGGGAACGGCGTCCAACGCCCCGCAGCCAGCCAGGTCCATCATAAAACGCTCTTCCAGTGGATCATAGATAATCTCTCATGGTTACCACAGTATGCCACCGTTTATGTTTATGTGGACAACCGCAAACTGTCAGGCACTGATCCTCCAGCCTACTGGCCGCATTTTGCACCCTGGATCAAGGGCCGATGTACAGTAACTGGCCCCTACCGGGAGAAAACGACTGCCATTCATTTTCCCATTCATGCTGACACAGGTTTGCATCAGGTCCATTATACCTGGGCTGGTGCTGCAGCTCTGGAGGCGCTGTGCTTAATGTTCCCCACTGTAAATTTTGCACTCATCGACTCTGACTGCGTGCCGACCTCATTGTTTGAGATAGCCGAACTAATCAATCTTATGACGGATAAGGCAAGCAGAGCCGAAGCAATGCAACACAACACAATGGCCAGCTCTAACCAGTGCCCTCCGGCAGTACTCCTCGCCACTGAAGCCAAAGCTGAACTCAATGCCGGCTTAATCATTGTGACAGGGCATATCCCGACCGATGCAGCTGATGTTGAAATGGACCAAGAAACCCCGGATGCATTCATGCCCCCGGCCACTGCCCAAAGCTCCTCTCCGAGTGATGCGCCCGCCCCAAAGGCACGACGAATAGCCCACCCTGCCAACCGCAGATCAGCAGATGACTGGGTCACCGCACTGAAAGATAGCCGAGCCAGTTTCCTAGCTACAACCGCTTTGCCAGAAGACCCTGCGGAAGCAATGAGGGGCGGGCTGCTTCTCACCCCCCTGCTAGGATGTAAGGCTAGAACCCCGCTTGACTGGACACATGCATGGGCGATGTTGGGCGAATGGGCGGGAGCCATTGCATTCCCCATCCCGGAGCAAGGAGAATGGCCACGTCATGGAGATGGCCGATACCTTAGACCGGACTTTGTCGAGCGGACCCCGCCATTCCTTACCTGGGCGCGCCCCATTTTCGAGCAAGGTGCACTCTCCCCTATGTCAGTTTTCCCAGCCGATTTCCCCATACTCTGTTTTCCAGGAGACAAATTGTTCCAAAGCAAGGAGTTAACCATAGGGTATAGCCTGCCGCCAATAGTGCACGCCTTCCATGGGAGTAAAGTAGGCCTAGGACACCAACTCAAACAGTGGCTAAGCAAAGGGCTGCAACCGCTTGCTGTGTCGCTCATAGGAGTCGACGAGGCACCACCGTTATGGACACACCCCACAGGCTGCGATTTTGTTCGAGGGAGTAAAATAGTCGCCAAGCCGCATGTCCCGCAAAACAGAAGCCTTACTAAGACGCAGGTGTTGCTTCTCCAGAGCCTTTGGACACCAGTGGAAGCCCCCAACAGCAGCAATGATCATACACCTTGGCCCAAGGCTTGCGAGCCTGCCATTGTCTTCTGCGGACAGCATGCGAGCCTCCAGCTTCCCACTGCCCCAATCCTCCCTCTGCTGGAAGCGCTGCAACGACGACTGGAAATTGACCCTAGCAACGCAGAACTAGCCATCAATGAGGTTCTTGCTAGCCATACAGACCCCAAATACACTGATTGGAAAATCACTGTCATGGATAACACCTCCTGGCAACTCAATGACGCTGACCCAGGGTCCCTGGAAGTTCAGTGCACTGGGTTGGGTGGAGGTGAACTTGATGAAGATTGGGACGTACTGCTAGCTTGCAAAAAGGAAGCGCATGTGTATGGGCCATCCCTTAGCAAACAGGACGATTGGAATGCAAGAGCTGGCACAGTAGCAGGCACTGCCCACACACAAGAATACTTGCTACTGCACATTGCCATGTTTCCCATAGGTGCACACTTCTGGTGCCGCGTCTTAGGAATGCCCAGTGCGAACCAATTGCAGGCGCAAATCATCAGTCGGGCCATGAAACTGTTGCGCTTCTGTCCTATCATCCCGGCACACAGGAAACCGCCGTGGCCCGGGTACATACATGGCCTGCGGCTTTTCACTAAGTTACTAGTTGCACATCCGCTAGTCGGAGTATGTCTGCCCCTGAAATCCACCCAGTAGACCTTCTGAGATTAACATGATACATGGTAGGCTCTATCTACATTCGAGGGCACAGCGCTGGCTCGTATGCAGGAATGGTATGGGAAACCATCCTCTCAGAATTCCCAGACGTTGGTGGCAAAACCGTGCTAGCAGCCATCGCGCTACCACCATCGCTGCTAACGGCATACAACTTATCTCAGATGAGAGAGGTCCACCTCATTCACCATGCAGATGACAGGCTTTGCGTATGGAACCCATCGAACCATGACATTAAACTGCTTAGGCAACGGGGATTTGCAATTACGCATATCACAGGATGGAGAGCGTACCTTGGCACTGCACAACACAACTACTCGCATTGGACACGAGTCGCCCTCCCTGAAGGACAACCAGATATGGAGCAGTTAGAAGGTACCCCTGGAGTGCTCCCCTTCGAAGTGTACTCACAGGCTCCCCTCCGTCTGATCTCATGGTGCAGTTTTGAGCTCCCAAGAACAGCCAGAAAACTCCTGCGCGAATTAGCTGAAATGTGCGAGCTACCTGAAACCACGACACAGGCACTTGTCACCCACATTGCTGCCCATAACTCAGAGGTCAAAACTGAGCAAGAGGCAACCCAATACTTAGCCACGTTGGCAACAGTCACCATCTCCTCAAGGACCAAGTTGCTCAACTATACCACCATGGTACAACATTTCCTTGGCACCTTGCAATTGCCCATGGCTGTCTACATGTTAGATTACTACTTGCCCATGCTCAGCCCCAATGAAGGCTATAATGAAACAGGGTTAACAATGCAAAGTGCAGGACCTGTCCGGCAACCATCGCAACCCATCGCCCTTGAATTCCTCTTCAAAGGTAGCGTTCCGACGGGGGTGTTTGGGCGCATAGGTAGGCTGGTGGGAGACCAAGAGCGCAACAAAAGCAGTTACTCCCACACGAAATTTGATATCCACCCGAGAGAAAGAAGGCAAATGCTGAACAAGTGTCAGTTAATTTTAGCCACCGGGGGAACGGTAGCCCAGGATCTTACCATGCAATGGTCCACAATGGGTGGTTTTATGCAAGAGCTCTCCCTCCTGGTCATTGATGAAGGCCAGCAGTATGGTACTGACCGCGAGATTGCAGTTATCAGCCTGCTGAAACAGCAACCCCTGGTCTTGTGGACAGGAGACTCTGAGCAGACACCTGGCGGCATCGATCGGGCAGCTCGCAACGCAAAACGGTCACGACAACTACTGCTAGCCAAAAAGCATGGACTGCGAAGCGACCGCAATTATTACATGCCAGCCAACCTTGCCGATGCAATGATCCGACTGCTGGACGGTTCGGCAAATGAAGGTTTAGCGGCTCTTAGTCAAATCCTCAAACGAGGACAGTCCACGTTAGGTCAGCTATGGACAAGTCACCTCTCGCCGCAGGATGAGGAAGACCTCAGAGCAGCCAGCACTGTGCTTCCAGGCCTCAAAGCCCAATTTGAAGCCGCCCAGCCAAATATGCAACGACACTCCCGATTTGTGGACTCAGAACTGCTGGAGGGTACCGCTCTTAATTTTCCACGGTCTCTCGTGCGCCTTGCCTGGATTTTGCAACATGCCGCTACCCTCCTACCCATGGCTGGTGACATACAAGCAGTCTTAAATTCCCAGACCGCCGGAGTGAGTGACATCCATGCTTGGGGGTTAATGCTTCCCTCCAGCTCCAGAGTTAGTCCTGTGACATACCATGCAGTGGTTGCAGTTAGATATCCCGATCTTTGCAGGCAGATCAATGGCCTATGGGAACTGGGAAGTTTTGCCTCGGGAGGACTTCCCGACAAGCCACCAGGGTTCCAATTAGTGCTTTGGGATACGAATGCTAGGATTAACGGGTTGGTAGCGACAGATTTAGAGACTCTTGTGTCAGAGGTGCTCACCCCCTTCCCTCACAATGCTGGATTTGCAGACGGACTTTTTATTATGACCACCGCAACTGATCACAAGAACAACTTGAACCGCTCCGTGCTCAAAAGGGATTATGTTCGCACCCTGCGTGTCGAAACAATAGCCAATTCAGCAGGAGGAACAGCACAGGTATCAATCGTAGCTCAGCCCAGTATTGGATTTCTCAACACTAAATACTACTCCAATGGCTCTCCTACAGAAGATACTGAAGACTGCCTTGGCAGAATCACTGTGGGGCTCACCCGGTCCAAATCTTTAACAGTGCTAGTCTCTCCGCTGGACATGATGGGGCTCATGGGCATGGCGCAGGTGATTGCCACAATTGCATACGGCATCCGGGGCCTCCGGAGAGGAGAAACGACGTGGAGGTGGCCAGACTTTGACCCTGACCCAGTTCAAGAGAATCTCGCACAGTTAAGCCGATGGTCACTGAATTCGGCACCAACCTGGGAGTTCCCTCCCCTTGCAATCGCCAATCAATACTACGATCAGCAAGCTGACGAAGTGAAGCGAGCGAGATATCGTCTGATATTGGTGCGAGGGTCAGACCTACGATGGCTAAACAGGGAGGGCCTCCAAGAAGTTGAAGCAGGTTTACGAACTCAACACAAGTGGCTCCCCGAGCAAGATCTCCCTCTCTCTGAAGTTGTCCTATATGCCTACGCTGCTGATCGCACACCCTTTCCCACCTACGTGTGCCTACCCTCAGGACTGTACAAAGCACGCACCGGGCACATAGTAGCACAGACGGGCCCAGAACAGGAGATCCTGTCCCTGCCTGGCATATACTTCTTTGATGGATGGCGATTACACCCGAAGTTACCAATCCCAGACCACTTGCCGCGCGCAAAAGAGGCGCCAGTCCAAGGTACCGCTCTCAATGCACCTGCACCTGATACGGAACCCAAACGGTCGCCAGAAGAAGAGGCGAGAGACATCCTTGCAGTAGCTGCCAAGAACCAGCCCGAAGACGGGCCAAACACAAGAAGAGCAGCTGTCCGCGCATGCAAGTACTTAAGAGCCATGGTCAGTCAATATGAGACCACCATCCAAGCAGTGCATAGTGCCGCCCGCACCCACACGCAAAAAAGCAAAGGCACGGTAGGCCCTGCAGTTGACTATCGCCCGCAAGGAGAAGCCCTCCCAGTCATCTCAGCAGACCTAACCTCCGAATTATTGCATTGTTTATCCACGCTCCCAGACCCATGGCCCCTGGCTAAGATCACCATAGACATGGAGAAACCGAGCCAGTGGGTCTCAAAGTTGTGCAGACTTTACTTTGCTGACGAGTATGCCAAGCGAACAGTTGGATTGCCCTCACGTAGGCATGTCCCGGACATCGCGGGTGCACTACGAGCAGTTCAAGCCATCCTCCCCAAACTCGAAGCCAAAATGATTGAATTCTTAGCTGAATGGATGGTCACTCTTCTAATGCCAGCCTCGCACGTATTGGAAGTGAGGGCACCTCACCTTTCCTTTATGATGCTCAAGGAATACTGGTTTAGAGAACTGTACCTAGGCCTGAAAGTCACAGCATCCTTCGACCGCTCTGAATCATACACCAGAGTGATCGATGGTCAGGTAAGATGTATCACGCCTGAAGTCAAGCCGCAGAATTTGCAGGTCATTTGGAATGTGCAGTTTATCACAGTCTTTGTGCCGGCATGGATGATCCCGCCCGTCTACCATAGCCTGCGCAGAGAAAGCATTAAAACCGCTAGTTCTGCAAGTCCCATAGGAGTCCAGTCAGTCCGTCCCACCTGGTTTGAAGACACAACACCCAAGGACACCACATCTCAATCACCTCAAGACCCTCAAAAGGAGCAACCCCAGCCACTACATGGGCTGAAGTTAGTCATCAGAGAAGAGGTGTTACCAGCGAATGACCAACCACAGTTCCCGTCGCTTGAGCTTTTGGCTGGCAGAGGCCTTTTGGCACCTGACACATGGAAGTGCAAACGTGCTCAAGTCAGCCTCAAAGCAACTATTGATGTCCCCATGTTGGGTACAATCATAGAGCAAAATGGTGACGGACTCCTGGAAGACTCCCACATGCCTGTGGGATGGCCACTCCACATCGATGGCGCTGTCAGACAATGTTGTATTCACAGAGCTGCTAGCTTGCAAGAATTAGATGATATGCTCAAAGAATATGACATGAAAAGGGATTCAGTGGAAATCAACCATGACGCGCCTCAATGGTCCCATCATGCAGTGTGGAACCGAAAGTATATGGAACCGAAACCAGGATATACACTGGAGCAACTATGGGCTGACTCCGAGCCTGCCATAAGCAAGAAAACGACCACGTCATATGATGTGCAAGCAAATGACGTCCAACGTGCCGTAGCGGCCATTCAGCGCTTCCCATCCCCCATTCCTCCCGACAGCCCCTTCCTACGAGCGTTAGGGACACCAGCTGCCCTGAAAGCCCCACCACAGACTGACACCCTATCGCAAAGAGCTCTGGAGGAATGGGAACGCACTTTGTGTGAAAACAAGGCGGTGGCAATCCTCGCCGAGATACAAGCCGGCCGACCAACTATAATCCACAAAGATGGTGGCGAAATGCTCATTGCCATTGTCCTTGACAGGCCACTGGCGGAAGCGAAGGAACTGGTTGATGACCCTGCGGCATTCACTCGCGAAATGACGCGGATCCTGCGTGACAAGCGAACCCACCCGCTCATCGCCCAAATGATGAAACCAGCGGAGAGCAGTGATCCACCCCCCTCCACTGCTGCAGCCAGTGGTGCTAGTAGCAGTGGAGACCCTCGCACCACCTCACACGAGCAGTTCCAGTAAGCCACATGAGGTGACGCAGAGTACCCAAGTTTCCCATCCATGCATTCAGCCTGTAACTTGACCTAGGTTGAGCGGCGTTGTCACCATGGGGTACTCATGGTTGATTACTGCCCGCTGCGACTACCTTTGCTGTCAGCATGCCGAAGCCAGTATGGGACGGGAGGCGGTGGGGGGCGGTTATAATAATCCTTTTCTGGGTTTTTAAGTTGTTTTGTTCGGGTTGTTCTACCTTAATTATTGCATGGTAGTGTAGTGCGATGTCAAAGTACATCTAGCCATGGTGCCCGTCGCCGTTTGACCTTCGATCAACCAAATTTTCGACCGGCCAATGATCTTCACCACACCACCACATGCCCGTTCTCGACCAAGGTGGCAATACTGTGAACACCAGTTGAATACCCTGAAGCCTTCGTCCACCTACAAACCTGTAAACAACTTTGCCCGTTGGAATGGAGCGACCGACTCCTATCAAAGACGCCGCTGTCCATCGTCTTGCACAGTCCATCACTCAACTGACCCTCTGCCAGGTTACTACCAGCGAAGTCGATGATGCCACCAAACTTTTAGAGAAGGCCCGACAGAAGCTTCAAGGAATCCAAAACATCCCATCCCAGAGAGTGAATGACCTTGAGGCGGCCATACGCCAACTCCGTCAAATTGGCTGTATCTTGGATAGCTGTACCATATCTGCCAGTTACGAAGTAACCCAGGCCCAGAAAGCCATACTACAGCTTCACCATACAGCCAAGGGAGCCAGCACTTCGTCCGAAGAACTCAATGCACAGATATCACCACGCACTGATGACGAGTACAATCTCCCATACCATGAAGACGAGTTGCAAGAGCACTAGCACAATGATGCCTACCGGAACCAATTTTGATGCAGTATGATGATTGGAAAAGCAGTTCTGAGCGGACTCTGAGTGTGCCCTGAGTGCCGTAGCCTCGCTGTCTTTTTCACCTTAGATCATGTTTCACTTTCCTGTTTCACTGCGGTAGTTTTTCTCACCACTTTGTTGTGACCCGGCTTTGTCGGTGTTTGCTTCAAAGTGTCAGGGTGACTGTCATGCCGTGAAGGCTGCTCTTTGTGATCTCGGGGATCCTGGCTGGGGGGATCCCTGGTTTCCGCATTGAGCTTTGTTGCTTCCTGCACCCTTCAAGTGGCCCATGGTGTGTTTGTGTTTTTTACGTTGTTGTATTGTGTTATGGGCCTGCGTAGCATGACACATAAGTTGTCATCTGCATACGCCGAGATGATACTAAGCTATCACCTCTTGCCTCAACAGTTCTTTTTCACCCATAACTGGAACCTGTCACGTCACTGCTGTGTGGTTGTGTGTTTTTTGTTTGTTTTTGTGTGGTTTGCTTTTGCTTGTGTTTTGTGTTTTGTGTTGTTTTTGCTTTTGGTTCTTTGTGTTTCGGTTCTTGTTCTTTGGAACGTGACAAGGAAATAGGACTATGTATCGGTCCTCTACCAGTTGACTTTTGCGGCCCTACAGCTTGGCCCCTGCGTGAATTAGATAATTAATCTCACATGCAACATGATTGGAAACATGTTGAACGACCTGGCGGAAGCCATACGGCGTGGGACGGAAAAAAATTCCTAAGAGAGTCCACTTGGGTTTCTTCTGAAATATATTTGGTTTGCGCAATCCAAAACTGCACCGCTGCATTCTGAATCTCGAACTTGTTTGACGCCCCATTCAAATACTCTCTGGAATCAGGCCGCAAACATCAGCGTCATACATCATAACTACGAATTGGCGCTGGCTATCTACCTGGATGCCTCCTTTTTGGGGGCTCCGCTACCAGTTAGGAAACTGGTGACGGAGCCATAAGGCTTCGCTTCCTGCAAGTCTCTGCGAATGCAGCACGAAATGAATGGTCGACTGACCTGGCCAGATGGGAAGTCACATGACTCTGCATGGGGATACTGATGTATGTATGTATGTAATGTAATGTAATGTAATGTAATAATGTGATGTAATGTAATGTAATGTAATATAGTGTAATGTAATGTAATGTCATGTAGTGTACTGTAATGTAATGTAATGTAATGTGATGTGATGTGATGTGATGTGATGTGATGTGATATGATGTGATGTGATGTGATGTAATGTGATGTAATGTGATGTAATGTAATGTAATGTAGTGTAGTGTAGTGTAGTGCAATGCAATGCAATGCAATGCAATGCAATGTAATGTAATGTAATGTAATCTAATGTAATCTAATGTAATGTAATGTAATGTAATATAATATGTAATGTAATGTAATGTAATGTAATGTATGTATGTAATGTATGTAATGTATGTAATGTATGTATGTAATGTATGTATGTAATGTATGTATGTAATGTATGTATGTAATGTATGTATGTAATGTATGTATGTAATGTATGTATGTAATGTATGTATGTATGTAATGTATGTATGTATGTATGTATGTGTGTATGTATGTATGTATGTTATGTAATGTGATGTGATGTTATGTTATGTTATGTTATGTATGCATGTAATGTATGTAATGTATGTAATGTATGTAATGTATGTAATGTATGTATGTATGTATGTATGTATGTATGTATGTATGTATGTATGTATGTATGTATGTATGTCTGTGTGTGTATGTATGTATGTATGTATGTAGATATGTATGTATGTATGTATGTATGTATGTATGTATGTAATGTATGTATGTCTGTATGTCTGTATGTCTGTATGTATGTCTGTGTGTGTATGTATGTATGTATGTGTGTGTATGTATGTATGTATATATATATATATATCATATTTTGTATATCTATATGTCTATATATCTAAATATATATATATATATATTATACATATATCTGAAATATATATATCTGAAATATCCAAAATTGTCAGTCCGCCTTTTTTTTGCAAAAAAAGACTTTCCGCGCAATCCCTTTTTTTTTGGAAAGTGCAACGGGAAACAGATGGAAACAGTTGGGGCTCGTACCTTTGACTCGGCAAAAAAAGAACTATTTAAAACCAGTTTTTAAAAAGAAAATGAACCTTAAATGGTTTTCACGCCGGGCATGATCACGCCGGGCCGCTCCCGACTGCTTCCGACAGCTTCCGACTGTTTCCGACTGTTTCCGACTGTTTCCGACTGTTTCCGACTGTTTCCGACTGTTTCCGACTGTTTCCGACTGCTTCAGCTTCTCTGAAACGCCAGTTTCACCTGTGGACCACTGATTCAACAAAAATCACAACATTCAACACTTTTCCTCACGACCCTTCTGCGCGCAGGTTGCTCGACATGATGCATTTTGACTTTGAAACCCAATATACCCTAAGAATCCAAAAACCTCAAGACCTCGTGAAATCCAATATGTATACATATATTAAAAAATATATGTATATATATATACAGTTGCACCTATATGTTTTGTTTTGGCTTTGTGTGCTCATTGGCTCTAGGCCCAGTCACTCGAATACAGGCCTACATGTATGCACCTGTATCCATAAATTTGCATGAATACAGGTGGAGATGCGTAGGTGTAGATCCTATTGGTGATGATGACGATAATAGTGATGACGAAAATGGTGATGGTAATGATGATGATGGTGATGATGATGATGATTACTATGATGACTATGATGACTATGATGATGGTGATGATGATGATGATGTTGGTGATGATGATGATGATGACGACGATGTTGATGTTGGTGACGATGATTATGATAGTGATAACGGTAATAATCATGATAATGATACAGGATGGTAAAGCCAATCATGATCATGATGGTATGGGACTGATGATGATACCGGTGAAAATGATCATGATCTTGGTGACCAGGACAACGATGATAATAATGATTTTCATGAACATGATAAAATGATAATGTTCATGATGATGATGATGATGGTCACCATGACGACTGAAGAACAAGAATAACAAGAATAATATTTCAGGAACAAAATGAAACTCACATACATGCGGTTTTTGATATACAATTGGAAATAAACATCTTATTTACAAGCGTCCCTGCAACAGTTATCTTCATTCACCAACCTGTTAAGTCAAACAAATAACTCAAAATGGTGATTGTAGCCATGTTTTTTTGAAGCCAGAAACGCGTTTGCTTAAAATATTGCGTCTGACGCTCTTACATGTACAACACAATAGCTTTTCCACACCCAAAGAATCTATGCAATATTTTTTTGCTCAAGCAAATAGTTCCAGGCTTTCAATCAGAAGCTTCTGCAAAATACAATTTTTGTGCGCAACATCTACGACTACACGCTCCAGCTTTTGCAACACATTTATTGTGAGGGTACATCCATGCGTCACCGCAAAGCTGCCTGTTTTGAAGCCTCGGTTTTGGAATTTCATGTTGATCAAAAATTGCGCCCGCTTCTTGCTACTTTATTGTCTTCTTTGTTGGCAAAGTCGGCAAAGTTCACTGCAAGCACCATTTTTCGGAAGATGTTATGATCCTGAGCCACGATGTATGGAAATGTGGAAATGCATATGTGAGTTGCCCTTTGTGCTGCCCTCCTCCTTCAAGTGATGCAACACCTATCTACGCTTGGAATCCTCCAAGTATCACCTTGCAACGATATGAAAGCTGAACGTATGAGACTTTGCAGTCTTGAATCCACCGAGTATCACTATGATTGGACATATGTTTGGCCATTTTCGATTTCAAGGTGAACTGATGGTGATTGCATGTGACGCCAGTGAGTTTGCTTAGTGTTTTCTATGCATGTTAGTTGTTTGCCGTGCGCAAACTGGAATGTAAACGCTTTGAACGTTTTGGAGGAATTTTTCATCTCTGCGTGAGATAGCCAATAGTGTTGAACGTACAGCACAGCATGTTTGCATGTTGTGAGACCTTTTCTTTGATTCAGCATGGCATCGTGACTGCAACATGTCCAAGTTGCATCACGAAAGTGTTTCAGATGTCATGGTTGAGTTTTGCATGTTTGACAGTTTGATGTGGAAGAACAGTTGCAAGGTCAATCGTTGCAGGAAGAATTGAAACTGTTTGTTCTCAAATGTTTCTGGCATGTGAACCTTTGCTGCATTCGAGAATTCAACCCGAATTTCATTCGTGAATTCATTTTCTTCTCAAGCAAGAAGGGCTTGAACAAAGACAGAAACAGCATAGGAGACCTTTCGTTGTTGTGCTTGGTGTCTAGATCTCTCCGTGTGAGTTGCGTGAGTGCAAAAGGGTGACTTCGTCTTGAGCAGAGAGATTCTTATAACGGTCCTCAGGTGTTTTCGCCTGCTCGCGCCGTCCGCCGAGCGTAATTAAGACCCAGGGAAGCTGCGCTAAGAATTTGTTAGGCCTTGTTCTGCGCTAGTCGCTGGAGGTGTAAGCGAAGCGTAGTTGTTTCTCCGCGTTTAGGTTGTGTGCGCGTAGCTAGAGAGAGCGATACACCAGGCAACAGGTTTGAGGTCTACTTGTGTGTGTGTAGATTTCCGCATTGTAGCGGAGCATTGTAAGTATTGTGCTCCAGGCCTAGCAGGTTTAGGAAGAGAGGGCAAGGTGAATTAAGACCGTGGAACAGACTGGAAAGTCAGCATAGGTTTGCCTGTAGCAACACTGTGAGGATACACTGTAGGAAACAGCACAACGTGGCACCAGGTGCCCAGGTATCAGGAATAGGAAAGGTTCGAAAGCCCACTTGAGCCACGGAAGGTCAAAGGACTAGTCAGGAAAGGTTATGGCATAAGGAAGGAGTGCTGGAGACTTAGCTTGGGAGTCTGCACCTTAGTTTGCACATCGGCTGGGTCCTGGTCTTTGGTTGGCTTTCAACATGGCTTTGGGGTTAAGCAACCGCGTGCCCTGGAGTTCATCAACTATTTCCCATCCCGTGTGGCATCTGGAAAATTTTCCATACAAGTCAAAAGGAACACAAAGAAACAGAGTGGCTGTGCAGCATGCTTGGAATTTTGGACAAGTGCGTGGGCAGACAGTGCCTTGTGATGCATCCATTCAAGTGGAGGATGTATCAGAACTCTCAGCTGAGGACGCATCATGGTTCAGGTCGATAGTTGGGATGTGTCTCTACTTGTCAAGGGACAGACCAGACATCATGTTCACAGCGAAGGAGGTTGCATCGAGAATGTCCAGACCAACACTTGCTGGACTTCAGCACCTCAAGAAGCTGATGGGGTATTTGAAAACAACAGGTGAGCTTGGAGTTTTTCTGAAATGTCCACAGCCTTCAGAGGGCAAGTGGAAGGTTTCCCTTACAAAATTCTGGGTGTTGGAATCTTACAGCGATGCAGATTGGGCCTCCAACAAACAACACAGGAGATCTATATCATGCGGTTTGCACATGCTGAAGGGTTTCTATCTCTTTGGTTCAGCAAAAACGCAGAGAGTCATCGCGCTGAGTTCATGTGAATCTGAACTTTACAGCATTGTTTCCACGATGAGTGATGCACTTTGCATCAAGCGGTGTCTGGAGCTTGTCCTGCAGGTGAAGATACACCAGATCCGCTTCACCGACTCTTCAAGTGCCAGACAACTTTGCAACAGGCAAGGATGTGGAAAGACCAGGCATCTTTCAGGGAAGATACTTTGGGTCCAAGATATAGATATGAGCAGGACTCAACAAACAGAATTGGCTCAGGTGCCTGATATGTTCAATTTGTCTGACATTGGAACAATGAGCTTGGGAAGAAAACGTTTGATGGCGTTGATGAATGAGATCGACATGATCTATGTTGAGACAGGTGAAAGCGTCGGACAAGCAGAAGCTGAACAAGCTCATGCGAGCTACACCACAAGCAGAAATGTCTCAAAACTGGCAAAGATTAGTTTCCCATTGGGCCAAAAACTTCAACAGCAACAGAATATGGACAATGCCATGAATCAAAGATCGATGAGAACAACGATACATTTTCGATTTGGTTTTTCATTTTGCTTTTGGCTCTGGGGTGGATTGCTTTTTGCAGTGACAGCGTGGATGTGATGTGGAGAAAACTCATGACGAGGTTGTCCCATGATGAACTACAACAAGCGGAAACAGACACCTTCATTGGGCACCACATCGAGCGTTTGAATCAACATCAAGAAAACTTCAGTCAACTGGAAATCACATTCAACAACTACATGGTGCAGACAGACAGAGATGTCTCAGCACTTGAGGGCTACGTTGATTGCGTGCGTGATGGTTTGGTGAACTGTGGTGGATTTGTGAGATACACTGAGGTGACAGCTGGGCAGCGTGGCCACATGCGTGCGCAGGAGAAAACAAATGCTGCAATTTTCAGATCCGGTCAAAGGGAACCAGACAATACAGATGCGGCAGTGACATCAACTGGAGTCTATGCTATGGCTTCTTCCTCAGCAGCACCAACAGTAGCAGATGCTGGGACACCAGAGGAAGGAGGAGAAGAAGAACATGAGCTTCAGATGAAGAAATGAGAGAGGAAGCAGAGTTGGGCGAAGCGAATCCAAATACAAGAGAAGGACATCTGACTAGACTGGTGGATCACCTCAGAAACCAGATCAATGAGGCTTTGGCGTTTGGGCATGACAATGATGCAGCAGAAATGCAAGTTACTGAATGCAGTGTTGGAGTCAGCTGCGGAGGATGCTCCGGGGTTGACTGGAGTTAGACTCAAAGAGTCATTGGTTGCTTCAGAGGTTGCATCGTCTAGCTCGAAACCGTAGTGACCATTGGCTATCAGAAGTTCACAGAGCGTATACAGAAGACTTGAACTGTTTCATCTAAAGGATGGAAACCTTCGAGCAAAGATCCGATGGATGAATTGTTGGTGAATCACACCATCAATTGAATTCAATTGGTCCGAAGTTGGCTATGGCATTTTGCCATGACATGGTGATTTGAGGTGCCGGGCAACTTCAGAACCCGATGATTTTCTTTCCAAAAGGAAACTTCAGATGAGTTTGGTGGCAGAGAATTCTTGGCTGAAAACTGAGCCTTGCTGCACTTTTCAGAGGAGGAGTGCAAAAAAATTCTCATAGCAGTCATGCCACCATTCATGGATGTCTTAGCAGGGTTTGCATGGACCACTGCACAAGGATGACACACACACACAATCGAGAAGCAGTTGAGGAGTTTTCACATTCATTTCCATGAGGAACCGTGAGGCCCATTTAGGCTTGGAAAACAGAGTGGCAACCCTTTCCATTCAGTCTTCGCATATAGGGGTTCTTACTTTGCAACGTATGGGATTCTGATCCGCAAAGATTATGCAGCTGCAACTTGCTTCCCAGTCTCGTTTCTCTTCATGATCGCTGCCTTCGCTGCTGCTGCGGCCCTGGGTTCTGGTGAAGCCGCGATGTGCGGCTGCAAATTTTTTTCACTGCAGGGTGCCGCTGCAAGATGTGTATGGCCATATGTGTGCTTTTGAGTTTCTGTGCAGGGGTTGCTGCAAGGTGCAGAATGCGCTTTGGAGTCTGGGAGCGGGTGCCGCTGCAGGGATTTCTATGGCAATGTGCACTTTGGAACTTGGATGCTTGCGCCGCTGCAGCTGCTGCGATTGCAGGATGCCGCTGCAAGACGTCTATGGCTTTGTGCGTTTTGGAGCCTGGGTGCTGGCGTCGTTGTGTGTGGCGTCATTTTTGCGGAAATTGGGGCAGCTGACCCTTCTTGGGTTGCTGTCGCCCACACCAATTTCATGTGAAAGCTCGCGAGTCAGACCAAGTCATGCGCCAACAATTTTTGTGTGATTTCGCATGTCTGTTTTGCATGTAAGATCCGGCACAGCCAGCTTGGCCAGAGAAAAAACCGAGTGAACTTGTTTACGAGGTTTGTTTCACGTTTTGCCATTTTTGCCAACACATTTTCCATGATATTTCATGTGTCTGACAATGCTTTTCAAAAACACTTGCTATCCAACCACTGTTTGGGGTTTACGGTGGTGTGGTTTTTTGGGGTTAGATTCCAATTCTTACCTTCACCGTGTTGGTCGACCTGCGTAACGTTGCTGTTTGTGCGAATTTTGTTGAATAGTCACCATGGAAAAACAAAATGGTGTGGATTTGGGTTTGAAAAAACCATTTACATCAGTGGCTGACATTTTTTGGGCATGTGTAGGTGCATCTATTGGTTGATTTTTGTGATAATGCTCAACAACTTGAACGCTGCTTGTCTGTGAATTTGATATTTTTCATCGGAACATGAATTGATAATTTCGACGAGAGAAAAATGATGGATACGTGTATGTCGTCATTGTGACATGTTTGTTTTACCGCCCCATTTGGAATCAAGGTCCCAAACAACAGTTAATTGATCATGCAACAAAACACACATTTTTGCCAGCAACACACATTTGCAATTTTGCGAGACATTTTTCGAATAATGTCAATGTCACACGTGTGCTGAAAATAAACATGAACATTTTTTCGCATTATTGGTCATTAAATCGGCAATTAAAACACGGAAACATCACATCGAAAAAACCTAAATGTACCAAAATTTGCACACCGCTTCCCTGCCGCGCTGATGTTTGAATGCAACATATGCTTCGAAACGGCATTCGAACCAGTAGTGACACGCTGCGGGCACCTGTTGGCAACTCAGTTTGTGATTGATCAAACCATCCCAGATGTCCAAATGGTTTGGTTCACTGAATCGCCTGACTCTTGAACCCAGGTTCTGTTGGAGATGCTTGCATTTGTGGCTTTCGGCCCCTCGCAGGTTCGCCCAAGGGGGTGTTTGAAATTTTGTTTGGCTCAAAAAAATGCAACACAACATGCGGGCGATATGGAGGTGAATTTTACGAACTTTGGCCAGGTCTCCATATGGGAACCTGCAACCCAGCAATGGATGGAGTAGTTGCCCAGTTTGCAAGGCCCAATGCCCAGGTTGCAGTGCACAATTTGGTTATCATTGAATTGTCAGCATCTGTGAGGATTTGAGGCCAAATTTGGGCCGTGCAGTGGACGTTTACATGTCTGTGTTGGTGAGGCTGCTGTGTCTCAACAGACTGTGACGCCGGTGTATGCCCGGGATGGAAGTGGTACTGATCCAGAACAACGGGATGCAAATTTGCCACCTCGGCCACCAGGCTGGGCGGGAAACTAAGATCCGCGTTTCGAGGCTTTGTGAATCCTGCCACATTTTAATATTCTACGTCCGGTAGTTGCCAACAAATGCAATCGATGCACAAATTATTGTGTAAAG
Source organism: Cladocopium goreaui (assembly GCA_947184155.2). Classification (NCBI taxonomy): domain Eukaryota; class Dinophyceae; order Suessiales; family Symbiodiniaceae; genus Cladocopium; species Cladocopium goreaui. The sequence continues at coordinate 140,537 of CAMXCT020004168.1, read as the reverse complement.
TGTAAAGGTCTTGTAGGTGTTGCACGGTGAAACCGTTGTGAGGAGAATGGCAGGAACCAGAAACTCCAGAAGCAGAGGGCTTTGTCTATGGAGGGTCAGCAACAAGATATAGGCCAGCTTGGTCGGGTGCAGTGTGGTTGTGGCGGATTGTATATTCTATGATTTGATAGGTACGTTCCTGGTTCCTTTAATTTTATTCAGAACTTTGGGACTTGCATCATCATGATGGGATTGTGGCAAATTTTTCCATCACAACCATATCCTTGATAGATCTGAGATGCAGTCTTCCTTGGTTTTCGTGGGACGTGAGATCGAAACAAACGCTCTATATAATGATGAAATATAACAGTTATATAACAGTTTTATCAATTTCATCAGTTTCCATGTGGGATTCTGGTCCCTGAGTTTCTCTGCTGGCTATGGGCAATTTCCGGTGGTGTGCGCTCTGGCCTTGGGTGGAAGTTATGGCGGCATCAATGCCGCTTCCTTAGTGAAACCAAGGACTTGAGGCTGTCCATGGCTGTCCACTTGTGGAATTTTGATGAATTTTGTGATTGAACCGAATTTATTGAAATCAATGATTCGATTTTTTGCGTGGGCATCTCAGAATGACCCCCTCAGGTGAGTCGGAAGGCTGCCATCACTTTCGGAGCTTTGGCCATCATAGGTTTCATTTCAATTGTGCTGATGTAGTCTGAAAAACCGCCGTCAAGAAGTCTGACAACAAAGATGTGTCACATAAAACATAGTTGAAGACACTGCGAAAGCTGGCGCGAGCCATTTCATTACCCTCAAGAGAGCCACCACATCATTGTTTTTTTTTTTCGTCCTTCCAGACATGTCGGGTGGAATCTCAAAGGAATCTAGCTGTTCCTATCGACTCTATGATGCTTGACCGGAGGGTGGCCGATGGCCAGCTGCGAAGTGTTTCCAAGCTGTTCACTTCAGAAAAAATGAAGGGTTCCAGCTTGGAGCGACCGACAATCTCTACGCTGCAAATGTGCGTTGCTGGGAGATTTCGTCCATCAACTTTCTGCAAAGTGTCATTGCACACACACACACAGTTTGAAACCAGACTTGGTCTCCTACAAGAAACACAATGAGACTAGACGGAATCCATGACTCCCCCCATCCAAGTCACCCACCCACGACCAGAGTCGCCATGATATGATCACTGAGTGGCTGAGTCTATCTTTTTCCTGGCGGGAAAGGAGGTTTTTTCAGGATCTTTAGGCTTTCGTGCTTGGAAAATCTTGGACAGACCAACCTGGAAGCGAGGCACAGATTGCGGCCGGAATGACGAGAGAGATGAATGGCTAGAGAACGTCTTGCTTGAAACAGTGCTGCGCCGCTACCTGAGGCTTGAGATTTCACAACCATGGCATTTCGACTCAAAAGCTTTATATAGTGCTTTTAAAAGGAAACAAGAAGAGACGCGAGAGATTCCAGCTAGTCTGACTTAAACCAGTTCTGTTTGGCTAGAAACAATCTTGGCTGTAAAAGAATAGGAAAAGTAGGGAATTGAAAGAAATCTTGGCTGTTTCTTCAGGACACGAACGGCCACGTAGCAAGAAACGGATTTCTCCCTTCGATGTGGCCGCCATGACCGATTCCTTTGATCTGTGGGGTGCATCCTTGTGCTGGGCTGATGAGGCCATGGTAGACCAAGATTCTGTTGGTTTCAGCGGGCATTTTTTGTTGGTTTTGTCTCACATTTTGTATTATGTTGTTGGTTTTCAGATTTGGCTGCCTTTGTCACATGTTTTTTTGCTTCATTCAAAAAACATGTTGGATATGCTGGCTTTATGTCACATTTTCTTGGTTTCAATCCTCAGTTTTCTTGATTCTCAATTCTCCAACCCCCTTCCAATTTTCTGAGAGTAGCATCAAATTTGAGGATTAGTGGTAATTTCTCAAACAATCCTCGTGAATGTCCTGAATGGCTTCAGATATCATAAGAAATTCAGCTTTGATCCTCAGTTTTAAGGAATGGGTACTGACCTGGCAGGGCGGAGTGGCTCCGCCTGAAGCTGTGCCGAGCACTGAGTCTGGTCCAGGCGACCCGCAGCCATGGGAATCCAACAATTTTTTGGATCCGGAACCATCCATTTGTTTTGGGGTTGGACATTTTCAAATAGTTCCATGCCCACATGTGGACCAAAATGCAGGATTAACATTAACCAATATAGAGCCTGATATCATGGTGATGAACCAACCATATCCATGTAATAGTGTAATGATAATAATAGTGTATATATATATATACATATTATACACAGCAGGTTCTGGGGCCAACGGCCGCGTGCTTAGGCGGCCTGGGCGACATATATATATATATATATACACATAAAGTGGGGGTAAACCATCCAATCATCCAACCACCCAAGTAAAGTAATCGGGTTAATATATACAGTACATGTACATATGCATGGGATTACAAAGACGGCTACATCATGATGAGGGTGGGTATGCATATATATATATATATGTATACTGTGTGTATATATAATATCCTAACAATTATAAATTCCCCAGAAGCGGGAAGTAACATGTATTCCACCAGAGTTGTTGAAGCCAGGTCTTGGATCCATAGCGATTTGAAGCTAAGAACTGGGATGGTTTCCGACACAGGAGTCCCACCCATGACCTGGCAGGCTGCGTGACTATGCACCGAATAGTTCCTCGTCCAGATCATTTGCCAGTGGAACCAAAGCCAAATTCAAGCTGCTTTAGGATAAGAGTATATACAGTTTTCTGCAGCATATTTTCCAGGCATCCGAACGTGAGCTGAATATTTTGTCCACGCAAGACATCATTGATCACGAGGCCGCGTGATTGTTCTTTGGCTATGGTGCTAAAATTTTCATTGACATTTTAGGGTTCTTCAAAAAACAAATCTATCGAAGTGGGTACCGTAGTCAAATCAAACATAGCTGGATTGGCGACCCCCATTAATGTTGGTTTTGACGGGCAAATCATCTGTAAATGAGGGATTTCCCACCATGTTAGATTACCAGGGCCATATTTGACTACCGGATGGTACCTCAATGGTAAGGAAATCAGAGATTTGCTATGCAAAAGATGTCACCATGCCCCCAAGGGTTCCCAATCAGCGGAGGCCTCCTTCGATTGTGGCGGCTCCCTGGTTCGACAGGAGGCAGCTGTTTTGGGTGAGCCTTTATAGTCTATCATGCTGAGTTGGTTTTATAACTATCTAGTTTTATAGTCCAACTAAAAAGATTATCATGCCAAACATCTATCATGCTGTTGTTTGCAACTGTGGTATTTTTGCTTTGGTTTTTACGTTCTGAGCGAATTTCAAATCTGATGTTGGCACTCGCAGAAGTCCGAGCGCTGCAGCGACACTGCATCTTCAAGGTGCATCCGTCTGATGTTTTTTTTTTTTCAAAGTCAGTCAGATGGGTGTGTGTGACAATGGGTTATACCATGTTATACCATGTTATACCATGTTATACCATGTTATACCATGTTATACCATGTTATACCATGTTATACCATGTTATACCATGTTATACCATGTTATACCATGTTATACCATGTTATTATCATTATAATGTTATATATCAGTTATATCCCGTCGTTTTAGCCATTAACATGATCATCCATGGGAATTGAGACTAGCCGGCTCGCCCCAATGTTCAGCTTCAGGATCCGTCTTGGCCGAGGCATTCCTCCCTGGGCTGCGAAGGTTCGGTGAAGTGTCCAGCCAGGTCCTCGAGGGGTTTCCGGCATGGGACCATCTGGATGGGAACCAAATAACCAGCGCTTGAAAAACATCAAAGAATTTCCCTCTGTAAGCCACAGTGGTTTTTGGATAGAGTGTTGTAGGATAAAACCTCTTGAATCCCTTGAGTCCGTTCAGTTTCCCCCCGAGAGTGCTAGCCAGTAATGACGCTTACGCGTATTGATGTTTGCATTGTTGATAGATCTGTTTCCCAGTGCTTGTTGAAAAAAGCAACGTGTGTGTTGGTTGCGATCCCTGGTTTTGGTGGTTGAAGGTTGAATCCAGGAATCTTGTGGTGGTCAAGATCCTCATTTTTTCCAGGTGTTATCCATACTATATCCCTATTAAACCATAGTTAACCCACTTTATATATCTTTATATCATATATTCCCATATTCCTATTTTTGATGGTTGAACTTATTCATTTGTTACTAGCATCGGCAACTGACTTGGCCGAGGATTGGCACTCCCCCGTAGATGTTGCTGCCGATGCACCCAGTGAGAGCTGGCCGGCCATGCCCGCAACGTGCCCTGCGCAGGACTGCAGATTTAACTTTGGTGGAGGATGTCCGTCAATCATATTATATGTCTACATACTTAAAGTATATTATTGTATGTGCCTGTGTGTGTAATATATATATATATACACAGAGATCGTGATAATGATAGATTGACGTGTGTGCGGATATTTGGATTTAGATTAAAAATGTTTTGACCTCCGGAACTGCATGCTTTGTCTTGAGGCAACAGGTGGCCAGAACCAACCCATCATGGAGATACTCCCCTGCAGCCATGCAGGAAACGCAGCCTGCGGCCATCGAAAGTCACCAGGTGCGGCTATTTGATGAGACACAATTATATGTCAGGGGTCCCAGGGGAAAGTTGAGCTGAGTGTTGGAGACTTCGGCAGATGTCAAGGTATCAACAAACGACCATTGTCAATGCTATTTGTCCCTTTGGCTTTTCTTCCCAGAGTTAAGGTCAGCACACCACAAGGGCTTCCTGCAAGTGCTGCAGACCACATTGCTGAAATCGACCGATCCCTGGCCGACGCAAAGAGTATATCAGGCAGTAAGCAGATGACAGCTCTGCGAATTCCCAAGAACTCTCCAAACCATTTTTTTTTGTTTTCTAATGTTGTAAAAACTGAAGAAGCTTTCTCAAGTTGTCAGGTGCTGCACAAGAGACCTTGGTCTACGAGGTGTTGGGCAGACAACAACTTGAACACGCAGTCATTTTGCCAGCAGGGTGCATGCAATTAATCGTAAATTCTGTCGCAGTCAAGTCCGGAGAATCTTGCAATAGTGCGGAGTGCTTATGGCTGGCAGTCTGCACAGCCGAAAAGGGGTTTGACTTGTATCAGCATTTATCCACTCGTCAGTGCCGCTTTCGAAATATCATGCCAAGAGACAGGTCGACAATGCTGGAGTTGACCCTGAAGCTGCTTGCGTCATACCAGGCAAACACCAGCAACACCAGCAACACCAGCAACATTTGCCAAGCTTGTGCAACCACTGCCTCCAAGACAAAACCCATGTTGAAAGTAGGCAGATTGAAACGGACTTCAATCCATTCCTCACTCACACAGACCCAAAGATGTGGCTGCAACAGTAGATTGATACGTTGTAACTCAAGCAATAAAAGGATCACCTCAAGTGTGGAAGCTATCTCAAGTTGTCAGGTGCTGCACAAGAGACCTTGGTCTATGAGGTGTTGGGCAGACAACAACTTGAACATGCAGTCATTTTGTCAGCAGGGTGCATGCAATTAATCGTAAATTCTGTTGCAGTCAAGTCCGGAGAATCTTGCAATAGTGCGGAGTGCTTATGACTGGCAGTCTGCACAGCCGAAAAGGGGTTTGACTTGTATCAGCATTTATCCACTCGTCAGTGCCGCTTTCGAAATATCATGCCAAGAGACAGGTCGACAATGCTGGAGTTGACCCTGAAGCTGCTTGTGTCATACCAGGCAAACACCAGCAACACCAGCAACATTTGCCAAGCTTGTGCAACCACTGCCTCCAAGACAAACCCATGTTGAAAGTAGGCAGAGTCAAATGGACTTCAATCCATTCCTCACTCACACAGACCCAAAGATGTGGCTGCAACAGTAGATTGATCCGTTGTAACTCAAGCAATAAAAGGATCACCTCAAGTGTGGAAGCTTTCTCAAGTTGTCAGGTGCTGCACAAGAGACCTTGGTCTACGAGGTGTTGGGCAGACAACAACTTGAACATGCAGTCATTTTGTCAGCAGGGTGCATGCAATTAATCGTAAATTCTGTTGCAGTCAAGTCCGGAGAATCTTGCAATAGTGCGGAGTGCTTATGGCTGGCAGTCTGCACAGCCGAAAAGGGGTTTGACTTGTATCAGCATTTATCCACTCGTCAGTGCCGCTTTCGAAATATCATGCCAAGAGACAGGTCGACAATGCTGGAGTTGACCCTGAAGCTGCTTGCGTCATACCAGGCAAACACCAGCAACACCAGCAACATTTGCCAAGCTTGTGCAACCACTGCCTCCAAGACAAAACCCATGTTGAAAGTAGGCAGATTGAAACGGACTTCAATCCATTCCTCACTCACACAGACCCAAAGATGTGGCTGCAACAGTAGATTGATACGTTGTAACTCAAGCAATAAAAGGATCACCTCAAGTGTGGAAGCTTTCTCAAGTTGTCAGGTGCTGCACAAGAGACCTTGGTCTACGAGGTGTTGGGCAGACAACAACTTGAACATGCAGTCATTTTGTCAGCAGGGTGCATGCAATTAATCGTAAATTCTGTTGCAGTCAAGTCCGGAGAATCTTGCAATAGTGCGGAGTGCTTATGGCTGGCAGTCTGCACAGCCGAAAAGGGGTTTGACTTGTATCAGCATTTATCCACTCGTCAGTGCCGCTTTCGAAATATCATGCCAAGAGACAGGTCGACAATGCTGGAGTTGACCCTGAAGCTGCTTGCGTCATACCAGGCAAACACCAGCAACACCAGCAACACCAGCAACATTTGCCAAGCTTGTGCAACCACTGCCTCCAAGACAAAACCCATGTTGAAAGTAGGCAGATTGAAACGGACTTCAATCCATTCCTCACTCACACAGACCCAAAGATGTGGCTGCAACAGTAGATTGATACGTTGTAACTCAAGCAATAAAAGGATCACCTCAAGTGTGGAAGCTTTCTCAAGTTGTCAGGTGCTGCACAAGAGACCTTGGTCTACGAGGAAGTGGGCCAACCTGAAGGACTTCTCCGGGGTGCAATTTTGAACTCCGCAGATCCGGTGCAGGGTTTTGGGTCAGGAGTTAACACCCTGGAGTACATTGCTGCCACTCAATCATCTCCATCCCAGCTTGGTGCTGTGGACAGCGAGACTTTGCTGGAGTCTCAGATGATCAAAATCATCCCCCCGAAAGGTCCCCAAAATTATGATAGCCCTTGACCCATTGATGTTTTGTGAATTTTTATGATGTTTCGGCGTGATGTGTGATGTGAACATGTCTCACTGCACATCACTCAGGTTATATCCTGTCTCGGAGCACTTCGCGTGACGCTTGGTGACGCTGGCGGCTTTCGTTCACTGAGCTCCTTTCACCCTGCTAAGGTCACCGTGTCAACAGTGGCCACACCTGTGCGTCAAGGCGCTCAGCTGGCCACTGGCCTTAGGCAACAAATGGCTGGTTGATCTGGTAGGAATTACAAAGAACATTTGATATTGAATGGCGCTCATTTAATTTTGGCATAGAGAGTGGAACTCCTTTTGCAGTCGAGATGGTGCAATGTTTTGCTGAGATTCCTGGGTCTTCGATTTCAGAGTTCATTTGCACAGCCTTCACTTGCAGGAACATATGTGGCCAACACTTCTGGACGCTATGCCAGGGATGCGCGCTTGCAGGAGTGAACTTTCTACAGCATCTTGAACATTTGGGTTTGTCCTCAAAATAGGGATACCCCAAAATGGCAAGTTAAGATTTAGTAGGGGAAATACGATAGACCATCAAATTTAGGGATACCCTGTTTTGAGACAGACCCATGCCTAGACTAGTTTTTTTGTTGGAAAGAAACGATTGAGCTGTCAGAAGGATCGAAGGATTGCAAATGAGGAGGCCAGCATTGTGCTTGTCTCGCTTGTTGTCCAGTTTGCTTGTGTGGACTTGATGTCACATACTGAAGCAAAAGAACTTTGGAAAGAACGATCTTGGTATGGATTTTCCCATGGGTTTTCCCAAGAATTGGTGATGGGTTGCCATCTTTTCCATTCTTTTCCCCCACGATCTCTGTCCACTTCAAATGTCTGGAAAAATCGTAGGGTCCTCGGCGGTCGATGCCGAAGAGGCCGACCTCTGAAGCGCCGGAGGACTGGCGCGGCCGGCCATAAATCAACTGGGGATGGTACCACCCAAAAATATGGTGGTTTTGGGGATGGTTTATGAAATTGGGTTTACCTTATCAATCTAAATGATTTCAGATTACTAGTACCGCACAAGGAGGTGGCGGAAGTTTCAAAAATTGGAAACCTATAGGAGAGGTTGGTTGTTGTGAATCACGGATGGCAGAGCGAATCCACTGATGGACCGAAAGGTGGTTGGAGTTGTGTTTTTTGGAGTGGTTGCAATGTTTGCAGTGGTCACCTCTCCCCAACTGGTGGATGTAGTGTCGTGTAGTGCAGTTGTAGTTGTAGTCGTAGTTGTAGTGTAGTGTAGTGGAGTTGTAGTTGTAATGTTGTGTGATTAGTGTAGTGCAGTTGCAGTTGTAGTTGTGGTGTAGTGTATTGTAGTGTGCTGTAGTGTTGTGTACTGTAGTTTGGTATAGTGTAGTGTAGCCTAGTGTAGTGTAGTGCAAGCAGTGTAGTGCAAGTAGTGTAGTGTCGTGTAGTGCAATTTAGTGGTAGTTGCAATTGTAGTTGCAGTTGTAGTTGTAATAGTTGTAGTGTAATGTAATGAGTGTAGTGTAGTGTAGTGTAGTGTAGTGTAGTGTTGTGTGATGTAGTTGTAGTCGCATTTGTATTTGTAGTTGTAGCGCGCTGCAGTGTAGTGTAATGTGGTGTAATTGTAATTGTAGTTGTAGCTGTGGTGGTAGTAGTTGTTGTAGTTGTAGTGTAATCAGTGTAGTGTAGTGTAATTAGATGTAATGAGTGTAGTGCAATGTCGCATAGTTAATCTGCATTTGTAGTAGTAGTAGTAGTAGTAGTAGTAGTAGTAGTAGTAGTAGTAGTAGTAGTAGTAGTAGTAGTAGTAGTAGTAGTAGTGGTAGAAGTAGTAGTAGAAGTAGTAGAAGTAGTAGTAGTAGTAGTAGTAGTAGTAGTAGTGGTAGTAGTAGTGATAGTAGTGATAGTAGTGATAGTAGTGATAGTAGTGATAGTAGTGATAGTAGTGATAGTAGTGATAGTAGTGATAGTAGTGATAGTAGTGATAGTAGTGATAGTAGTGATAGTAGTGATAGTAGTAGTAGTGAGTCGTCGTCGTCGTCGTAGTAGTCGTAGTAGTCGTAGTAGTCGTAGTAGTCGTAGTAGTCGTAGTAGTCGTAGTAGTCGTAGTAGTCGTAGTCGTAGTTGTAGTCGTAGTTGTAGTCGTAGTTGTAGTCGTAGTTGTTGTAGTTGTTGTAGTTGTTGTAGTTGTTGTAGTTGTTGTAGTTGTTGTAGTTGTTGTAGTGTTGTTGTTGTTGTTGTCGTCTAGCTGTCTGTCTGTCTGTCTATCTATCTATCTATCTATCTATCTGCCTAGCTGCCTGGCTGCAATCTGCAAGCTTTAAGACCAAAGTTATTCTGCGAGACTTCCTCCATTTTTGACCTTGACAACATCAAAAACGAGACAATTCTGCGAGACTTCCTCAATTTTTGAACTTGACAGCAGCAAAAACGCAGCACTTCTGTGAGACTTCCTCATTTTTGAAGTTGACCGCATCAAAAACGCCGCAATTTTTCGAGACTTCCTGAATTAAAAACGAAACAATTCTGCGAGACTTCCGCATTTTTCGAAGTTGACAACATCAAAAACGAAGCAAGTCTGCGAGACATCTTTCAAAAATAGTGATGCCAGGTCATACGAAGTGCTGCACCTGTCACGCAAAATAATCTTCCCAAAACTGAAGATCTGATGCTCCAAAATGCAACCCATCTCAGGAAATCAGCGCCCTCACCTCCTAACATCTGATGAACATGTCTCTTGTACTGCGCCTGCCACGGAAAATGTATCTTTGCAGATCCTCTTCAAATTTCCCACGCCTGCCATCGTTTTTGGAAATGCTACAAAACCCTCACGTTTTGCTCACTTTTGACAAGGTGCACAATCCCGTGTGCCTGCCAGGCAAAACGGCGCTTCAACGTCCAAAAGTGGCGCGAGCATGTGGTGTTTTGTACCTTTTGACTTGGAAAGGTGCTTCGCGCCACAACGGCGTGCAATTTTTCATCTCTCATCTGGCCAGCTGGCTCCGCACAGGCCGCTTTAGCGAGCCTACTTTTCGACCCTCTGGAGCCACAAATCATTGGAAAAACACAATGTTTCGCCATTTTCCTACCTTTTCGCGCACCTGGATCTTCTTTCTTCGGAGACTTTCTCTTTTTGATCTTCTTCTTCTTTCTTCTTCTCTTCTCTTCTCTGACTCTTCCCATCTATCTCTGCTTTTCATCTGTCCATATTGTCGGAAGTTTGACTTCTAAACTTCCTTCGATCAGGACTACTGGGGCAACCTTCGGATTGAAAGCCACTTTGGATGATGCATCCTTGGACAAAAAATTTAGGATTCAACCCCGGTGTTGGCATGTCAGGCTTCTCTTGAACTGAAAGCAGCACAAACCTGCCTTTCCAGAAATGACCATGGAATCGAATATGATGGAATCGAGAGTCTTGCAAACGATAGACCGTGGCTCCATTGCCGCACCATGATCATGAAAACTGGGAGTCCCAGCAATGGGCTGGGTACCAAGTTTATATATATGGATTGCTTCAAATAGATCCAGGCGTTTTATGTAGACGTATGACATCCTGGCATTTGAATGCGAGGAGACCAGCTGGTTGGCCGGGGAACCCGAGTTGTTGCTTGGGGCAAACGGCACCAGTGCCACTGTGTGCGCGTGGTCTCCCCATTTGACGGTCGTGAACAGAATGTGTCTACAGTGCTCTCGTGGGAATGGTTCATCAGCTGAAAAAGTTCTTGGAACTGGAATTTTGTGCATTCAACGGCACTCAACGCAACATGTAGCAACGTAGCGCATCAAAAAATGCAATATCAAAGCCTGCAACTGAGAAAACCATGTCTATTTATCCGAAGAGAATCTATGAGACATTATGAGACACACAGGATTTGAATAGTTTTTGGATCATTTTTGAATCAAGTGATTCTGCTGATCCAACTCAGAATCTGGTGGCGAAATGAGCCCGGGTGTCCAGCCGAGCATGGACACCAGCCATGGCCGTACCAGAACGCCGCGAATGGCGCATACCATCAAACCTGGGGAAGGAGTTGGGGGATCTCAGCTTTGCAGTCGGGTCATGGCTGAGTTTCTTGTTAGTGGTTGTCTTTGTTGCCGTGGTATTTATCACATATATATATATATAAATTCAAATATATTCTACATGTACAGTATATATATATATCTTATTCTTTCCAGCATAGAATGACGTGCTGAAGGATTGGCTGTTCTGATTTCGCTTTCATGCTCTTGTTTTGCACCATCAGGATACTGTTGGTCACACGCACACAGTGCCAAAACTCTGGACTGAGGTGCTGGCGTGGCAGGTAGTGTCCTCAATGATTTGTGCATGGGTGTATATAATATGGTATATGTATATATTTATTATATATATATAAAATGGTATGTATATATATATATAATATGCGCAATCATCTGTGCGAGGGATGTTGAATCGAAGTGTTGGGAGGGTTTGTTGCACCGGCACTAGCCAAATACACAGTCATTCGAAAGTGCGCGGGGAAGCCCAGTGGTTCGAATCCCACCAGCAAGGCATACAAAGACCGCCAGCAACAGGACGGATTTTGATGTAGCCTTTGATGTGTGTTGGAAGAGCGAGAGTGTATCACGATACGTTCCTTTGTCAACAACACAACTATGTAGGTTTTGGTGCGATCTAGTGGATATTATAGCAGCTCATGTTAAGCAATACGTCCCTTGTGGCAATCAAACACAGCACTGGAACATCCCCCCACTTGAAAGAACATTTACCAATCTTCAAAATATTTCGTAAAATTTCCTATTGAAAATTCAGTGTTTTTGGCCTTATTTTTTTTTGGGCAAACTCGCAAGATTTACAAGCTGTTCGATGAGCTTCAGATCGCCACCAGGATCTTCTGCATCGTACTGAGTATTTGACCTCCCTGGTCTCTGGCATTTCGGAAGTCGAGGAGCGCGATCCATCTGGTCTTATGGTTGGGCCAATCGTGGAGTAGGAAGGAAACCATCCGCGTATGTTTGTGGAGTTGGCCAATGAAGAGTGACTTCAGCATATTTTGTTCAAGGGATAGTGATATTCATCACTATATTTCGCCACTTTTGTAGATAGCAAACCATGATGAATTTCTGAATATAATGGCAGACTTGGGGAATGAATTAGTGATTGCCGGTGATTGCTGCCACGGAGGTTCCGGCTGGAGAAGACTTGCACAGCACTTTGTTCTCTTCTATGGTGCCGGGACTGCATTGCCGTGCCCCAAAAATGGCTCTTTTCATTAGGCAAAATGGTGATGAACCAATGGAAAAACAGAAAGGGTACCCTGTTAGACAAACAATGGTGTTTGTGAGGGGTAATCCCTTCCGCTATGAAATAGCCATATATAGCTCCTTAGAAACCATGGTTGATTATCGGATCTACTATGCACTGGGGTCACCCATTAGAGGGATGAGATTAGGCAAAGTGAACGGATTCACTAACATATCAATAGCCATATACATATATATATATATATAAATAGATCTATGATATATCTATAATATATATATATATCTATAATATATATATATATCTATAATATATATATAATATGATAAATACATACATATATATATATAATACATATATATATGGCTTGTGCGAATAGCCAGGTGCCAGATGTGGTATGTGTTGCCAGCAGCGCGCTTGGACGCTGTCACATGAAGGCCAGCATGGGGATGGTGAACCTATCGCGGTTCCAGGATCCAAGCGGTGAGGACCGATTGTTAGCCTGGCTAGTTGCCAGATTCATGGATGTTCATAATCAGTATATATTAGTATTATCGCGCGCTATATATTTTTGAATTGTCGTCGTCATCGTCATCATCATCATCATCATCACCATCATCATCATCATCACCACCATCATCACTTATGTGTAAATTATGACCATCATAGAATCATAGACACTAGATTGTATATCAATATCATTTATGATCATAAATGTTCCAAAGATCGCCGGATTCACCGAGCAAACTCTGACAGGATGGCGCCACCTGGCGACGCATGGTGCTGTCTCCAGAGAAGCGCCGCTTTCCGCGCATGGCATGGCCCCAGGAGGTCGACCGATTTTCGGTTGGGGGATGTTGGTCCTGAATTTAGGGCAAAAATCATGGGGAAAATATGGGAGAATGGGCAAAAATCATGGGGAACATATGGGAAAATTGAGATTTTCAGCTATGAATTTTGTCATGATGATGATCATTATTGTCTATTTTTTTTCGCAAACCTTTTCAGAGAAACCCACATAAACCACCTCCAGGTGACTGTGAGGGGGACCTATGATTTTGCAGTTTCCTGTGGATTTTCCTCTCCATTGCGGGAATGCCATGGAGCCAGGCCTTGACGCAGGCAGCCAACTTGGCTCAGATGGCCAGCTCGGCCATTGAAACCCATCGACCCGCCTGGCAGGCGCAAAGAAAACGTGGCAGTTTGGGACAAAAATGTAGGGAAACACATGGAAAAACAATGTTTTTTTTGGGGGACATGGCAGTTTGTTTGATGGGAAACCTGTGGTTCAAAGCCACTGTTTGCGGGGTTCGATGTACGTTCCAGTAGGTGAAATCTCTTGGAAACGGCCAGGTTGAGCGGCAAGTTTCCGAGGTTCATCCAGCAAGGGACTCAGTTGAGCTTACTTGACCGAAGGAAAATTGAGACTTTTGGTAGATCCAATTGACATGGCAGCTGTTCAACATGCTCAACCAACTCCAATTCTGATGTTCACTATCCTTAAAACTTGGCAAAGATGGTTGGCTGAAACGGGTGTTATTTCGTTGTCGTATCCCCGATGCATTGCAGTCAGTGTCCCAGGAAGATCGTGATGGACTTTCTGCAGTGCAACTGCAAGGGCATCAGGCCTTGCAGGTGCAGGGATTTCATGATTTTCATGAGATCACATGGGACCCTGCTGCCGTTGGCCTTTTAACCCGATGCTTTCCCAGAATAGTCATAGTGTTCACATGTGTTGACCTTTTCTGGAGCCCAACTTTGGAGGATTCGTGTTGGCATATGACCCGGACGCTTGAAGCCCAATCACGAGGACCTGGTCCGGTGCCCTGCATTCCACTTCCTCAAGGAGTTCACCACACTTTTGTTTCTAGGGTATTTTAGGCTTAGAAACCATGGTTTCCGGCAAGACGAATCCTTTCAACCAACCCATTCATTGTCGGATTTCCAGAGGCTGCCAGTTCGCAGGTACGACAAAGCAAGGCACAGCATCGAATTCACACGAATCTTCTGAAGGCGATTGGGTGGATTGAGATTGAGGTGGAATCCGTGACGAATCATGATAACCGTGAAGATCGTGGGTTAGTCACAATAATCCCTTCCTACGAAACACCCCCAATATCAACCATGGTGGCAAGGGGTTCATTACAATAAAACCGCAAAAGACAATATATATAAGTCATATCTCATTGGAACAACTATGGACATTTTCCCAAGTATATGTTAATGATCCCAACTGTTGCTATGGTGATATTGATATAGTTACTATGGGCCATGGGCATATGATATATGTTAGTAATGTTCTACATATGGTTACTATTTATGTTGGTCATTCTCATATGATTGTTACTATGTTCCCATATGATTGGCTATATGATTTATATGGGTTTATATTATTACTGGTTAATATTGTCAATATGGGTCAACCATATCAACCATTGTTTTTTATCAAGCAATTATATTGCCATTATATATTAAGCCAGTAACCATATTAACCATGATATGAATAACCATATATTAAGCCATTATATCAACCATATATTAACCATATATTAACCATATATTTGCCATATACTGTATTTGCCATTAGTAACTATATTAAGCCATGGTTTCCATAGATAGTTTTCCCATGGCCCAGGTGAAGGCTGTGCCAGGACTCCACCTGGAGGCCTTGCAGGAGGATCACCTCAGCACTGAAGCCGCCAGGCAGCAGAGGTGCCATCCGTGAAACCATGGGAATTTCGAGGTCATTTGCAGGTCAAAAATGGGTTATTCCATCTGAATTCCATCTGAATGCCATAATAATTGTTTGGTATTTTGTTGTCATCAGATGATGAGTTTATTTTTGTGGGGCTACGATTTGGGCCTAGCATGTTGACAATGACAATTTTTTGGAGGCCATCAGAACTAATACTGACAATCTGTCAACAGAAATCATCATGATAGTATTATGATTTTCCCCTCATCTCAGTCATCTATCAAAAAAATATCCACTCCATTCTAATCATCATTCATCATCATCCATCATCATCTGATGTAGGATTCACCTGCCACAAACCTACCATGGATGGCCAGGCAACAGTCCACCTGCAAGGTGGTCTTCTCCCAAGCCTAGAGCTGAGTAGGATTTCCGTGAGAAGATGGAGGATTCATCAGGGAAAAAATGGGCAAGTCATGGCAATTCCCCCCATGAAGCTCTCTAATTTGTGGCACTTTGATAGAATCTAATGGTGGAAAAATATGATTAAGTGAGAAACTGATTGATCAACCAGTGCAGTTTTCAACTTGAGGGGTCTTGCCCCAAAGAGCTGTTTACGCCTGCAGTTTCACTGCTTGGTGGGAAGACAGTCATGCTAAGGTGGACAAAGCTGATGGTTTGGACATTGCGACTCCCGAGATGCGATTCTCCCGCTTTTTCACTGCTTTGATGTACCACGGACCACCAGAGGCAGCGGCAGAGTACGGCATGAGTTTTGTTGTTTGAGAAGGCTACATGGGTTTGTCAGAACATGGAGCACATGAAATCCCATGGTATGATAAATACCCGCATTCTGGTCCACATTGGATCATGAGAATCCCAAATGAACAATACTTTGTATGCAGGAGCCCATATGGGTATGGGCCATGGGTGAAAACTGCTATCCCCCAACGGGTTGGTTTATCACCAAAAATGACAAAAGGTGGTTGGTCCCCTTGGTCTTTAATTTTGACGCATAGTCATGGAAATCATGAGCTTATACATGAATTTCGATATTGATCATCAACTTATTTATATATGTATGTATGTAATGTATGTAATGTAATGTAATGTAACGTAATGTAATGTAATGTAATGTAATGTAATGTAGGGTAGGGTAGGGTATGGTATGGTATGGTATGTATGGTATGTATGGTATGGTATGGTATGCTATGCTATGCTCTGCTATGCTTTGCTATCCTACTGTAATGCATGTATGTATGTATGTAATGTAATGTAATGTAACGTAACGTAATGTAATGTAATGTAATGTAATGTATGTATGTATGTATGTAATGTATGTAATGTATGTCATGTATGTCATGTATGTATGTAATGTAATGTAATGTAAGGTAAGGTAAGGTAAGGTAAGGTAAGTATGTATGTATGTATGTATGTATGTATCTATGTATGTATGTATGTATGTAATGGTATGTATGTATGTATGTACGTATGTATGTACGTACGTATGTATGTATGTATGTACGTACGTACGTACGTATGTATGTATGTATTTAATGGTATGTATGTAATGGTATGTATGTAATGGTATGTATGTAGTGGTATGTATGTAATGGTATGTATGTAATGGTATTTATGAAATGGTATGTATGTAATGGTATGTATGTAATGGTATGTATGTAATGGTATGTATGTAATGGTATGTATGTAATGGTATGTATGTAATGGTATGTATGTATGTATGTATGTATGTAATGTATGGCAATGTAATGTAATGTGATGTGATGTAATGTAATGTAATGTAATGTAATGTAATGTATGCATGTAGTGTAGTGTAGTGTTATGTTATGTTATGTTATGTATGTTTTGTAATGTATGTAATGTATGTAATGTATGTTATGTATGTTATGTTATGTATGTATGTAATGTAATGTAATGGTATTAATGTAATGGTATGTATGTAATGGTATGTATGTATGCATGTATGTAGTGGTATGTATGTAATGGTATGTATGTAATGGTATGTATGTGATGGTATGTATGCAATGGTATGTATGTAGTGGTATGTATGTAGTGGTATGTATGTAATGGTATGTATGTAATGGTATGTATGTAATGGTATGTATGTAATGGTATGTATGTAATGGTATGTATGTAATGGTATGTGATGTGATGTGATGTAATGTAATGTAATGTAATGTAATGTATGTATGTATGTATCTATATATATACACTACATATGTACGTATATATATATATATATGTATACATATGTATGTATGTATGTATGTATATATATATATATACATGTATATATAGGATCGTACCCATTGCTCTCCGTTGAGTGCCAAACAGCTCTCCTGTTCCTTTTGCAGACCACGGCCAGCCACTTGATCCGCCTGGATGGCATGGATTCGGGCTCGACGCCGCTCGGCCAATGTATGCGACATTTTTTGTTTGGATGAAGCGTGTCTGCTAACAGTGTATAATATGCTACTAATAGTGTATAATATGCTACTAATAGTGTATAGATGATTCAATGAAATTGAATGACATTTGAACATGAATCCTGTTTCCATGTTTTTTACATTTTAATGTTTCTTGACCAGCTCAAATGGGAAACAAACGAAATCACTTGGGGAGGTTCAAGTTCTCCATCCTGGATGGTGGCAAGTGCGTGCGTCGAGAGGAGAGGCTTCCCAGGAAGACCATGGTCGTCCTGCCACGTTGAACGATGGTGACACATCAAGACGACTGGTGGTTTGGTGGTTTAACCACCCCCTGGTGACACATTTGTGATGTTTTGTTATGAAACATGGCATGAAAGCAATATGAAAGCAATGGAGGAAATAAGTGATACTCGCAAATAATCATGATGTAGGTACTTTTCACTGGATAATGGAACCATTAGGCAATATGACAAGTAACCAATGGCCCTGCCAGCCTCCTGCCATGGTGGGCTCTGTTGAGCCAGCACCAGTGGCCAACTCAGATGCGACGCTGTGCATTTTTGCGGAGAGAACTTCAAGGGCCCATGTGGATCCATCTGGCTGATTCTGACTATTTTGATTAATAGTGTATATACATATATATATGTATATATTATATGTATAAATATGCATGAATATCAATGACCTTAAACCTCAATTTTAAATGTGATCTGGCATTCAGTGTCTGAACCACCAACCAGGCCCCGTTAGATGATCAGCACATCCCAAAGTCCACTCGAGGTGTTGTCTAGCGGCCATTATTTCGAAGTGAAGGTGATGAGCCTTTTCCAGTCGGTGAGCGCAGCTGACAGGCTGGGATACTGGGATACTGGACCCAACTGGTTGACACCAACAATCCATTGGACATTGGTATGCCCGGGGCCAGTGCTACAACATGTAGCAGCTGTAGCATGTAGGTGGTGAGACTGGATCTCAGTTCAATCTCCACAGGCCCAAAATCTGCGAGACCTATGGTCGAACAGCAGGTGGGAGATGAAGTGTGGTGGTAATGCTGATTTTTTGGCGAGAGTGTTAGCAGTGTTAACCTTAAACCATGAAAAATCCTTCTTCCATGATCAACACTCTTAGGACATGGCCAGTATTTGTGTTTGAGTGTCGAAACATTGTGTACACAATGTTTGAGTGTCTGAAACATTGTGTGAGAATGAATCAAACATGGTTTCGGTTTGCAGATTCAGTATATACATTGCTTTGCAGCTCAAACTGGTAGTTGTACACATCGAATATGTACTTGAAATCAAACCATTATTTTTTCCCTGAACTTCCATGTGTACTTGCTTTGCGCTCTGTTTTAAGTGCCTTGTTGAAAACCCTGACCACTTGTCCATATGGATGTGACTTGAACGTTTCCACAGCCCAACTCCAATTTGGAATGTGCGAAGAGTCAAATCTCCTACGTACTTCAACAGATTTCAAATACATTTCAATACAAATCATGCAACCTGTTATTAATGGTTGGTTCTATCCCCCAGTATTATTGGGCTCGAATCCCATTAATTCTCTCTATTTTCTCCTCATGATTGCCGATTTTCAAATCACCATTCTCAAGCCATGGTGATTGAATAACAAAAACCAATGATTGTCGAAGATCCCATCATAAACCCATGAAATCCCGTGATAATCCCATTTTGAACACTTATCAAATCCGTTAGATCTCCATAGAAATCTACCATGATTCCGATGACGCCCGGAAAGGCGTGGTGCTGGGCTTCAAAGGCGCTCGGCCAAGTGGAGAGGACGAGTCCGCAGCCCAGGATCAGCTGGACAGGTTTGGTGACTGAATGATCACGGAAAAATGGAAAAGTCAGATAAATGTTATGAAATCCCATGAAATCCCTACAGATCCCAATATACAAATCCGAATAGATCCCATAAATTCTCACTTGTTGTCACTATGTGATTGTAAAGGTCGAGACTGGAAGGTGGGTTGAAACGTCACTATTGGTATGCTGATGATGTGTTTACCAGAGTGACACCGGAGCAAGATGGACGTTGGTTCATGTTATTCGCGCTGTTAGAACATTTCCCTACCACAAGTGCCAATCGAATACACGACAATGCGAGCATTTTTGCAGAAATGGTGCACATGCTTGGCCAAGATTCCAATTTGTTGAATCACCAAAGGCTGGCGAAGGATATCTCCACTGTGGCGAACTCCTGGTGTATCTCTTCCAATGGGTGCCCTGTGCTTCAGTTGCGTTCACTTTGTTGAGTCTCCAAGTTGATCCAAGTTGATCCAAGAACATGTTCTTTTTCCTTATTTGATATCACAGCATATCACAGCTGCCAGGTGGTTCTTCTCTCAGAGGGGGCGGCCCAATCCACAGTTGCATCGGCCCACCAGCCAGGTGTGTTTGGATTGAGGGATGTTGCCTACAGCTTGAACTTCCAACTGGGGAGGGGTTAGAGACATCCATCAACAAGCAATTCTGGAAATTGAGGATCAGTGAACCCCCAAAATTCCAAGACATCAGTTTCATTTTTTTCCGCGGTTTTCCCTGGCATTTCCACTGGCACTGGTGGAATTTCTGCGTCAGATGCGCGCCACACCCGAGCTACGTCCCACCTGGCACCGCGCGCGGCAAGCGGCCTCGCATGGTGCACAGCTGAGGCTGGATTTTTTTTCTGGGTTTGAAAACAGGGTTTCGGTGGGTTATTCATGGATTTTTCAGATTTAATGTACTATTTAAAAAATGCAACAGTTAATGTTTTTTTGATGGATTGGTTATGAACTTTCATTGACTTGGGTTATGAGTGGATTTTTGTAGTTACCCTCGGGCAATTTGTTATAATTTGCTATGGAAGCCGATTTAATTCGATGATTTTAATTGGGATTTTCCGTAGCTATGTTTAACTGCCAGAGGGTAAAATGTAACGTGGGAATATTGAGAAATATGGCAACATATTAACAGTCTATTTTGTTTGGGAACCACATTCTAGAACTTGTGTTAACATATGATGTGTTAGACCCAATAAAAACCCCGGTTAAAACTTTGGTTTACCACAGTATTATTGAGAAACTCGAAATTCCGATGCCATAAAGCTACCATAATCAAGAATGGTTTGAGTCATTTGGGACTGGCTAAGAAATTAGGTTAATACCACAGTTAATGACAGATCCAACTATTGATCAACTCGTTTAAGTTGTGGGCTTTATATGAATGAGAGAATCGTCGAATCGTACACCGTGTATTTACATGGTATTGAACCGCATCATTTGATGGTACAACATGATCAAGATGGATAGATATTCAATCACCACCAGTTTATCAACACGCAGCTATTTGCAGACCTTTGGACTATCATTTTGCATTTTTTTGAACACCTTCTTACATTTTTTTTTTAAATGAAAGCTTACATTTTCGAAGTCCCTAGGTTTTTGAAAAAAACACAGAGGACCTTAGCAAAACGCAGATTGCAATTAGAACGTACGTTGAAAAATCAATGTATGCTAACATTTTTTACGTCCCCCTCCTAGAAAATACGTCTAAAATGTAGCTTACATTTAGGGTACGTCGCCCCTCTTAAAAGGGTAGTGATCATATGATCCAGCTGGGTCAATGTTATCGTTGGGTTGACATTACCATGGGCAGATGACCCCTTTTCAGCGGTCGCTGCTCAGGTGTGTGTGGCCTCCATTGTGCAAAGGACCAGGTCATGTGGAACGGCAATTCGACAGGTCCTCAGCTTGTGGAAATGGAGGTTTCCGTTTTGTCATTGAGGTACCCCAAATCCAAAATTCCTTCATTTCAGTATTGAAACCCACGGTGACTTGGGAATCCCCCTGTAGCAAATCCCCAAATTTGCTACCGGGCTGTGTAACCTCGAGCTCGAGGATACTAGTATCATGAAAAGCTACAATTCGCCTCCAATCATTGTGCAGGCGCAGTTTAGACTCGTGTTGTCAAGTCTTGCTATTTGATAAGGACTGGTCCTGTGCTCTTCAGGAGGGAGATACGTTGGGGCTGTTGGTGTGGAGCCTATTCAGTTCTACATTTCTGCATCATTTTGTTGAGTCCATGTCCTCTTTGTGATGAACTCGGTGTGAGGCCATGCCAAGCGGGGCTCTGGTGCTCACGGTGAATGGCGTTCGGGAATTGATGGTGGCAGATGCTGGTGTCCTCGCGGATCAGTATTTGTACCCCATCGTGCAGGTGGCTGGGAAGACGTGTTTCAATCTGATAATCCTCCGGTAAACTAACATAGCTATGGAAAATCACCATTTTTAATGGGAAAATCCACTATAAATGGTCATTTTCAATAGTTATGTTAGTTTACCAGAGGGTAATCCTCCGGTAATCCATGGCTGAATCCTCCAATGGACATTTCACTGAGAAAACCATCGAAGCTTTTTGGGTCCAGGTGGCAAATCACGTGAGATCCGTCAAGCTCTGCGCGGCGGTTGGCTCCTCGTTGTGGCTGACATGGAGCCACTCCCAATTTCGGGAACTGGATCATGGCTTCCTGTACTGTATAGATTTTCTCTAAAATCCATGGATGACAGGAATGACACTTTTTATACTTGTTGGGATGAAGATCTGATGTTCACAGCAGTGAATTTTGAGGTCGAACCACCTGAGTAGCCGGTGGGAATTACCGGCAACATCCTGGAGGTTTCACTGTGATTTTCGCGGAACCAGTTGTGGGATTTGGGATCGAACGATCCTTTCAACAGTTGTATATGGCCATTTGGGATGAAGGAATGAGGTCAAAAGTCATGCAAAGAAAATCTTACATATAAATTAATCGACATGGTATCTGGATTTCATGGATTTTCAGCAATTTTATGCTGACTTGGCACGTCCCTGCGTTGCAGCGTGTCAAACCCTGCGCGACCTGCGAAGCTGGGGACGCAGTTTGTCCACAAAGTCTGGGCACAAAATGGAGATCTGGCAGTCTTCGGCTAAGTGAAACAGCCAGAAACTTGGCATCACCCTGAAAAGGAGCTATGTGGGTCCAAAAATGGGACCATGTGACCATGGGATACCTAAAAAAATCCAGTGGTTGATATACGCAATATTCACCCCTTTAAAACTGCTCTTGAAAGGGAGAAAATCACATTTCTGGAACCAACCCATGCCTGGGTTGTTATGAAGGAAAGGACTCCTCCAAGTCAGTTTCCCGTGCCAATAGTTTCCTTGATCATTGAATCCGCTTCTGGGGTTGTCGTCGTATGTGACATGTAATGTAAAGTATAATATATATATATATGTACACAATTACATACATACGATATCTGTATGATTACAAATGTATATTATATATACATGTTCGCATAAATAAGTACATAAATAAATAATAATAGATAAATATATATATATACACGCGCATACACAAATATTCTCAAATACTGTACCATTTGTGTGAAGGTCAGCATATGCCTTTCACCCCCGGGGGCATAAAAACCTTTTGGTCACGCCTTTTTGGGCTGCTCTGCATCACGGCTAAAGGTTCCGGTGAAACGACGGGAAGCTGCGTATGTCCTTTGGCTGCGTATGTCGTAGGTGACGCCCAGGGTGAACTGACCCATAGCGATGACTTCAATTATCAATGGCCCTGCACCATGTCAAACAACTGGGCATTTACCAGGGTACCAAGGTTTGAGCCATTCCTTGTTTGGTTTGGTAAACATTTCGGAGGTAGTAAAGCGACAGATTTTGATGCGAGAATGTGTTGTTTATGGCATTTTGTTTCATCCATGGCAATTGAAGGGCAATACTGGATAGCTACACAATCTTTCATATCTTTCTATCATTTAGGGAGTTCATGCCAAGCGTACTATTCGTAGCCTTGAATGACCCAAGAACTGATTTGGCCAAGCATCAGTATGGTTGTTCCACGAATCATAACCGCTGCAACACATCTTCCATTTCTTGGACTTTGCGCACGATTGTATACTATCATTTCTATCACTGTTCGCAAACGCGAAGGGACTTACCACCTTCTGGAAGACCAGCATCCCAGCCACCAAAATACGATTGGTTGTCTGCAGATGATTTTTGGTGAAATTCCCAACTACAAGAAAATTTTCTTCAACACAACCATCATTGAACGATTTGGAGTTCCCTTAACCACTGGGTTGATTTATAAGCAAAACAGGAAGAAACAAATCTTTTTTCGCATGTTCCTAAGGTTCCTACCATCTGATTTCAGAGATTTCCTGTCGATTTTCCACTCTAGCAACCCCCAAGAAGATGGATATAGGAAAGCAAACCACTGGCTTAGACTCGGATTTCCATCTTTATTTTCGGGGTTAGTTTCCAAGGTTTCCAACCCCCGGGACTGATCACCCCAGGTTCGACCCGACAAGAAGCGCCGGCACGCAGCGCTCAGCTGCTCCGCGCCGCCTGCGCCGCCTGCGCCGCCTGCGGCGCCGTCAGTGCACCTAGGTTACCAAGGCGGATTTAAGTTGGTGGAAAATCAATAGCACCTGATTTTAAGATGATCTGGCTTTATCTGGGTATGTGGTATGAGTGACATTTTGAACACCTGAAACCCACAGATTTTTTTCGTTGTTAGTGTTGGGCCACAGCTTTTGAGCCACGCCAATCTATGTACAGCTCCTCAGCACAACATCCACTCCTGACTTCCTGGTATGAGGTGCATCTCAAGCAGTCAGAGCATCGCCAGGCAGTAGCTCAATGATCTGCGACCGTGGGAGGTTTCATGTTCCCAGCACGAATAGAATCTGAATCACTGACCCCAGTTTGAACTATATCAGTTGAATAGTTCAACTAAACTAATGGATAGTCTAAAATCATGTCACTTACTGTACCGGAAATGGCTAGTTGGACAAAGCCCCAGTTGAAGGTGTCGACCGCGCGTGCGGGTGTCTGACCAGGCGACAGCTCACCTTGGCTGAAGCGTGGAAAGGTGGGACCTGGCGGACCTGGCTGACCTTCAGCTGGTAAACCCCTGGCTAAATCATCAGCATTCATCAGCCATATCAGCCATCCCCAATATTAATCTATATTAATCTATAAATGGAATGGGTGATGTTTTTTGTCATCCCCAAATGATTGGTTTCTTGTTGGATTTGGCCAGGTTCGATGAAACCCTAAAAAGGCTACTCTTCCACCGATGAAAGAGTAGTAACCAGTCCGCCTCACAGAACCTGAAAACGTATCCAGGTCAAACGGGAAACTGCAAAGCGGAAAGCGCATGTCAAGTCTGCACGAAACAACTCTTGAGCATCCAGCTACCTTCCAGAATTGCATGGCAACGGGAACCCCTGTAAATGGACATCTAAGTGGGAACATCATCTCTAAATGGGGGATTTTCTATTGCCATGTTTGATTAACAGAGGGTTAAGACAAGATCGAATTCAAATGACAGGCCGGCCTAGTTCGCAGTCATGCGAACTGGTGGACAGCTTGCTCACCTAAGTACCAGCCTTAAAAAGTCTGACCCGGTTTGGTGCTTGAGTTTTGGCAGCTGCATGGTAGGGAAAAGTCAGGGTTGTCCTAGCAATGTGGAATCGTGCACGCCCAAATCAGTACCAACAGCAAAGGATGACCCATGGATCAGTGGTGCAGGGTTGACAGATTGGTCAGTCCCGAGGCAAGCCGATGAAGCTTTGGCAGCGTCAAGTTTGCGTTTGTACAGGTACCATAAGGCCACTGGATAGGAGATATGGGCTGGGCTAAGGGCTAGCATCAAGTTGCAGGCCCAGGGACTCTTGGGCCCACTTAGCCACTTGGAACTCCAGTGACATGGGATATGGTGATTGGCCATATGGTGCAGTGGTGTCAAGGTTCCGGGGGTTTGGAATCAGTTTAGCACGTGTAGGCCATCAAGCACCTGGCTTGATGCCAATTCGAGCGGACAGCCGTGATGATCATGCAGCTTGTCCAAAGATGACCCGGCTGCATCGTCTCAGATTCGTACCAGTTGGCAGCTGTGGTCCCATCATTCGCATGACTCTGCATGCTGCCCGCAACGTTGCTTCTGGATCTTCCGGTCACACTTGGGTTGGAGTCAAAGGCAGTCAAGACAATGCAATGCCTACGAACTCAGCTGACAGAGCTTTGCTGCTTTCAAGTTCAGCGCACTGGTTCTTCCATGGTTCAGCTTTTGAAGAGCAGTTTCTTTGGTTCCTTGAGACTGAAAGCAGACAACTCTTGGTTTCAATCCATGCATCACGCAACCCACAGTCTTCAGCCGTAGAAAACATCCCACGTTTGTCAAGCTAAGCTCTCTTCCGCGCCGCCATGGGAGCTCGACAGAGTTGCACAAAGGCTTGGTGGGTTAGAGTTTTCGCCATTGGGAGAAAATAGAGGCCCGGACCTCCAGATTTTGGTATTATTCACCAGTTTCGTACGACTTTAGTATTATAAATATCCTAAAAGATAAACATGCTTTTTCCAGGATCATCTAGTATAGATTATAGATGAGTATAGATGATTATAGAATATATTATAGATATATTCATCATCAATCTTTTACTATAGATTCTCCCCCAAAAAGATGAGTCAACCGGGACTACACCAGGCCTGCTCCAACTGCGCAGCAGACTGCACTCGACCTGGGCAAGGAGCTGTCAACAGAACGAGAGCCAGCGATTTTTGATAGGATTTTTGAAGGGGCTTTAATGATCTTTAATGGACTTCAGACTTTAGCCGATCTGAATGGATTTTAGTAAAATTTAATTGATGAATGAAGTGCATTTTAGCGGATGTTAATAGACATTAATCTACTTTAACGGATCTTAAGAAAGCAAAAATGACGGTTTACCAACATATCAAACATCATGAGAACACCATTATATGGGTTTATCCCAAATGGAGATTTCGTTCCACTTTATGGCAACTTTGATGGCAAGAATGACGATAAACCAGAGATGCCGTGAAACTCCATTTTTTCAGAAGACAAACAGCTCGACAGGCACTGCTTAAAGAGCTGTGCAGACTGGGAGACTCAAGCCATTTGCGGAACCCTCCTCGTAAGACCCAATTCATGGCTTTTAAACAGCCTAACCCCCTATAGTGATAGGGGCTTAACCCCCAATCCATGGTCTTTGGTTACAGCTAAACCCCAGTGAACGGACGATAGCCCGACTAAAAAACCTGTGGCTTTCCGGTGAGGCGGCGATGACTTTGATGATGACCGACCTGGTGGAGACCCAGCAGGGGCCACCTTCGAGGAAACCTTGGAGGAGATCATGGCTTGGGATTCTCCTGTTTTGGGGTTTTCTTTGAACATCACTTACATATGTATATATATATATATGCATATATATATATGTATGTATATAAATATATATATATACACATACACGTATATATACGCGCAACGCCTGGGTTTTGCCCAGGCGTTGCAGCGTAGAGGTTTCCCATTCACAAACAAATGATGTTGCAAATTACCGTAATTCCTATTGGGAAAATAACAAAGGTACTAGGGACTATTAAACAAACAAGGTCAAAACACCCGAAATTCCTATGGGAAAAACAAAAACGGCATAACATTTGAAATTCCTATGGGAAAAACAACAAAGGTACTAGGACATTTTAAACTCTCAAATCGTGAAACTTAACATTCAATTAGGAAGATCAACAAAGATATTAGGGAATATTAAACTCCCACCCCCGTTAAACCTTAAATTCCTTTGGGGAAACAACAAAGGTACTAGGGACTATATTAAAAAAATGTCAAAACACCCGAAATTCCTGTGGGAAAAACAAAAACGGTATTAGGGAATATTAAACTCCCACCCCCGTTAAGCTTTACATTCAATTGGGGAGATCAACAAAGATATTAGGGAATATTAAACTCCAACCCCCGTTAAACTTCTACATTCATTGAAGATCTTCAATAAGGGTTTAATTCTCCCACCCCCGTTAAACTTCTACATTCATTGAAGATCTCCAATAAGGGTTTAATTCTCCCACCCTCGTTAAACTTCTACATTCATTAAAGATCTTCGATAAGGGTTTACTTCTCCCACCCCCGTTAAACTTCTACATTCATTGAAGATCTCCAATAAGGGTTAAATTCTCCCACCCCCGTTAAACTTCTACATTCATTGAAGATCTTCAATAAGGGTTTAATTCTCCCACCGTCGTTAAACTTCTACATTCATTGAAGATCTTCGATAAGGGTTTAATTCTCCCACCCCCGTTAAACTTCTACATTCATTGAAAATCTCCAATAAGGGTTTAATTCTCCCACCCCCGTTAAACTTCTACTTTCATTGAAGATCTTCAATAAGGGTTTAATTCTCCCACCGTCGTTAAACTTCTACATTCATTGAAGATCTTCAATAAGGGTTAAATTCTCCCACCCCCGTTAAACTTCTACATTCATTGAAGATCTCCAATAAGGGTTTAATTCTCCCACCCCCGTTAAACTTCTACATTCATTGAAGATCGTCAATAAGGGTTTGATGATGTTGATGATGATGATGATGATGATGCGTCGCCCGTCGTCATTGCGGGTCCGGGCAAAACCCAGGCATTTGCCGTATATATATATATATATATGTATGTATGTATACATATATATATATTTATGTATATACGTATATATATATATGTATATATATAGATACATACGTACATATATATATATACATATGTGTATGTATATGTATATGTATATGTATATGTATATGTATATGTATATGTGTATGCATGTATGCAATGTAAGGTAAGGTAAGGTAAGGTAGGGTAAGGCAAGGTAAGGTAAGGTAAGGTAATGTAGGTAATGTAGATAATGTATGTATGTATGTAGTGTAGTGTAGTGTAGTGTAATGTAATGTAATGTGATGTATGTAATGTATGTATGTATGTAATGTATGTATGTAATGTATGTATGTATGTATGTATGTAATGTAATGTAGTGTAGTGTAGTGTAGTGTAATGCAATGTAATGTAATGTAATGTAATGTATGTATGTATGTATATGGATATATATATATTTATTATGTATATGTATGTATATATGTATATATATAACTCAAACACACACACATACATATATATATATATACACACGATGGAAGATTTCCTTTCTTCTTGGGTGATGTGAAGAATTAGGACTTTTACCAAACCCTTCAGTTGCAACTTAGGTTATAACATATGAACATACTGGGGAGTACATTGCGCTATTAAAAGGAAAAACACATGAGCAGGATATGGGTATACAAGACTAGATATATCAGCAACAATGAAGGAATAACATGATTTGGTTGATGATTTGGTTGTAACATGAAAATCCTGGGGATACAACCAACATAAAGTAATGACTAAGAATGGGGACATTTCCAACAATCATGGGGATCTAATGGTAACAATAAAAGGATTCCGTACACGCTGAGATCACCTCACCCCATTACCTGCAGGACCTAAACAGCCTGGATCGACATCTCATGCTCTTTTGTGCCTCATCGAACTTGGCTGCAGTGCGATGGCTCATGCAACTAGGCGGGGTCTGCTGCGATCAGGCTGAGTAGCGTGTCTGGAGTCTGGAGGGCGTCATTTCCGGCTGCATGCTGTGCAGCCGACTCACCGATGTACATATGATCTCTATACATATATATATAGATAGATAGAGAGATAGATAGATAGATAGATAGATAGATAGATAGATAGATACCCAAAAAACATATACTGTTATTATCCATACAATCCTAGTGTTTGATTCCGTTCTTTCCATCTCTCTCTCTCTATTTGTTTTGACCACCTTTTCTGCTTTTCCAGGGGCCCATTGGGATGCCTGTGATGCGAATGGCACCAGCTGTTTGCACGTGGCTTGCCGCTCCGGCACTTTGGCCATCGTGAGAGTCGACACCTCAGAGATGGGCTGAGCTCGCTGAGCTCTTACAACATATCTCAAAAGCCATAAACAAATGCAGGGTGAGTCTAACAAACATTGGCCTAACCTACATGTGGCCATGAAGAAAATGAGATAATCCGTGTAACTGATGATCTAATCTCTGAACAATTGGGATTGGGGAAAGCTCCATTTGGCTTCAGGAGATGATGGAGCACCAGCAGCTCCTAGAGGCAGGGGATGATTCATCCAGAGGTATTACCATCAGAATAAATACAATCCCTTAAGCCATAGTATTTCGATGTAGTAATGATATGGTCAAACGCCATCGTTTGCCCGGACCGGGAAGGATCATAATCGTCGTCATCATCATCATCATCATGATCATCATGATCATCATGATCATCATGATCATCATGATCATCATGATCATCATGATCATCATGATCATCATGATCATCATGATCATCATGATCATCATGATCATCATGATCATCACCATCGTAATCATACTATAATCCAGAGGTATTTCTACAAGTTTCATACTATGTTACGATTTACAGTATATGATGATGCAATCTACCATATCTATGGACATACACATACATCGATAAATAAGTATACAGTATATATATAGACTGCAATCATACTATTTGCTAATCAATGAAGAATTCTGGATATCATCTCCCCGAGTCGTCAGGCCATTGACATGGCTGGCTGGGCACCGCTTCATATAGCGGTGCGGGTCTGAATGGGGGACGGACCTTCACCAATATATTACCACTCAAAAATGGAGAAACGATGATAGGTCATGATAAACACAACATAAATCGTTTGATGGAAACCCAAAGACCCATCTCAAAGCCTTACTGTTGGTTTACTGAGCAGCGACTCTGAGGTCCACGTTGGCCGAAGAGAAGTCGTCATCAGACTGCTGCAGGTTGGTTTTTCTCGAGCAGCTGGTTTTTTTTTCGTCACATGAACACCATCCAATCGATGAAAAAATTCCCAATCCCACAATTGGCCTACAGGAAAATTACAGGAATCCCTCCACAATTGGCCAGTACAGGAGGAGTACAGGGCATGGTTTCCTGTCTGACAATCTCTTCAAACAACCCAGCGAACTAAGCATTGCCATGCTGTGCTGCAGGCTGGTGCCAAGCTCACCCAAAGGAACGGCAAGGGGCAGGTGCCAGACGAAGGACGTTTGGATTGGCTGCAACAAAGAGACATTATAAAACCAGCAAAAATCGGGGTAGAGTGAGTGGCTATAACCAATCCGTAAATGGTTGTGGTTGTGGTGTCAAAATGATCAATTTTTAGCCGATATTGAAACAACCAATTGACTAATCTTATTCACGGGGTTTCAACCAATCAGAGTTGATGTCGGTTCCCAGAATCTGACACCATGATGGAAATTGACATCAGCCTTTCCGGCGTCATGCTTCGTAGGTGCCAACTGACCTTTGCGCTGACAATGGTACATATGAGGCAGGACCAGTCTTGTTTCTCAGTCTCGTTGTTACAGAGACGCAAATTCCTTGCGTTTTCTGCCACATAGCCTCCACGACGTTTCTGGAGCTATTGATTTTGGCAGGAGGGCAGCCGACTCAAAGCCCAATCCAATCCAATCCAAATAGCAGAATTCAGAACCACGGCAATGACAGCAAAAATGCATCATTTCCGATCAATTTAGGTGGATGTGCAAATGACAAATTAATCAACGTTCTGAAGTCTCAAAGCCTGTGATGGCCTTGTTGACAGAGTTGCATGCAAACAACATAGAGCAAGAAAGGCTTCCACGGTGGCCAAACCTACGCCTGAAGTACACAGGGTTAGTGGGTAAATCCTCGGGAAAGCAAACACCTGGCAGTGTGTCCTAGTGATTAAAACCCTTAAGCTTGGAGCGAACTCAACCAGAACCACCAGGCCATCCGTTCCTATGAGATGCATCAGCAGGGCTCCACAGGGGCTGATTGGCTATGCCTGGGAGCTTTATTTCTTAAGTGGATGGATTTCAGATGCCCAATAGGTCTCAGTTTTGCCGACAATGATCCAACCCCGTACCAACAAATCTCCTGGTGTCCAAATATCGCTTACCCCAAAATCCCATTTTAACTCTCCCATTTCTGAGCCAAGCAAAGGAGAGAGTCACCGCACGATGCTTGGGAATTCCCCTTGGACTCGAACCAAGCTGAGGCACTGGGTGGGAGAGCACTTGACGGATACATTTTCACCATATAGGAATGCTGTGGATTTGCCATGTTTCGCACCCTTGCCTAGAATCAGAAAAGATTGAATGGGCATGGAGGGCTTCGGTCATTTTCCATTATATTCCCATCACATTCCATAATTGTTGGTGCATACCCCATTCCCGATGTAACCAACTATCCCCCAAGGCAAGTAACTGGAGAGGAGCCTTTTGATGCCCTGTCAGGACATTGTAGGCAGCCGCCTGCAGTATGAGCCCTTCTTTGTGCCGAGACAACCTGTTATCCGGTCACAGCAGTTCAAGAAGGTGGCTTCCAGCGGGCGTAGATGTGGGGTTTCCAGGGAATTTTCACCTCGAACCTCCACGCCCATCACAGCACCTGTGCATGAATGTTATGATGACAGCAGTGGCCAAACGACATCTTGGTTGAATGCCGACATGGATGTCTGCAGGAATTTCAACGCATTGGCACTCTGATTTTCAACCGCCAGCCCTGCACTAAGGCATTGAGGCACATGTGGTTCCTGTGTAGTTTCAAGTATATTCTCCTTTGGACTATGAACCCAAGTGAATTTCACAATCCCTTCCCCTCAAAATGAATATTACCCTATGGTTATCAAGCATGGCTAGCTGGGAGATCCCCTAAATAATGGGCGTTTCAATTGCAAACTCATCTTTTAATCGGGATTTTGGGATTTTCGATTGCTGTGTTTGATTAGCTCCAAACATTTCCCGAGGCCCGGCTTTGGCTTAGCTTTCCTGGTGGCTAGCGGCGTGGCACGTGATTACCCCGCCGGGGGCGCAGTTCGCGGGGGATTGCCGTAGGGCACCCGCAATCCAAAGCTGGGAAAGACATTTTTTCTAAAGCACGAATTGGGGTATACCCCAAATCAAAAACAAACCAAAACCATGTACAGTACATATCTGACATTGTTTGATAATTTCGGGATCTTACGAAAGGTGGGTTTGTGAGTTCGGGACATACAATATCATCCAATGATTGTGGGTCAAGACATTTTCGCCGCAGCTGCAAATCTGAGGTCGATATGTCCACATTTTTGCGACGGAGCAAAGTCCCGGACTCAGCCGGACTCAGTCGGACTCAGCCGGACTCAGCTGGAAAATACTGAGGTTGACATCAAACAGGTCGGCAACTTCTTAGGAGAGGCCTGACTGGCTGATTTTGATGGTTGCGTTTGGGTTACGGATTTGATGGGATGCACACAATGTGCATTGTGCATAATATCTATCCATAGACCTACCTACCAAGCTGTTTCTTTGTCTCTCAGTCCGTGCATGAAGAGTCAACATTTAAGTCAAATGGAATGGCCCCCAGGGCCCCAGGATCTTTGTTTCATCAAAGGCTTACTTTCCAATGGCATTTTGAGAGTCCTGGATTCAGTACAGGGCATCTCTTTGCAAGGTCTTCCCCAGACAACTCTACCCATCTTGAACATGAAAACATGAGAATCCTCATGTGATAAACCGTCGCGCCGTAGCTGAGTCCTGGGGATTTTAAATGGGGGTTTGTCCAACAACGGGAATACCATGGAATACCTAAAGCTATGACCATTGCATAACGGTTATAACGGGGACAACAATGATCAACCAGTGAGGCCTTCTCGCTTTCGCACACGATCCGCCTGGAGTTTCTGAATTCGGTGGTCGCACCCCTAGCAGATCCGAAGTCAGGCTGCGGAACCTGTGACGATGGAGTTTCTGGTAGTAATCCCTTCCGAATGTGAAATACAACCGTAACAACCGTGGTTTGGCATCGACTCTATTCATTTTGGGTCCTGAATTAAGGCTAAGGGATTTTTCGAAACTGCACGTGGATTCTGGTTCGAAACTGACAACCTCGGCACGTTGGCCCAGGTTCTGCAAAACACTGGTGTGGTCTCTGCACTGATCCAGGTCCCATTGTGAAGCCCTTCATTGATTCATCAGGGGCTGGCTCCCCAAAAACTCTCCAAAACCGGGCCCCCCATTTTTTCAGATCCAAACACTAAACCAAGGTTACTAAGGGGATATTTCATACAGTAATAGGATGTAATAGGGGTGTTCCCAGGCATCAATCTTTTTCTTGCCTGAATTTTTTTTCCCTGAAATTTTTCACTCTCAAAGAAGTCTAAGCCATTCTAAGCCTCCAAAAAGGATGTTGAAAAATGCTCCGTTGACATCAGCCCTGGACCAGGTCTTCCATATGCTTCAGTTGCCAGACGATTTGTGGACCGCCTGTGTTGAGCCGATCCGATCCGATTGGATGATGGTTGGACCACTGCACCTATGAGGGGCGCCTCTAGCTAATCTCCTTCTTTTTTTCAGGATTTTTGATCAAATCATCCTGGGAATTGTCATCATGGGAATTGTCAAATTATTATGGGAATCATGATGTTTTTTCTAAATCTTCGCAATCAAACCATGAAATCTCCCTCTTCGCTGTATCATTACTGTAGTCGCTGCCAGAAAGACCAATCATGTGGCGCGTTTCCATGCCAGGCAAAAGATCAATCGCCTGGTTCATGGGGTAGCTCGAATCTGGTGGAGGCGAGGTCCCATCGTTTTGTCCTAGTGGGATAAAGATCTCACAGAGGGGTTGTCTTAAAATTTGGACCCCCAAAATAAATCCCATGGTTACCTGGTTTAAAAACACGTTCAAATGACCAGATATTGGATATGATTCCCCCATAGATATAGACAAAACCAAATAATATTGCTTGCTATCTAAATGCTACATATACATATTACATGATATCCTCACTATATCCGCATTGTGGTTAGTTTTATACTCCCATTTTTAGTGGTTACATCAGTTAGATCCCTCCGGATTCTCAAAGTGCTAGGCAGCACGAGAGGATGCAACGGGAATCATCTGGAGCTGGCATCCTCAGCGACATCACCGCTGATTTCAGGGAAGATGTGCTGAGTTTTCCACTGAGGTGGTGCCTGCACGCCAGAAGCAAGGTTCAGAGAATGGCTCAATGCAGCTTCATCTGACGCAGGAGCTTAAATGGTGGGCACGGTCTGAAAACATGAGGTTTTAAGATCAATACACGGGGGATTGCCACTAGATATGGCAAGTGCGGAAAATGATTATCATTCTTTTATATTTTTTTGGGATATACATGATATACACATATATACACTACTTCTAAGATTTGAACCTGGATCCACTCGATGGACTTGAATCACCCGTTCGCTTAGGCTTTCCAAAAGCATGGATGGTCAGGTCTTGCACCTCGGAGATTCACCATAGACCCTCATAAATACAGAACCTGTTAACAGCATGCTATAGCTGCAGTAAGTAGATGTACGGTAAGTAGTAACTACATGTAACTACGATATGGCTTTGCCTGTGATAATTTTCATCACCGTGGATTGTTGGGAAATCCCATGGTTTTCCAGAGATTTTTCACCAGGAGCTGTGTGGCCTGGAGCTGAAACAATACCTGTCTGGCTCAGATGTATTGCACCAGGCGCAAACAGCGGCTGACAAGCCGCTGAGTTGGGATGTACCGTAGCAACTACACATGGACACATTGATAGAATATGGAATTTAGATGATATGTCCCGAATCATGTCGGAAAATGATGATCTACCGATAGCTTACTGGCCTTTTCCAGTGGGATTTCTAAATGTGGCTCTGGTCCGCCAGCTCATGTTCTCCACTGTGCTGCTTCATTGGTATCTTTATCGAGATGGCCCGAATGCTGCCAAGAAGGACTGGGGTGCATGGACCTTGCAAGCAAGTTACGTAATGTGGTAAACTCCAATTTCAGAAACAACAACCATTTGGGGATGGTTTATACAACCCATTTATGATGATTTCAGGGATGGGTTATTATTGGGTTCAGAACCCCACTCGAATCGTCAAAGGACCACAGGAATTGATCCGCATGCCCGTAATGGCCATGTTGAGAAAATTGTTATGGATTTGCAGACATTAACAACTAACCATTATGCTATTAACATTCAAGCTAACCAGGGTAACCAACAGATTAAAGATTTAGTTAAATTATATTCTGATTGACCAATCGATGTTGGAAATAACATATATATATATATATGTACTTATAATTATATATGTATACATATATATATGATTATATATATGATTATATATATATGATTATATATATATGATTATATATATATGATTATATATATATATATAATATATATATATTGATCAACATTTTCTGATTCAATTTTCACCCAGCCATAGTTTCCATGACCTCCACAGCCTTCCAGGAGATGGACTTTGCCACCTGGCAGCGGCTGAATCGCGGCATCGAGACGAATGGGACCAATGTGCCCGACCACGTGCAGCAGCAGGTCTACACTTTGGTGAACAAGGCCACAGCCACGGCCACGGTGATGCCAGGGAATGCCCCGTGAAATGATGGTTATAAAAGTTATAAAAGTTATATTCCATGGTATCACCATGATATACGTGATAGGGGATGCCCCACGTGATGGCAATTTGTGATTCTATTTTTAATTAGACATGTGATCAACTATGGGATCCAGGGGGCAATTACCTTGTTTTACGACAAAACTAAAGATAGCAGTTGACGATATACCTGCCACACGACAGTGCTGGGAGTTTCGGGTGAGCTTGCTGCTTTCGAGCCGACAGAAGGGAAAGGACAGGCTCACTTTTGAAGTTGCTGCACTGTGGTCAATCCATTCTCCTAGAGCTACGAATTGAGTTTCCCGACCACGGCTGTTCTTCATTGATCCTGCACGATTGAAGGCCTTCATTCCAGAGCTTGCAGTTGCATCGGCGCAGAGAAAAGGTGAAGGGTTGGGCCCTCAGTGACTCAAAAATTGAAGACCAGCCATGAGTACTGAGTCTACTCTGAACTTTGTAGTAGTATTGTATTGGCTCTCTACTCATTTCCTTTGACTAGAGAAGTTTAACTTAGACCACAAGATATCACAAGATATGCAACTTTGGTTCAAGTCAATTTTCCCCATATTTTCTCCAAGTCTTTCCCGATCTTCTTTCACAACGAGCTGCCGAGGGGTCCAGATGAAGGTGGTGGTCCGGGGGAGATCGCGGCAGAGAGGCCAACAGCGCCACTACTGGCGCCCTTTGCGGCAGCCGAAGGTGCGAACTTGGCTTTTTGGAGTGGATTTTTCCGCCAATTTCTGATGTATATAAATGGGTTGGAGTTCGAAGAATATATATTATATATATATGTGATGTCATATATATATATATTTATTTGTTTATTTATCTATTTATTTATTTGTGTAGAACTGAATTTATCTATAGTACAAGAATGGAACGATTATATTCGATTAGATCATGAGATCAGACTGGACCAGATTAAATGTCAACTTTGGATGAATCATGATTTGTATAAACCTTGGCTGATGTTTTTTTCGGTGGTTACTCCCGAAACAGTGATGGCTGTGCCAGGCTGGGCACAAATCGTTGGGGGTGGCTTCCCAAAGCCCAGTGGCACGGGGGCTCAGCTCAGGAAATCATCATGTTCATTCCCATGAAATTGGCACATGCTTAGTTTATCTTATATTATAGATATTATATCATATCATATCATATTATATTACATTATGTTAATATTATGTTAATATTATATTTATATTATATTATATTATATTACATTATATTATATTACATTATATTACATTATATTGTATTATATTGTATTATTACATTAAAATTATATTATATTCAATTCATACTATATTATAGTATCTTATCTTATATTATATTATACTATATTATATTATGTTGTATTGTATTGTATTCTATTTTATTATTTTTTATTATATTATATTATATATATACTATATATATACATACACAGACACACCTTTGTAGTCTACACAGGTGATCACAGATGAGTTTGGCTGCAAACCCTGTCATATCCTGCCGTCACCAGCCCTGCTCAGGAGCCGCGGGAGTTCAAACTGTGACTTACTCGCCGCTTGGCTTCGGCTTGAATTTTGGCAGACTGGTGATTTGTCCAGGCTATACATCAAACAGAACAGGTCCAGATATCCTTTCCGATGCCAGGAACATGACATCTATGCAAGTTAGATGGATTGGACCTGGGTCTTATCCCATCACAGATGGGCCGCACTGTTGCAGGCACCCCCACCCTGACCCTGCTTCAGCATCTGATCATCCTGTGTTCCTGAGGCATGTCTCCAGTATTTTCAGTGAAGTGACCCACGGAAACTCAGGCGGCTATAGTGGCAACTCGGGGGGGCCGGATGCTACCAAACAACCAGACACCAGCTGGGTATGCTTCCAAAAAATATGGCCCTCCAACCCAGAGATTTTCTCGGACCATTGTTTGCTATGAACATGGAACAATCATGTTTTTGGATCATTTAGATCTATTTGTTCCAAATGAGTTACAGTTTTGAGTTCACCAGAACACCCTTGATACAACACTTGCGGTCGCAGGCATCGTCCGGAGTCCCCTGGCCGCGGGCACCGACTTGAAGAAGTCGGAGGCAAAGATGCAGTATTTCTCCAAGACCCCCAAGTCCCATGGGATTCGAATCCCGAAAAATGACATAAGATGGCAAATCACTTGGTCCCAAGCTATTGAAACCTCACAGATGGCCCAGGTTTTGCGGTTTCAAAATTTTAGGTTTGGATGATTTCCACACTCCCAAAGCTTGCAGGCACCGAACCGGATGGCAAAAAGGGATGACTTTGCTTGGTTGTCAGTGGTTTACACGCCACAGTCTTAGCCTGTGATGGTTGGACGACAAGAGTTTGGTGAAGTAGAGAAAACTGTCTTTCATGCTTTCATGCATCAGAGAGAGAGAGAGAGAGAGAGAGCAACTGATTCTTATGATGGCATTCTTATTCTTTATATTCGCAGATGTTTCCATTCGGTCAAGGCTCTTGTTCTTTGCTGCTCACCCACAGATGGGCGCTCCGTGCCCTGGGGATTTTGTCTGTGGTGGACTGCGGCGGTATCATGCCTTGATCCATCGTAATCCATCTTTATCCAAAGTCAGGGTGAGGTAATCTCTGCTCCTTGAGGTACGCGTTCATCGAACTGCGGAGGGTTTGCATCTCGCATATGGATGAAGGTGCAGCCGCCACGCCACCTTCGTAAACGGGGAGATGAGCCCCGAGATGAGCGTTGCACGGCACGCCAGGCAACCAAGAGCTAACTTTGGTGGGTACCCTGGACCCGGAAGAACCCGACACAGCAGGCTGGAAAGCTGCTGTGTTTGGCTTGGAAAGAAATCCCGTGAATTGCAGAGCTGCTTTGGTTGGATCTCCCCATCATATCTCTGTCACAGAAGATTGCCCGCGAACCGCAGACTTCACGGTGGCACGGCGGGATCCCAATGGGTTCTGGCCTGAGATTGAGTTCGGGCAACGGTAACGCCTGAGTTTCAGCGCGGCTTTCTGAATAGAAACCATGGATATAAAATGAGATAGAATCATATACATAGACATGACTCATGACAGGTTTCTTTTCTGTTCAAAGATGTAACATTTGGTTTCTTTAGGGATTTGATAGACACCCGTGTGGCCTTCAACTGGTTGACATGAGCTGATGTGCAAGCAAATTTGCATTTCCCAGAAACTTCAATTCGCACACGAAGATCAAATCAGATTGTGACGCTACAAATTCGTTTGCAACCACATTCATAGACAATTGGAGGTTTCCTAAAACGGTGGTACCCTCCAAATCATGAACATTAATAGGATTTCCATTATGAATCATCCATTTTGGGGTACCCCAATTTATGGAAGCCCCCATTTGAAGACTGGCACCGTGAAAATGATCAGCGTCCAAGCTTCCAGGGTGTCGCCTGTGGGCATTGTGCTGATGCTTCCGGATGGACGGTGGCAGGACATTCCATGGTTGAAATGGGCAAATTTCCTGATTTTATAGAGAGGATTATGTATCCAAACAATCTTCTGTTCACGGTCGGCAGCATTTTTTTTCTGTGATAGCCACGAAGATTCACGAAGGGTAAAGCTACTGGTAAACCTGCATAGCAGGAGCTCAGTATGCCCAAGCTGGATTTACGGTTCCCTTCTGCAGAGAGTCTCAAGATGTGCAGCACTCAGAGCACTCAGAGCACGCTTTCAAAAGCCGGTCATGAGCCGATCAGCACGAGAGCATCTCAGGTGGGCCAATCACATCATGGCCGGGGGTCAAGGCTAGGGCCGCTAGGGCCACTGCAGGGCCAGCCAGTGGATATGAAAATTTCTACGATGTTTGACATGTTTTGACATGTTTTGACATGTTTTGAAGTGATTTTTGCGGATTTTAAAGTCCAAGTTCTCCAGGTTCAGTGGGGCCAGAGTCTTAACTGGTAACATGCAACAGTGGACCGGCCTTGGGGACAGGCAAGCAGAGCCGCCCATCAACCACCCCTTATGTGAGAGGAGTGCACGTGGCCAAGCCTGGATTTCAGCGGGTTGAAGCACTGGGTTTGCCAAAAATGGAGATTCACACGGATTTACCCCAATTTATGCAGTGGTACATATTATGTATGTATATATATAATTATACATATTACATATCCATATGCATATGCATATACCTATGCATGTACCATACCATACCACCATAACACCACCAATGCCATTACCATAACCATACATTGACATAGACATAGACATACGTCCATCCATAGATCCATCCATCCATACAGGGGACAACATTTGGAGTACCCAGTTTTCAGACCAATGCTGCTGAACCACTCCCGCAGGCCCGCAGTGCTAAGAGGAGGATAATCGTTTGATCGCATTATATGTGGTCATCATGGCAGTTTGCAGGGATATAATCACAACAGATATATGCATGAAAAGATAAACACATAAATATATATATATATACATATATATATACATATATATATATACATATATATATATATACATACATATATATATATATATACATATATATATATACACACATATATACATATTGTAATACACATATATATATACATATATATACATATATATATACATATATGTATACATATATATATACATATATATATGTATACATATATATATATACATATATACATATATATATACATATATATATATACATATATATATATACATATATATATATATATACATAAATATATATACATATATATGTACTATACACATTCTAGTTCTATATTGAATCAGTTATACAGTTATACCATCTCATCTATTTGTATATCTACAGATTAAAATAGACTCAATGACTCGCT
This sequence comes from Cladocopium goreaui, assembly GCA_947184155.2. Lineage (NCBI taxonomy): Eukaryota > Dinophyceae > Suessiales > Symbiodiniaceae > Cladocopium > Cladocopium goreaui. The sequence continues at coordinate 99,702 of CAMXCT020004168.1, read as the reverse complement.
GAGTTTTTCTCGCCAGGTCACCTGAACCCGACGTGTGGGCCTAAGTCCGGACGGAGATTTGGATCATTTGGGGATGGAAAACCAGCCAATGATGAAACATATCGGGGATGGGGATGGTTTATTGTTGGCTTTACCACATATATATATAGATAGATAGATAGATAGATAGATATATAGATTGTTTGTAGATGCACTGTGTTGTTTTTTTTGCCCTGTCTCCAAATAGGACTCTTGGTTCATGAGAGAATGCTAACCGACACGTTTAAGTCCTCGACTCCTCGCTGAGGCTAAAACGCTCGGGTCTCTTTACAAGGCGAGGAGCGACGCCACGCAAAACAAGGGCTGTGTTACCCTCTGGTAAACATACATAGCTATTGAAAATGGCCATTTATAGTGGATTTACCCATTAAAGATGGTGATTTACCCATTCCATAGTTATGTTAGCCCGTTTACCAGAGGGTATCAATCATCCGGTGCCGTGAATGGAACTCCGTGGAACTCCCAATGGAAAGACCTTTTCTGACACGACATGTCACTAGGTGGTAGAGCTTTCTGTCCTTTGCATCCTTTTGGATTGATCTGACCTGGCCAACTAGGTCTATTGATGCAGGTGACGCATAGCAACGGAACTTGCATGGCTGGTGCATCCTTGGCTTACCTGTTGGGTCTTATGGCTGCCATTGACACAACTTGTGGATCTTACCACTGCGAGCACCCTGCCACCGTGCAACACGCGCGGAACTCGGTTTGACGCATCGTTTCATGTCGATGCCTTAAGTAGTAGGCAGCTGGCGGCAGATTGTGTCAAGCGATTTTCAGAGCGGTGGTCATGTGGTCGACTCTGGAATTCCAGCAAGAGGTTGCCTCAGCAAATGCTATTTGTGGGTCCAGTGGTACTCCATTTGGCTTCAAGAACAGGAGACACCCCCAAATTGCGATTGCAAGAGTGAAACAATTTTCTACACAACAGGATTTTAGGGTACCCCATTTTTACATCAATGGTCTTTTCTGCACAGCCAATGAAGTCCTGACACGAGAGTTGCCAGCTGCATGGATTGTATCACATGAATTCACTGCGGTGGATGCTCGTCAGTCTTACAGCCCAGTTCATCCGGTGAATTGAGTTGGTTGAAACATGCTGAAACATGGGAGCAATGCACGTGTCACTCATGATTGCAAACATGAATTGATTTGGTAATATATATTTTGAAACATCTTAGCTCAGAATATATATAGTTTATGGCTTTCTTAAACGCATTTCTTCGTCAACTTAGATCAGAGATTTGCCCGTCGCCCAGCCGCCCCGTCTTGGATTGACGGTCGCCCCGTTGCGTCGCTCCGCAGCAGCCCCTCGGAAAAGGAGATGAAAAACGGGGATGGGTGAAGCGTTGGCCGCGGCGAAGTGGCTAAAGGTTACCCTGAAATGGTGGTACGGTTTAACCATCAACAGATGGGACAGATGGGAGTGGTTGATTTTATGGCAACCTCTGGCAACGCAACACAGTTTGCTGTGGTTTTTGGAGGGTCCATTGATAGTGATTTGCCTACTATACCTGGTTGGTGGCTTGGAACATTTTGTATTTTTCGATATATATATATGTGGCAGGGACCTTTGGGGTCTATTTCGTTCGTTGGCCTAGAAAGGCATCTTCTTCAATCTAATGAGCGCTACAGCAAACATTTGTATAATCGCGCGAGACTTTCCGAAGCGCTGGACGTTGATCGGAGACAGTAACTGGGATGGGAGGGTGGGACTGTTAAACACATGTACTGGCTTGCTCGTTGCTGCGCCCTTGCTGCAAAGCTCAGATGAAGGGCTGGGCACGCAGAATCTTTTGAAACTGAACATGTTCATCCACAACCTCCTGCAGCGCTCTGCGTGGATATAACGTTTTGGTTTCTTCATCCATGGGTATGGGATGGATCTGTTGCAGCCTCCATTTCCACGGTGGTGACTTCAATGGGCGGGAAGGCTGGGCGGGAAAACTGCTTCAAGTTTGCTGAAAAAGTTCCGCCAAAGGCTGGGCACTTTCTAGTTTTTTTCGACGGAACATGTTTAAACACAACCTCCAGCAGCGCTCTGCGTGAGCATGACGTTTTGGTTTCTTCATCCGTGGATATGGGATAGATCTGTTTCAGCCTCCATGTCCATGGTGGCGACTATGGACGGGAAGGCTGGGCGGAAAACTGCTGCACGCTTACGCTTGCTGAAAAAGCTCTGCCAAAGGTTGGGCAGACAAAATATCGACTTTTTCAACGGAACATGTTTACCCACAACCTACTGCAGCGCTCTGCGTGAGTATGACATTTTCGTTTCTCCATTCATGGATATGGGATGGGTTGTTTCAGCCTCCATGTCCGTGGTGGCAGCAATCATGGATGGGAGGGCTGGGTGGGAAAACGGACGTGCTGGCTTGTGTGCTGTTGGGCGATTGCTGATGGTTGGGCACGCGAAGCTCCTTGTCAACGCTTCGTTAACCCGACAACGCGGTCCATATTGGAACAAGCCAGGCAACACCAACCACAGGCCCCAATCGTGCCTCCTCGATTGCAGTGAACCCTTGCAAGCCTACCAGGGCACTTGGTGAGACTGTTGCAAAAACTAAACAAGGAAGGTGGCACAGGACTTGCATCGCTTCGGACTTGCAAACACATCTTCAACACACATGTCACATATGCATGAACAGAGGCTTGGACTTTCTTTTCTCCAATCCGATGCACTGCTGCACGCTATCGTCGAAGCCTTTTCGGCTTGACGCCGGAAGATCGCCAATCCGATGCACTGCTGCACGCTATCGTCGAAGCCTTTTCGGCTTGACGCCGGAAGATCGAATCGAGTGCACACGTTTGACAGAGTGGACTGTCCTCTTTCCGCGTCTCTTCATGGGGATTGTTTGCTTCCACTTCTGTACCTTTCTGGCTTCCGCTTGCCGCGCCCGATGCAAAGGTACAGGTGCCTTGGCAGACGAGCAACAGTTTTGCCAGGTGGCATCGGTCCAGACATCAGTGGCCACTGCCCGCGCAAGCAGGACAGCTTCTGAAGTCTGCTGCACCGTAGGAAAACACGAGGCGACATGATGGGCGAGCACCTTGCCAAACTGCATAATTTCAAGCTTCAGCCGCAGTGTGCTCTGGTGCAGTGAACGGATGGACTTAGTCCACGAATTTATCTCGGCATGAAGGGACTCATTAGAGGACGTGCCGCTTGGCAGCAACCCCCGCTCTAGAGGGGTTAGATCGTGCCGCACACGGAGGTTGTTCATCAGCCATTCCAATCTATCTGGTGCTGTGGCTGCCCAAAGAACCTTCCTAATTTCTTTGTTGGAGCCTGTCACTTTACGGCTCACCTCATGTGGGTACGTTGCACAAAGGGCGGCTAATGCCTCAATGAAGGTGATTCGGCAGAACAAAGGCGAATCTGGATGAAGGTTGTCCAGGATGCGTTTGGCCCTGGTTGCGCCCATGCTGCCGTCAGTGATGAGATGTCGTGCCCGCTCTTCATCGCGAGTCAAGCTTGGCGGTGCGGTGCCAGTGAAGAGGGGCCCCCAAGAGCTGGAACGCATGTTCGGGGCTACCTGGTTCATCTTATGCAAACACCGTAGAACTTTCGATCCAGCCGTCTTCTTCCCCCACTGGGCATATTCGTAGACGATGGCCAGATGAACAGGATCCAAGGAGAGGCAGCTCAGGTTTGGGCAGATCTCTTTCAACTCGCGGAAGAGCTTAGGAGAGGGGTTGTCCGTAGCTAAATATCGAACCTGGAACAATGCCTGGTTGGAGAAAAGATTGCGCAGAGATTCCTTGATCTTTGGTGACTCTTCACTCGGAACAGGAACCATGCCTAAGACGGCACCGGTACGCCCCCTGATAGTCAGCACCCTTCTCAAAGAATGCTCATCATCAAAGCAAGCCACATTTCGGGTTTGGGCCGATGCTCTATAGTTTGCTTGTCCCTGCACAGTCATGCAGACTTTGAGTGTAGCATCAATGGACAAGCACAAGAATTCCTGACTGTGTTCCAAAGTTTTGAAGATGGAGCTCTTCAAGCTTTGGACTTGATAGGACATGTAGATGTCCTCCACAAGAGGCCACCAATGACGTGTATGGGAAGGGTACAAGTTCCCAAGCATGTTGCCGGCTTCCAAAGCCCGCAAATGTACACGAGGCCAAATGCTCTTGACCTCAGAAAAGAACTATGAACATCATTCCAAGGCATGGTTGACACCGTAAAAAAATATGATCCTGCTCTGACACAAGTTAAAACGATGACATTGCACGTGCATGTTCTGCTGCTGCCAAGGAACACTCGAATGGTGCAAGACAATTTCCCTGTAGACCATTTCGGCAAAGGATTTGTCGTAATAGATGTTCAACACTCTGCGGGCAACGATTTGTTCTCCAAGGGCCTTTTGGTTGACATATCTTGGACCGTCTTTCTCTAGCAGCAGGCGTAGGTTCTTGTCAGTTGCGGTCGAGAGGAGGAACCACTTGAGTTCTAAGGAGCATGGCACTGCGAAACAAGTAGTCTGCACCGTTCTCTTTGCGGACAGAATCTGAATCGTGCAAGGCCAAAATCACTTTTAACTGCTTCTTTCCTGAGCACACAAACTGCTTGGCGGCGACATGATGGCGCCTCAGGTGATCAGAGAGCTGGCACAATCGACCAAAAGCTCGGAAAGGGCAGAAAGGGCAACAGTATGCACCGTGCATCTTCCGAATGTTGTTGTGCTCAATTTCTTCCATGAAAGCATGAACTTCCTCCTCCAAGGAATCTTTGATGATGTCTTGGAAAGTGATTTGGCCCTCGTCGTCGATCACGAAGCGGGGCTCTGCTGGCTCTCCGCCCTCGTCATCGTCGTCAGAACTTGCACCGCCTTGCTTATCATCTGAGCTGCCGCCTTGAACATCATGACCCTGTTTGAATTCCCGAAGCTTCTGTCTGCACAGCATCACCTGCGACTCCCAAGTCCTCTTGCTTATCCCCCCATCGCATGGGTTGGGAATCTCACCCAAGAAGTCTGAGGCATGCAATGTATCACAATGATTCCTGAGCATAGATATGTACACCCTCAATCTTTTTTCTACGCGGGTGACCAGCGCAGAATCTTGAATACTCCGCTACCAGCTCCCCTACCAGCTCCGCTACCGACATGCAACAGCAGCAACACCAGCCCCACATCCGATATAATTCGGTGACCGATAAGGCTCCCTTTTCGCAACTTTTTAGGGTGGGTGGGTTCTAGCTTGTAGCCAAAACGACAACTGCCCTAACAGAGCTGTTATACCTCTCTTGTTTGTCGGCCTTTTGGTTTCTCATAGACCATCTCCAGCAGACAGTTCGGCCGTGTTGCCCAAAGCAAACAAAGGCACCATCAAGCATGTGATTCCCTCCCGCGAAACCAGCTAGGAATACTCCGCTACCAGCTCCCCTACCAGCTCCGCTACCGACATGCAACAGCAGCAACACCAGCCCCGCATCCGATATAATTCGGTGACAGATAAGGCTCCCTTTTCGCAACTTTTTAGGGTGAGTAGGTTCTAGCTTGTAGCCAAAACGACAACTGCCCTAACAGAGCTGTTATACCTCTCTTGTTTGTCGGTCTATTAGCTTCTCACGCAGCATCCGTCAGTCTAGATTGTACAATGAAACATGAATGGTCCCTGCCAAATCAATAATATGTCATATGTACTATGCCATCATATTTCAAAGGTTTTCTGTTTTAGAAAAAGAACTATATATTATAATATGTTAATGGGAAAAACGCAAGCCAAGAACAAGAATATACAAAAAGGTACAACCAGAAGCTTGAAAAACAAGCTTAAAAATGTTAAAAGGTAAGTCCAGCAAAGCAAATACAAAGGCAAAAGCCAAGAAGCAGGCGCAAAGGCCAAGAAGCAGGCGCAAAGGCCAAGAGACAGGCGCAAAGGCCAAGAGACAGGCGCAAAGGCCAAGAGACAGGCGCAAAGGCCAAGAGACAGGCGCAAAGGCCACGAGACAGGCGCAAAGGCCAAGAGACAGGCGCAAAGGCCAAGAGACAGGCGCAAAGGCCAAGAGACAGGCGCAAAGGCCAAGAGACAGGCGCAAAGGCCAAGAGACAGGCGCAAAGGCCAAGAGACAGGCGCAAAGGCCAAGAGACAGGCGCAAAGGCCAAGAGACATTAAAAAGATTAAAAGGATTAAAAGGATTAAAATGATTAAAAGGATTAAAAGGATTAAAAGGATTAAATCATTTAATCTTTTTAATCCTTTTAATCATTTTAATCCTTTTAATCCTTTTAATCCTCCAGAGATCTGGAATCTAAGGCCCAAGCATTGGATTAAATGATTTAATCCGTTTAATCCTTTAATCCCCCAAAGGCTCTGGAGGATTAAAAGGATTAAAAGAATTAATGTTGGTCCTACATTGGGGTTCTGGGGGCTCTGGAGGATTACAAGGCTTAAAGGATTAAAGGATTAAAGGATTAAAAGGATTAAATGATTTAATCCTTTTAATCCGTTTTAAATCCCCCAAAGGCTCTGGAGGTTAAAAGGATAAAAGGATTAATGCTTGTCCTCAAATTGGGTCTGGGGGGCTCTGGAGGATTAAAAGGATTAAAAGGATAAAATCATTTAATCCTTTTAATCCTTTTAATCCTCCAAAAGGCACGGGGGGGATTAAAAGGATTAAAAGGATAAAATCATTTAATCCTTTTAATCCTTTTAATCCTCCAAAGCCTCTGGAGGACTAAAAGGATTAAAAGGATTAAATGCTTGGTCCTCACATTGGGGTTCTGGGGGCTCGGGAGGATTCAAAGGATTAAAAGGATTAAAGGGATTAAAAGGATTAAATGATTTAATCCTTTTAATCCTTTTAATCCCCCAAAAGCTCTGGAGGATTAAAAGGATTAAAAGGATTAAATGATTTAATCCTTTTAATCCATTTAATCCCCCAAAGGCTCTGGAGGATTAAAGGGATTAAAAGGATTAAATGATTTAATCCTTTTAATCCTTTTAATCCCCCAAAAGCTCTGGAGGATTAAAAGGATTAAAAGGATTAAATCATTTAATCCTTTTAATCCTTTTAATCCGTTTAATCCTTTTAATCCCCCAGAGATCTGGAGTCTAAGGCCCAAGCATTGGATTAAATGATTTAATCCTTTTAATCCCCCAAAGGCTCTGGAGGATTAAAAGGATTAAAAGGATTAAATGCTTGGTCCTGACATTGGGGTTCTGGGGGCTCTGGAGGATTAAAAGGATTAAAAGGATTAAATGATTTAATCCTTTTAATCCATTTAATCCCCCAAAGGCTCTGGAGGATTAAAAGGATTAAAAGGATTAAATGATTTAATCCGTTTAATCCATTTAATCCCCCACAGGCTGGAGGATTAAAAGGATTAAAAGGATTAAATCATTTAATCCATCCTTTTAACCTCCAAAGCCTCTGGAGGATTAAAAGGATTAAAAGGATTAAATGCTTGGTCCTCACATTGGGGTTCTGGGGGCTCTGGAGGATTAAAAGGATTAAAAGGATTAAATCATTTAATCCTTTTAATCCTTTTAATCCCCCAAAGGCTCTGGAGGATTAAAAGGATTAAAAGGATTAAATCATTTAATCCTTTTAATCCTTTTAATCCTCCAGAGCCTGGAGATTAAAAGGTGAGGATTAAAGCATTTAATCCTTTTAATCCTTTTAATCCTCCAGAGGCTCTGGAGGATTAAAAGGATTAAAAGGATTAAATGATTTAATCCTTTTAATCCTTTTAATCCCCCAAAGGCTCTGGAGGATTAAAAGGATTAAAAGGATTAAATGATTTAATCCTTTTAATCCGTTTAATCCCCCAAAGGCTCTGGAGGATTAAAAGGATTAAATCATTTAATTCTTTAAATCCTCTCAATTTGCCAAAAAGCTTTAAACATTATGAGAATTAACCGGAACAAAATGGTACCTAAAGGTCTCTCGATCATATATATATATACATACAATGTATAGATATATATATTATATGTATATATATATTACAAATATATAAATCCCTTTGATGATGGGTATACAAATCCCCATGAATGGATTGATGACCATCCCCTGAAAGAGGGGAATATGAACTCTTGACCATGGCACATGTGGATAACATGTCGTGGAAATAGGTGAGGAAAATATAGGGATGGTGGACAATTTGACAATAATTCTGTGGGAATATGTGAGAATGCAATAGTCATAGGGAATATAAATGGCAGTGTGTCAAAACCTCGTACCCCTGGTGAACATCAAAATAGCTGGTAAATGGATGTTCATCCCATTAAAAATGGTATGTATAGGTATTGATCCATAGCCAAATAGTCATAGTCCAACGGGGACTTTTCACCAAGAAAGACGCTGCTATGACGCTGGAAAATAAAAGCTGAGGTGCTGCGGGGTATAACTTGATCCTGCTGTTAAACTCAATCATCAATAGGGAATAACTTAACAATACTTAAAACCTAACAATACACTGATACGGTTAATAATTTAATACATGGTAATGACTCAATGATTCTGATAGGTTCTGAAACTCAATTCTCCTGTCACCAGCTATGGATAGCTATGGGCTATGGCAGACTCCAAAGATCATCCTGTGGGGCGGTCACAGCCATGGATCTACGCCCTGGAAAAACTGTCGCTTTGGGTCCAACAATGTCGACCAGTGTCGACCCAAATGGCACAGCCATGGACTCTGAAAATCTCTGAAAGGAACAAGCCACAGAATTCAAAAAACGAAAACATGACCCATGGGCCCATGATGATCCAAGTTCGGTGCGTGACCAGGCCTGAGTCATATTCCCCTGAGCGTTTCATCTGGAAGAGCATCTCACTCCTGCAAAACTTTGGCAGCACCAGCGAACTGGCAGGAAATAGCCCTTAGTTCTAGCCTCTGGTAATCTGTTGTGTAATGTTACATCGCTATGGTGAACCACCCTTACATATATAGGTAAGTCACTGTAAATCATCTAGAAATGGAGGGATATTCCGATTCCATAGCCACGTTGAGAGGGCAGATGATTTTCCCGTCTCGGGATGCAACGACTGTATTCAGACAGTGGACAACAAGCAACCCATTCTGCTGCTCACATCCCAAATATGAAGAGACAAAAAAATTTTCGCAGTGTCAAAAGCATCTGGAAACCAAAAAAAATACTGCTCAATGGGGATGTCCATTTCGTTTGGAAGTGATTTTCTCACCATGGCAACAAGCCATCATTTGTAACCTCAACTGCACCAAGCAGTGCAGTTGCCCCACTCCCCTGGTGCTTTTAAGTTGTCTCCTATTGCTGCCCCTGGGCCACAAGTCCACCCACTCGTCTGCATCCACCAACTTTCCTCAACGAAAAAAACTGGGAGAACAATTCTTACAAAACAGAGGGAATTCGAATAATTCGAGGGTAAAATGTTGGAAGAACATATACTAGTTACTAGCAGGCAGGAGGGATGATCTGGAAATATCTGGAATATGGATGGATCAAACATGGATTTGATATTATTGAATGGTTTGGTACAGTACAAAACGACCTATAACTTCGATGTGGATCCTCGGTTCTAGAGGGTCTCCCCCCATTGTGGATATCTAGTGCAGGATATTTTCCTAACATTTTCATTCTGCGCAAGACAACCATGGGATTTGGGACATATCCCCCACTTTTTATCATACCCACTTATTTGTTTGGCCATATACTGGTGACATCCCAATTCTTGCTGGTTGTAACAGATCTCTATTCCTGTTGACTATGTCCTCATGGTTGTTATGAGTACCTGAACTTCCCCAATGCCAATGCCTGTTGCTTCTACAAGAACCCTCATTGTCGTTGGTTCAACTTTGCAAATTGTATAATCTGGGGAAGCTAAGCCACCCATCCAAGACATGTTACGATTTATTGATGGAGACTACGAACTGGAACATGTCGTTGGTGCTTGAACCCGTTTTTTTGGTCATGATATCCCCAGCTGCTGGGTTTATCCGGTTTATCCGCCTGTTTGTTGGTGAATATCCACACATTGATGTCATGATCAGGAGGCCTTAGGGATGGTTGGATGGTTGGATGGTGGGATGATCAGCTTTTGGGTTTGCCATAGCAATGTATCCCAAGCATATCCCACTGATCATTATACATCAATCATTATCCATGTACAGTAATCATACCAATGTAATATATCCCAATCCATACCAATGTATCCATAATTATCCATAATCCACCATGTTTAATCCAAGAATATCCCAATAGTCCACAGCGATCATCATCCAATGCAGCAATCATCCATTGTCAACCATCGATGATCCACTAACTATTGACCATCACAAGAGTAGCGGACAAAATTATATGTTAAATTGAATGCCATGCACAAATTAGGGTCGTCCCCTTTCGGTTATGAGGATTTCAGTATTCCCGGAAGTATCACAAATGGGGTATCGGTATAGGGTCGTCCCCTATCGGTTATGAATTATGAAGGTTTTGTGCAACCTCGGAAAGGCCAAGGCGAAGCAAAGACTAAATTAGTATTACAATAATTTTGTCAGTTACTCATATAATCAGCCTAGATTACCCTCTGGTTATTTAGCATAGCCATGGAAAATGGCCCATTTATAGATGGTTTACCTATTAAACATGGTGATTTTCCATGGCTATGTTAAATAACCAGATGGTAATCATTGTTAACCATAAACTAACCATAGAATAACCACTCTAAATGCCAATTCTTCGGGGCACCAAGGCTTCAAACACCAAGTCACCCTCATCCGTGCTATCTGCTCGCACGGTGACCTGCCAAGAGGTCTGGTTGCCTAAGCCGTGGCCAGCGGCGGCGACACAGAGACGTGCACGTGGAGCTATGATTCAGCGGTGATGCGCTAATTTTGAGTGGTTAAAATAGGGTTAAGATAGAATGACTATGATTGGCTCAAATTATAGATTTGAAACGACCAGCAGAATGGTAGGTCCTCTTTCGTTGACCACCCAATCTTGATTGATCAGAGTTGAGACCACTTCCGTTTGACCCATCCCATTCCCATTCCATGGCATATTCCCTGCTGAACCAGTTCCATCGGCTCATGTGTATTACACATTTGGAATATTGGTCAAGTCGTTGACCGTGGGGCTCCCTCAAAAAAAGAAAGTAGATCAACAGAGATCAAAAATAGTGGAATCCATCTGCCATCATCTTCTATCTATTCAATTCATTTTTTGTTTTTCTTCTTTTGGGGGACACCTCTATGAACGTTGAAAAATGGAGATGATAGGAATGAATTGAGACCTCGGGAACCCCAAAGCTTGATGTCATCGCCTGGCTTCAATAAAGCCCTTCCCATAGATGCCATGCTCCATGCATATCCATGGAGACTATTTCCCAACATTTGCCCCAAAAAATGTGATCCATCTACATAAGCAGATCATCGAGAATCTTGAGCATGGCCCCAGTTCCCATCTGTCGAAACATCTGCTGCTGCGCCACTCACTCTGACCCACGGGAAGATGTGAACTTCCAAACTGCCTTGATGCACAGTGGTCCGCACCTGCGATCGTTCCAGAGACGGTTGGGGTGATCATGGTAGGGGTTGCGACGCAGCGCAAAATCAAATCGATACAGCACTTTCTGCTGGTAATATCCAGAATTATGCTAGATACACAGCTGTGATCTTACCCAGCCAGTCGAAAAATATCGTCATCCATTGGTCATCCTGTGTCCAACTGAATTCATCATCAATTTTCATCAGAAATCCCGCCATGCCATTTCCGCCTTGTAGACATCTGGCAATCCAGCTGGCACCATCAATCGCGTGGTCATGCGATGGGTCATCCGGGTCAAGCGCTTGGACACCGTTTGGCTCATGCGACTGGTGCTTTTCAGCTCCCTGGCTGAAGGGAACCTCATCCGGCCGCTGGGATGGAAGACTTGATTCGGGGTGCTTTGAAGGCTTCCAACGTTGCAATTCCTATGGCTGCAACCATAATGTCTTTATATCTTGCAGGCAGAGGAAGGAGACCATACTATATACATCATTATACATCCATATGCCATATCATGCCATGCCATACCGTGTCAGCTGGGCCATCACTTTCCATGCCACTCCAGTTGCTAAACCCAGGCACTCCAGTTGCGCATGCTCTCGCACTTGCGCGATGTCATAGCCTGGGAAAGTTCTCCATCGTTTGAGGGAAGATCCCATCGAGATAACGGGGGATTCCTTGCAGTTTTTGTCCATCAATTTTTGGGACTTTTGGGGTCTAGAGTTCGTTCATGTTCGTTCTACTATGACAGGCTTGTTCAGGCAGTAATTTGGCCCTGCTGTTGATGTTTCACTGGATTTGGTTTGCAAAATTTCGTTTCGATCTGTGAAACGTGGGTCCAAAATGAAGCAGGGTTCAATCCACGTATGCAGGCGATATTTAATTTCAATTGACACCCAACATTGATAGCGGTAAAAGCGTCTTGACAGGTATGGGACATGATTGTATCCAATTGGCAAAACATTACATTATCTCAGCTCGCAGAATGGTGCATACTTTGACAGTCAATTGAACCCTGAGAAGGGTCAAAACAGTCCAAGTCATTGTATTGCCAAGGAACGATGCAGGGTGAGTTTTTGTAGGTCTTCCTCGTTTTCCTGTCGGGCGGCGGTGTCAACTCCTGCCGTTGACAATAAATCTTCACAGAAAGGATCGATTGAATGATAGTAATCCTATTTAATCCTCGTAAAAGCAGATTGGATGCTACATGATGCTACTGGTCCCATCTAATCAGAAGAGCAGTTACGTAATGTGAAACACGGTACTCAACGGTACTCGATACAACCCCATATGATTGATTACTAATCATCAACCATCATTGGCTCGGGGTGCTGCTAGGATGTGTTTCACGCCAAGCCATAGCTCTGGGGCTTGTCCCGGATGGATTTTGGGGGCGTCGATCTGGAAGTTGAAAAAACTTGGAATCTGAAAATCTCAGAACCAATTGTTTCAAGGGTTATTCAATAGTTGCCAATAGTTATTACCCAATGGTTATTGAAAAACTTATTGAAGAATGCCCAATATTCAATAACCATCCTCCAATTGGGGTATGAAATTGAGAATTCGGAATACCCCAGTTCTGTTGGATGATGCAAGTAATGACCCCCAAATGGTTGGTTACTGGGATGATAAAAAATCCTTTTGATCATGGAATTCAAATGTTATTAGTTAATACAATTCAAGTTTTGAGAGTATATCAACAACTGAATTCCAGTTTCATAGTTACCATCTGTTTATTTAACATAGCCATGGAAAATCACCATGCTATTAATAGGTGAACCATCTATTTCTATGGGCCATGGCTTAACCATGGCGAACTGTTAGTCATAACCAGAGGGTAAGTCCCAAGTTTTCCCAAGCTCCAGGGATTTTCCCACGTTCACCAAGCGACCAGATTGTCCCCTGCAGGACCCAGCAGAAGAGCAGGATGGCCGCTAGTGACCTTGGACGAAGAACTCCTCGACGTAATAAGTTGATCCAAAAAATAAACAGCTTGTAGGGATATCGAATCTACCTATTACATCCTATTACCAGTTGTATGATAGTTGTATTGTATTACATAACTATAATATCATATATATAGTATATATATATATAGTATATATATATATTGTATAATATTGTGTATATAAATTTATATACATATATATATACGTATAAATATATATATATATAGTTTTATATATAATCTGAGATCTGTGAGCATTGGTTCCGCATGACATTTGGTACAAGTACTACTTTTGAGGGAGAACTGGACTCACCTTTATTCGCTACAATTGCCGAACTGCCGCTTTAGATTGAAACCTCAAAGTATGTGGTCATCAGCAAATGAGCAATTCCGCGGTGCTGGGGAGTTCAAACCACACATCTGCAAGCAAGTCAATGTGGAAGAGCACACTGGCGATCAGAATGTGCAAGATTCCACCAAATCTTGCTACACATTTGCAAACTGCTCCTCAGCAGCAGAGCTGTCACCACCAGCGTCTGGATGGCCCCAGGTCACCACAGCCCCACCGGCCAGGATCGCAGCAAATGCAAAGTCAGTTTGTTGAACCAGCTGGACACCTTTGAGCTGTCACCACTATAACGTGAACTACTCCAAGTGACAACAGATCTTACTACATATAGCCATGACTGAACATAGTCTGAACATTATATGTACATATATTATCATATATTATACATATTTATACACACCCTGAAAAATAACAATGATGTATTATTCATATATTCAAATTTGCAGCCAACAAATTAACCCACCAATCGGCGTACCCGGATACCATGGACTTGTCCCAAGATCCCATTAGGAAAGTCATGTTCCCCATCATTCAATTGTCATAAATTGGTGGCAAATGGATCCATTTTGCGACGGATCCTTAAGGTGTTTCTTCTCTGAAGTCAAGCTATTCCTTGATCCGCTTGTACTTCCCATCATTGCGGTTCACTCTAATCCAGGAAGAAACTTCTAAGCCTAAATTGCAAGAGACCCATGTCTTATTGTTGATTCTGTATTCCATCCTTGTATCTAATCTTCTCATTATATCCCCCTGGATGGCTTGAGACTCGTATTTTTGCTGCCTAAATCGCCCATGAAAAGGAAGTCCCACTGGTTTTGCTGCTCAAGTTAAAGCCTATTAAAACCTTCTGTTGCTTTCATCATCTTAATCATCTTAGATCTGCCATAAATCTGCCATAAATCTGCCGTAAATCTGCCATAAATCTGCCATGTGAAGGTGTTTCGGCGCTCAAATCCCACATTTGTTGCTTCAGTCCCCCCTTCGCCAACGGCACATTCTCCGGCGCCACTGCAGCGGACCGGAAGGAGGGCGGTGAGTACCAGGCGAAGTTCAGAACGCCTGAGCGTCGCGAAGAAAAATGTTTGGTAGTTGGATTAATCTGACTGTAATCATATTATAATCCACTTAAATGGATTCTTCATGGATAACTCTCTGGTGAAATTCTGGTGTTTTAATTACAGGAGGTAAAACAGCTGGTTTCACTGGACGTCCACGTGCAAAAACCAGGGACATGATGTTGTTTTTCATGTTCCAAGCATCCAAATTGTTGCGTTTGCTGCAAGTTTCATAAAGGTGGGCCAAGAACAGACTTCGGGTGCTCCAAATTTCTAGTTTCTGAATTGTTTGCTTGGATGGGTCCACTTATTGAAACCCTGCCTTCAGCCGGCAAGTAGAAGAAGGGAGCTGAAGCATGGTCCTCTCCGCATGCGAGGCCACGGATTGGTCCATAGTTGGGGTCAAGATTGCATAAGATTGCAACAAATTCCTATGGGGGATGCATCTACCCTCTGGTTGTTTAACATAGCCATGGAAAATCACCATTTTTAATAGGTAAACCATCTATTTCTATGGGTCATCTATACCATGGCGAACTGTTAGTCATAACCAGATGGTAGGAATGACCATAGCCTTTCTTGGGAATATCTGGACCCAACTTTTTGGCAGAAATCCACATGGAGAGAAAATGATGTTCATCTTCATCTGCCATGAGATCATATCTTGTTTTTGGATAGTGTAAACATGCATGTGTACAATATGTACAGTATATATATACAGTATGTATATACAATTATATACATATAATATAATGCATCTTTGCATCCGCCCTCCTGAATTTGAGCACATGCTGCACATCTATAGACAGTATCATACAGTATCACAACATGTGTCTGTGCACAAGGTGATATAGTTTGTGAAACATCAGTATCCCATGTATGTCCATATCATGTGCACTATCTCTACACCAGATCACATTCCTTGGATTCTGTAGATCATATACAGGTCGATGGTTTCCCTACATTGCGGCAACTATCGCCATGGGTCGGCCATTTTTTGTGGCCCCTATAACTGGTCCACAAGATTCCACCAGGGGGCAGTATCCTCATTCTTACTGGGTCGTTGGTTCAATCTCCGTGGTTCAATCCCCAAGAGATCTGTCCCTGAAGGATCTACTGCTGGGCTGCAGCCCTCCTGGCGAAAGGCCACGGAACACCTGGAGCGATTCACCATGCGAAACTGCGGCTTCAGCGGGTCTGAGAAGCGCAAGATCAGCGCACTGCTGTCCTGGTGATGGCTTTGGATGGGGATCGAGTCCCCATCCGATCCCCAAGAAATATGGGGATGTTTTGGTCGGTGAGATCTTGAAAGATTCTTAAGATGTTTGAGTGAATGTTGGGCACAATCTCGCATTCGTTTTTGGGACATCTACCTTTTTTTCGCCGTATACCTTTTAGATCCAATCGCTTGATCTTTCAGATTTTCCAGGCCACGATTGGTCAGAGTGAAGATCATCACTTGATCAGCCAAGCAAATCAAATCTGCAGTGATGAATGGCCAATGGTGAGTGGTGAACGATCTTGCTTTAATTTGCGGCAAAAACGCTTTTTTGTCCCTTCCGGAAACCCCTGAAGCCTGAAGTCTGATTTGCGCTGATCATCAACCAACTCCTGATAGTGCGTATATCCAACATGATCCAACTATCACCCAACGCGCAGACAAAACCCCACAGATCATCCCAGCTGGTGGCCTCCATGGCTTCGACGGCAATGAGTCCCCAGCGTTGCCCCGAGAAGGCCATGCTGCCGGTGCTCTGAACGGAGCCCCGGTGCGGGGTCTCGTCGTCCGTCACCTGGCGATTTTTCGCCCTGATGGCGCCGTTGATGGTCATCCCATTGGAATGTTAGGAATGCCCAGAATGGGCTGGGCATTAAATCTGAAGTTATAATCTATATGGTCTATATGTGTTTTCCCTATAGGGGGGATGACCATCCCTCCAATTTTTGCTATGTGATCCAATGCTTTGACCATGGCAATGTAGGTCAGGTAGTCTGTGACTAAACACGTGATTCGATTTTGAGCACCTTTGATGTGCAAAGCGAGAAGGGATTAAGGATTCCACGCTAGGGTTCTTTTAGAAGTACAAAGGTTGACAAGTCTGGTTCGAAAATCGGTATCTCCAGTCGTGGAAGTTGGTCAGGTACCTCTTTCACAGAAAAAAAAATGCGATCAGCAAACAGGCATAATATCGATTTTCTCTTTCCACGATCCTTGTGATTGTAGGCATCTTGATCAGTACTGGACGTGCCAATGTTCACAGCTTGGAGCCATAACCCCCTGCTGGGTATAGCAGTGGATCCACAAATAAATGGGTTTGGGCCATTCCCGTTTGGGTGTGTCAGGTAAAATAATTACCCCAAAATCCAATGTATTCTAATCATGTTCCGCATTCAAATGGCAATCTGGGGGTGCATACAGTGTATATTATAGATGATTATAGTCTTTCTGGACAACCCCAACTCAGAACAACCCAAAATATGGGGTTCTTGGTGATCTCTCCCATAACGGCACCATGTACATCAGCTGGAGTTTGCCCCTTCGGGCCGAGGTGGAGCCATCCACATTGAAGAGTTGGCTGAGGCCTCCAGGCCGATCAGCCGGCTGATCGGCGATTTCAGGTGGAGAGGTGGAGAATATCCATGGGTCGCGTCCGGCGCGAAGGTTTCAACGTTTCAAAAGCCAGGAACACCAACCACCTTTTCCAGACTATCGGATGGGAAATCCCAGCTCCCAGCCCGCTCCCAGCCCTTGTCTATATCCAAAGAAAGGGTGCAACCCAACATTGCATGGATCATCATGAATTTCCAGAAGTTGCCACTTAAGGTGTTCTGGCCAAGGGACGGAAACCTGCGGTGAAGTTGTTCGGGCCAACACCACCTGTGCTGGCGCTATGAATGATGGAATGATGGACATATGTTGGGAAATATGATGATTGGGTGATGAATCCATGAAATGATCAAAAGCTTGCTGGTGAATCAACTCAGCTTCGGAATGGATGATCTCTTGAGGAACACTCACCAAGGTCACCAAGGATATATCCCTACCAAGGGAATCCAAGGGACACAACCACCACACCCAGGCATGCATGATTTCCCACCAATTCCAATGATTGTTGGAAAATATCCCAAGTTGGGCTGGGAATAAACCCACTAAGATCCCACCAGTCCACCAACTCATCCATCCCAGCCCGTTGAACTAGTCATTCACCAACGATTGCATAACCAATCCTCCATCTGGTATTTGACTTCACAAGCAAATCTTCAACCATTCACTCAGATGGTTTTCCATCAAAATGCCCAATCAGAGTGAATTGAATCTTGCACAGTAAATGTCCCATGTTTTCAGTGATATTTGTCAAGTTCCCATTTTGGTTAAATTCTCGGATATTCCGTCGTTTCCGATGATTTGTGTGAAATCTCGCAATACTTGATAGGTTATCTTGACGCCTTATGTGTGCTTGATAAATGTCACCCACTCCATAGCTTAAGTCCGTATAATCATCATGATATATATATATGCATGCATGTATATTATATATGACAACCACCACCAAAAAGGATAGAAACATATGTGCATATATATAATTTCCAGTCATCCTTTTTCAGTCATTTGTTGTTCGCAGTAGTTCACCGCAAGGCACTGAGGTCCAGGTGGAACTCCGCATCGCCATTGTTGGGATGATACGCCTTGGGCTCTCCCGGAGGCAGCTCCAGAGCTCGTGAGCCGTCGGAGACCCAGAGCCGGTGCTTCTTCAAATTCACCAAGGTGTAGCGACGGGTGAGCTCCACCTAGGGATTTCATGATGAGTTGGAATATTCTGGAACATTCTGGAACAATATGTTTGGAGGTATTTGGAAGATCTGTTGACTAAATGCTTGGAGGGATGGGAAATTTGGAAGATCTCTTGGTTTTTGGAAAAAAATGGGGGGAATTGTTTGCACAAAGGACCTACGTAGAGCCACGCAAAGCCTACGCCGCGTAGGCTTTTAAGCCTACTGCTACGCGGAAGAAAAGGCTGTTCAATTGTTGTATATTGCCTATGTAAATCCTTTCATGCTTGAGAGAAGCGCTGCTCAATGTTTGTCCACGTTTCATTGGTTAAATGGTCAAAGTTTGGGTTTGGGTGGCCATCCTCCTTTGGGTCAGCAACAGCAACATCATTCGATTGGTTTTCCATACTAAAGGGAACAATTACAGAAAAAAACATAGGTAAATTGCCGTTTTGCCTACTCATTGCAGGGTAAAACTATGTGACTATAGCCCTCTAAAAATCCAGTTCTGGGAGACCACATTTCATGATTGGGGCCTATGAACACCAAATTGCGTTTGCTCACCCATCAGGTAGTCCAAAATAGTCCAAAATTCATTTGCGAATGGAAAAAGACTGTGACTGCAGTGACTGCATACAACTAAATGCATTACAATTGTTATAGACATAGCCTAAGAACGGGTTTTTGGGGCCACGTTTGGGACCCCGAGTTTCTCGGCTGAGCCCATGGCCGGCTTTTTTCACCAAGGCGCCACTAAGGTGCGATAGAAGGGGAAGGGCGCCTGGTTCACCGAGAAACCCACACACAAAGTGCCGGCGGAGCTATCCCCCAGGGCCAAGGATGGCAAAACGCCACCTGGGCGCCGTGGCGTTTTGGGGGGCCGTGGGCCCTGTGAAACAGGAAAATGACCAAAACTCACCACACCCTCCAAACCTAAGTGGAAGAATTTTGGATTGGAATCCAGAGAGTTGTCAGGTACAGAAAGTTGAAGCCACATCTGCTTGAGTTTTCTTAGGAGACCGGGCAAAGGCCAAACAAACAAAACGGTTGGTATTATATATTATAGCCCATCCCATCTGGGGATGCACATGCATGGATGTTTGGAGCATCCTTTTGCAGGACATTTTGATGGAACATGTGGCCAAAATATGTTGCTGCGCCAAGATATTGCGCCTGCCACTCATTGATGTACTGCGCCTGCCACGTGACTTGTCTTAAGTTCTTAAGATGTTGCGCCTGCCACTCATTGATGCTTTGCGCCTGCCTATCTATATCATAGAAAATCATAGAAAATCATAGAAAATCATAGAAAATCACAATCAATATCATAGATCATAATTATAATCAAGTGGACTATCAGTAGATTTCCATGATATGTAAGTATGGGGGGAAGGGCATACCAAAAAATACATCACCACGTCATCAATCACTACTTGGGGGGTCGCTAAAGGGGAAGGTAGGAATGTTGGAGAGTCTGGGTCAGACCAAACTGCACACCCTGAAAACTCCAAACAAGGTTTCAACGCACACTGCAAGTCACTAATTCAGAGCCGAACGTTCAGCTCCGAATTGGTGATGATCAGCTTCCTCACTTCTAGTTCCAAACAAGTTGGGAGGGACCTACACAGGTGATTTTTTCTCAACAACCTCAGCCTGGCTAGTCGAGTTACGGAGCCGAACGTTCAGCTCCGAAACTGTGTCGAACAGGCATCGCTGAATCACTATTTCGATGATGTAAATCCTAGATTCTCATTGGGTTTTCTTAAGGGTTTCTCACCCAGACCCTTCCTTCCCCCTTTAGCGACCCCCCAAGTAGTGATTGATGACGTGGTGATGTATTTTTTGGTATGCCCTTCCCTACATATCATGGAAATCTACTGATAGTCCACTTGATTATAATTATGATCTATGATATTGATTGTACTGATTTTCTATGATTTTCTATGATTTTCTATGATTTTCTATGATATAGATAGGCAGGCGCAAAGCATCAATGAGTGGCAGGCGCAACATCTTAAGGACTTAAGACAAGTCACGTGGCAGGCGCAGTACATCAATGAGTGGCAGGCGCAATATCTTGGCGCAGCAACATATTTTGGCCACATGTTCCATCAAAATGTCCTGTAAAAGGATGCTCCAAACATCCATGCATGTGCATCCCCAGATGGGATGGGCTATAATAATACCAACCGTTTTGTTTGTTTGGCCTTTGCCCGGTCTCCTAAGAAAACTCAAGTCTGGCTAGTCCCAAACAACCTGAGTGATGGTATTCAGATTACCTATGGATTGTCTACCTGAGGGGCATGAATCTTCTGTACTTGGTGGTCTTGTTTTGCTGGGCCCAAAATGTCTGCCTGACCTTCACCAAAGAAATGTCTGTTTCGATTTGGGGACCCATATCCAGCTGGCTGAGTTCAGTTCAATCTCCAAACTACGAATTGTCAGTTGTTATCCTGTAAGCGACAACAACCCCCAGCCAACTGGCCACTCCAGTGGAACGTTACCCACATCTTCTCGGTTATGCATTGCAATATATGCTTGGTGATATCAGTGTCAAATCCCCCACAAGTATGTATTGAAACCACTAGCCACTTTAATTTGGCACAGAACTATTCTAATTGCTGCTCGTGAGTTCGCCGAAATGATTGCGCACGAATAAAAAAAAAAGGTCTAAACATTTATTGGGTCGAAGTACCACCGTTAAGTCTTGGTGACAGATGTGACATGTTAAATCTTGGTGACATGAAATATTCCCAGTTGAATGGGACATAGTCCCAATCTGAGGCTTTGAAATCCCATTTCACCTCCAGGGATCTTTGCCAATGCACATCTGTAGATTTTGTGATCGAAATCCCCTCTTTGATTTACAGTATTTACCATCTATAGATATGTATCAATTGATATATACATATATAGAATCGTGTGTATATATATATATATGTGTACAGATATTATGTATATATATACGTATATACATGGAAACAGGGATTGTTCAACGGCTTTATCCAAATTACGATTATTGATCTCCATTCCGGATGTGATTTTGACACCAGGTCTTGTTCTTTTTGGGAATTCTCCTAGTTGTTGCTGTTCTTTTTATGAGAATTGAAACCCCAATTACTTGCTCCAAACCCCATCTGTATTTTTTTGGTATTGAAACCCAATCCTTAATCAACATGCAAATATATTGAACCCCATCTTGAATTACTGTAACACCCATATTTTTATATTTTGGTTCGAACTTCCATCTGTTTTTTGTTTCTGAACCCCAAATCTCCAAGTGCTCTGAAGTTCTAGTTGGAGAAACATAATTTCTATATCCCTCATTTTTTGTCCCGCCTTTTTCAGGTCAATTGAAACTATAAACCCCGTGTCACCTCCATATCCGACTCCAAGAAACCTTTGCCAGGACGATCCACTTTGATGTTCCCTGTCTTCGTGGTCTTTTTGGCGCTCAAGAGATTCCGTCGCTGGCGCAAGGTGGTGGTGCGCAAGAGGCTCGGGCTGCCGCCTGTGACAGCTGCGACAGAAACGATCAGAAAAGTAGACGTAGACTATGCCATAAATATACACAAGTTATCACAAGTTGAAGCTGGAGCAACATCGTCTTCTGACGCCTTCCCCAATTCCTTGCACAAAGTAGCATCTATAATATATATATATATGTATTATCTATGTATGTATTTATCTATGTATTTATATTTATAATATGTAACCATACAGTAGCATGGCTTCAAGTGTTCCAGGCACACCTCAACATTATGCATTGGTCCATCGGTGCATCCTTTGCTTCTATAATATCTTGCCATGTTACCACCCCCCTGCTGTGTTCGCAATACCACTCTCGCAAACATGCTTTTGGGGCCCGAAAATTTGAAAACAATTTTGGTCACAAAAACAAGACCGCGCTCTTTGCGGAAGACACTTCAGGCTCCAAATTTGAGGCCCCAATTCTGAGACCAAGAAAGCGATTGTTGCATGGCACGAACTTCTACTGCTTGGGGCTCGCTTTGGCAGCGCACCGTGACTCGAAAGTTTCTCCGTCTCACTTTTCCATTCGTGTTTTGGAAGTTTTTTCCCCGCTGTCACACACAGCGTATATATATATAATGTAATGTAACGTAACGTCATGTCATGTCATGTCATGTAATGTATGTGTGTATATATATATATTTGTAGAGAGAGAGAGAGAGATCCCAACAATTCCCAGCATATCGCTTGAACCGACCTGGAAAGTCGATCAATATGATGCCCAGGTATGGTGGCACTAGGGAATGGCCCACCTCAAACAAACCATTCTCGGGTGATTTTGGGCAGGTGATCCCAAGACACACTTTCCTTATAGTTTTCTCTATATATAATTCTCTGTTCCTCTATGTTTTCCTAGATGTATATATATATATTATATATATAATATTACTATATATGTTTCATCAAATTTCATCATATTTCCAATGATTTCCCCATGTTTCCCCTTTTTTCATTTTTCCCCCGAAACATGTCCGGTTCAAAAATGTCCTCGCCACCAGGTTCAGTCGTCCCCGGCCGCCCGTTCGCGGCGCGCCTGCGGTTTCCGACGCCGCCGCCCGGAGGCCGATTTCCAGCGTTCCATCCTGCAGCGCATGCTGGGACAGCGGCCTCAGACCTGCAGGAGGCCGTGGGGAGATGGGTGGTGAAATGAAACAAACATTCTTAGGGAATATACGTATATAATTTTATTATATATATATATTATATGTATACTATATATATTATATATTATATGTATACTATATATATATTATATTATATTATATATTATATATTATATTATATATTATATATTATATATTATATATTATATATTATATATTATATATTATATATTATATCTATATTACGTATTATATATATATGTGTATGTAATGTAATGTAATGCAAAAGTAAAAGTAAAGTAAAGTAAAGTAATGTAAGTAATGTAAGTAATGTAATGTATGTAATGTATGTAATGTATGTAATGTATGTAATGTATGTAATGTATGCGATGTTTGTGATGTAAGTGATGTATGTGATGTATGTAATGTATGTAATGTATGTAATGTATGGTATGGTATGGTATGGTATCGTATCGTATGGTATGGTATGGTACGGTATGGTATGGTATGTATGTGTGGAAGATTAGATGGAATATTCTGTGTATGAAAATGGAATGGAATATGAATGGTGTTTACGAATAGTCGACAATAAGGATGTTAATGGGGACTATGAATAGAAATCGTGGAGAATAAGGATACAATGGTTGATGAAATCATGATGAATAATTACAGGTATATTACATGATATTACAATGGATAACACGGTTGTTAATGGAATATGATTGAATGATGTTTTTCATGATCAGGTGATTATAGCGGACAAGAGGATAATTTTTAATTGTTATTATTCAAGGACTATGAGGGGGATATTAATGGAGAATGATATATTGCGATGATGAATATTGCTATTACATCCATTACTCATTATTGGGGGTGGCTAAGTACTAGTAATTGTAACTAAACTAATTACTTATATAAATACATTTAAATTAGAGCTAATTAGGGGGTGGCTAATAAATAGGTAGTGACTATACTATTGATAGTTGTAGATTCGTAATAGAAATAGTCAGTGAATAGGTGGCGGCGAATAGTAGGTGATTACTATTTGATACTATTTTGTATTGTAGTGTGACAGGACCGATAATGTTTCTGAATGAACGTTCCTAGTGCTTCCAATCAGATGGCTTCGGGAAATGGTGAAATTTCTCGGGGTCCCTGGAATTGTTTTTTTTCCACAAAAATAGACATGGGCATCTGTCAGGAACAGTAGAAATTCTGAATCAGTTGAAAATCAAAATTTGAAAACCATTCTTGGGCAATAGAACCTGCAGAAATATTGGATGTCATATCATCGTTTCGACAGTTGCCCATTGCTAGGGAAAGGTTTCATGATCCCAGTTACAGATGAACAAAGGCGACTGAATTGAACTAGTCGCTGTTGGCCTCCCCTTGGAAATTCTTGGATCTTCTAGGCTGTTGGAGTTCAGTGTGCTGCTTTGAGTCATGTAGCCTACAAAATCTCCAGACATTAAGTTTCCATTATGCCTGTGTGTCTCTCTTTGCCAACCTCAATGAAGTGTCCAATCTGTGTTCACTCCGATCCCTCACATTCTCTGTGTTCGCGCACCTTTTTACATTTTTTACTGCCAAAATCTGTGTCCACCATAAGTTAAACATACTTAAACCATATAGTTTACATCCACCTTATGGGGTGGGGTTTACATCCAACCATATAGCCCATACATAAACCATAAGTTAAACATACATCCACCATAAATCACACCTTAAACCCAA
The DNA here is from genome assembly GCA_947184155.2 of Cladocopium goreaui. Classification (NCBI taxonomy): domain Eukaryota; class Dinophyceae; order Suessiales; family Symbiodiniaceae; genus Cladocopium; species Cladocopium goreaui. Next base: position 74,697 of record CAMXCT020004168.1, on the reverse strand, counting down.
CTCATCAGCTCCGAGCCGCTGTGCCCCGGGATGATCATCAGCGGCTCCTCCGCCGTGTGGCCGCGGCGGCTGAGGCCCGCCACCGGCCTCGGCGATTTCGAGTTTCCATATGGGGGTAGCCCTATCAATGGATGGTTTATCATGGAAAATCCTATTAAAATGTAGATGATTTGGGGGTAGCCCTATTTTAGGAAATCTCCAAATGTGGAAAACATTGGGAAACACAGCGAAAGAATGGGGAAAACATTGGAAAACATTGTAAGAAATTGGGAAAGGAAAAAATGGCATTCTAACTATTCTGCTTAAGTGGTTTTGACCTAACCCCAAAATGCAAACATGACCAGCAATGTTGGAGGTTACCTTCCGGCAATCAAGCGTGGCAATGCAAAATCGCCATGCTTAACAGTAAACTCGTCATGGGAGGGGTTCCATTGCTACCGTTGATTCCCAGCAGATACGTCCTGGGAAAGAATGTCAATGGCTGGTTGAGTATGCTGGAAAGTTGGCCTGGAACAAGTTTTTAATGTTCTAAGTCTGCAAGTTCATTCAGGATCACCACACGTTTAGGCCAGAAAGTCAGAACGTCACACATTGGTTAGATCTACCTGAACCGCTTTGCCGTCGGCCGTCGTGGTTTTTTGGCGCTCAGGGGTATTGTTGAATCAACAATCTATCCTCGCCGTTGGCTAATCATTGTGCATCTCCAATTCCCTCAAAGGCCACGTTGAATGCTCAATTGCATCCGTATGTGTATATATACATAGTTTTTATATATACATATATATATACATGTATTTATTGAGATTTGCTAATTATATTGATAGATAAATCCTCTAAACAACTCCAAGCGCCGCAACTTGCGCGCGCGCAAAAGCCGGGCCACCGGGGGTGCGGAATCACCACGCTACAGGAGGCACGGTTCACCAACCAATGACTCACGAAGAGCGTAATCTGACCTTGGGGCCCCATTCAGGATGACTTCAGGATAGAATTATGGTATAATTCATGATGATAATGATAAGATATAATGACTTCAGGATATATATATATATATGTAATTGCTGATGATAATGATGGGCATACATTTAGTTCATTGATGTCAATGAATGATGACAATGTATGATGATGGGTATAGTTGAGTTTAATTAGGCCCTATTTATAGATGATTTAGAAAATATACCCCCAATGGGGGGATGACCATCCCACATAATGGACGAAAATAGCTATGGAAAATCACCATTGAAATGTGTTTAAATCTATTAGTGAACCATTTTCCATGGCTGTTACAGTAACTTGCAAAACTGCGGGAATTCACTACAAGGCATTCAAATTTTGGAAATTCACTTGGCATCTTTCAGCATTTTGCGGGCCATGTGGGTTGACAAAAATATCAAAGAGTTGAGAGTTTCATAACCACCATGAAGTTTGCTTTGAAGAACACCTGATGCGCCGAGGGAAAGCCACCAAACTCTGACAAGTGTTGAGGTCGCTCAAACCCTCAAAAAAAAAACTTGGAGCTAGCCTCATAGTCAAAGCCAGGGATTGACAAATTCTGGCTGATTCCTCCGGGAGATTGGACTCATAACCTCTGAAAGGTGTCCCTCTGCAAGCAGGGTTGCCCTCCAGATCCCTCCAGGTTATTTTTCAGTAAATTCGCACTGATATGGAAAATATGCCAGTGCTAGATTCTTTCCTGGGAAAAGCCAGATTAATATCTATACCTATTTCAGTTCGCTGCAGGGTTAACATCGGTTCAGCACACAGCTTAATCCATCATTCTGGATGATTAAGCCCCATTGCTGATGGTTTTTGACCCCTCCAGTTATGACTGTTGCAAATAGGACAAATGATGTTCTCAACCATCAAGATTTACTCAGTTTCCCTCAAAATGTTCAGGTACTACGGTACCACCCCCACGAAGTTCACGAAGTAATTTGATTTTGGAGGCTGCAAAATACTTGGGCTCTACATTTATGGATTATAATTGGATGGATTCATAGCTGGATGAAGTCACATGTTTGGTTTCCAACTTCTGCTCCAGTGGCTGGTGTGACTTCCAAACTGCGAGCTGTGAAGGTCCGGCCAGGCTTGATGACAGTGCCTAGGACGACAAATGCTGGATTTAGCACCTGGTAATCAAACCATACTGTGGATGGTTGCGGAATCCTGCAGATAGATTCCAAAAAATATACATAAAGATGTAAAAATCAACATCTTAATGATTATGCAGTTTATAGGGAGGTTACTATCTTTTGATGGAAGAAATCATGCCGTTTATCCCATGATTTTGGTGAATCATCGGTGAAAAATGGAGGCTTTTCCATCAGCAGTGGAACATCCACCATTTTCTTCGACGATGTTCCCATTAGCCTCTGGTAAACATACAAAAAACTATGGAAAATCACCATTTTTAATGGGTAAAACCACTATAAATATGGAAAATCACCATTTTTAATAGGTAAATCCACTATAAATGGCCATTTTCAATAGCTACGTTAAATTACCAGAGGGTAACACCTCCATTTGTAGGTAGATGTTCAATTGCCATGTTTGATTACCCGACAGTAACCAACAAAAAAAAAATATTTCGGAATTACTGACCACAACAATTGGATTGGTTCCGCATCATTTTCGCCATCGTTGAACAGCTATAAATTTTGACCCCATGTTCAGACATACCCAAATATCAGATTGCTGGATATATTCGCATTATATCAATATCCCCATACATAATGTATATACAGTTTATCTCTGATTGTTGGTTTATACTCCCATTTCAATCTTTGTTTTATCGCCACAATTATCTCCATGTTTCCCGTTTCCCACTTGAATCTCCATGATACCCCAAAGATTTGATGCCGCAGGCGTGGCCAAAGTGGGTCCCCTATCGGTTGTGAAGGTCTGTACTTCCATGCTATGTATAAAAATAGGGTATTGGTAAGTGGGTGGTCCTCTATCAGTTGTGAAGGTTTTCACACAAACTTGAACATCCCAAGTCTACTCCCTACTACTTTAGTCTTCCGCTGATTTTGTCGGTTACTCATGTCCTCACTTTCGCAGTCTACACTGACTAATTTAAGATGAAAGCCACAAATTGCTATGTATGTCCAAGTTCGGACAATCATCTTGCAGACCCATTTTTTTGGCTTCCATCCCACGTTTCGGGGGCCAAGTTTCTCCTGTATCACTCCTTCTTCTCTGTGAACTTGCACTTCAACCAGCTTTCCATCTCCTGGTGAGCCATGGCAGCTGTGAGATCAAAAAGAAAACACAGCAAATGACCGCCTCAAGCGGGGAACCCCCGGGGTCATTTTGTGGATCTGGAAATGTCGTTTCAAAGATCCCATCTTGGAGGCCAATCCAACTAAGTTGATCTACAGCAAGCCATGGTGCAAAGATGATAAGAAGCCTGCAAAATGGATCCGTGTGCACCTATCTTCAAGCCACTTTGGTGGTTTCTGGAGGACTTCCAGGCATGGTCAGGTCTGACAGTTTTGGACCTCAAATAGAAGATGTTGATTAGGTTTTGTAGTCGCTGCAGTTCATGCAAGCCATGACCTTCAGGGTTTGTTTTGGGCATCGGAATTCAGACCATCCAAACTTCGATTTTAGCCGACCGCACCATCCACGCCCAATTGCCAATGACCCCGTCCCACCGTCCCACCGTGCCTGCGGCTTTGAAGCAACAGGTCAACCCCTTCCGTCCCACCAAGCTCGAGTTGCGGCGCGAACTGGGTGTGGGGCTGACCGCCTCAGATATCCAGAGACCAGAACCCCCAGGCTTTTGGCGATGGTTGGAAGCTGGCAAACAAAGAGGGAAACTTATTCTAGGATTTACTGGACGTTAATGGACGTTAATTATCACTACACCATTCTACAAGAAATGGGGAAAATGGTTGCGTAATGGCTTAAAAACCAACATGTTTTGATTTTGTTGCTAGAAATTGATGCTGAGGGTATAAAACTGCCACGGACTACATCTCGACCTATCCTCCGAGCCACATTATCCAGCAACTGCACAGGCGAAATCAGCTCGTAGCGTTCCACTTCCTGGAGCGCAACGTCTGGAACACAGCTATTTGTAGGGTCTATTTATGGACACATCCTAATCTGGGAGGCTCAAATTTCCCCGTTTTTGGATTCTTCCCTTCACTATATGGGTCAAAAGAATTCTAAAGCTCCGAAAAAGTGTCAGTAGGATTGCCAGTGGGGTGTATCAACCTGATTCTGGACTTATACCCTGCAAAATACCGGCATGGCTCTTAATAGCACACAAGAAAAACCGCAGAAGGCTGGTCACTTTTCGAAATCTTCCGACTTCGGAGGTCAAAACGGTATTGGAGCCATATGTTTCCTGTTTTTTCATTACCATTTACAGTGGGCAAACTGCCTCGTAGCAGCCCCGGTCCACCCTTGCTCCTTCTGATTGGCTTCGAGGTCCTTGGCTTCGAGGCTCACTTCGAGGTCCTTGGCTTCGAGGTCCTTGGCTTCGAGGTCCTTGGCTTCGGGGTCCTCTTCCTCCAAGATACTGGCCAAGGAGCCACGATGTGAGGCCACCTGCATGCAGGTCACTTGGAATCATCCCAAATGGTGAGAAAAATAGTTGAAACCACTAGAGTCATTAGATATAGAGTCCATTCAGATGTTTTTACACCACCTGAGTCACCTCTATTACCCGAGATCACGAACAAAAACATACAAAAACTATCCCCCACCATCCCCATCTATATCTATATCTGGCCTTCTCAGCAGGTAGGACCAGTTCCAACTGCAACTGGTCCAGTTCGCGACAGTTGGTGTCCTCTCCAGGCAGAATCCGCCAGCCTTTTGCCGTCGTTTCCTCATCGAACTCCTCCACAGGGGTTATCCTGGGAGCTGCATGGGGCACCTTGGGGAAGCTGAAAAAAATGGGGGGGAATGGGTTAGTCATACATAGCGTGAGACAGCAGGAATTTACATTATAATACATGACATTGCACTACTTTGTCTTGCATTGCAAACATATTTATTATACGTATATATTTGTTTAATATGTCGGAAACCTATGTGCGTGTACATGTACATGCATATCATGTATCTGGTGGATTGACAAAGTTAACGCTCAATTGTTGAGCCATGTGTGTATATACACTGGTAGGACAAAAGTTGCGCTTGTTGAGCTTCCGCCCGTGAACATGTTTGGTTTCTTCTTCTGCATACCCTTTCCCCTTAGAATCCTAGCATGGAGCTTTGTCGTACCCCGGTCGAATTTCCACCCTCAAAAAGCGTTTAATCTTATAGGTTTAAAAGCGGGTGATAGTTGACCGTCCCACACCTGCCACACGAAATGGACTTGGAAATGTGATCCGCGGTTGACCGAGATGGATGTTCGGTCAAGCTTTCAAGAAGCATAAACTTTGTTCCTCCTGAAGTTGATATATATATATATTGTACGTGTACATACATACATACATACATACATACATACATACATACATACATACATACATACATACATACATACATACATACATACATACATACATACATACATACATACATACATACATACATACTTACATTACATATATTACATTACATTACACTACACTACACTACATTACATTACATTACATACATACATACATACATAGATACACATACATATACACATACACATACAATCACATACACATACACATACAATCACATACACATACACATATCACATATCACATATCACATATCACATATAATATAAAACATATAACATCATATAACATATAACATAAAACAAATAACATATAACACATACACATACACATACATGTACATGTACATAGGTATCTATATATATATTGCATACATATTCATACTACACCATAGGTGGTGGCCAGGGGTCTGGTCAGCCACCGGGTATGGTGGTCAGCCATCGCTGGGGGATCCAATGAATCTGGAAGACCAGTTTCATCGGGAAATGGATGGACATGGTATATAATATGGTCATAGATGTTTAAGTCAAAATATGGTCAACTCAAATTTGTATCATTATTATATATATACAGTATATATACATGTATATAATTATATATATATAGTAACTTTACCATGTGCGGTTGCTTCTTTCATGAAGCTTCAACCACTGGCAGCTTTAGCACCAGCTTTAGCACGATGCCCCGATGCCGCGCCAAGCGGGCCAAGCGTCTCCAGTGCACAACAGAGGCGATTGCAAACGCGGACCATGTACTCAATGGTCACCAGGAAAAACAAGGCATCCTCAGGTGACCTGAATTAATGAGAGCTACTGATGGTACTGTTCCATGGGTTTTTCCATGGTGATTGAAATTCATGGTGATTGGACCAATGGAAATTCATAGCGATTGGGATAGGACTATAACGAAATATGGGGATGTACTGGGAATAAAACAGATGATACCCTCTGGTAATTTGTTACAAAGTTCTGGAAAATCACCATCTGTGGTAGGTAAATCATAGAACACACAATTTTGCAGAGCTATGTTAAATTACCGGAGGGTAACAGACCGAAATTAAACTTGTTCGTGGAGGCAATAGCCAATTGTGACTCATTGTTGACAGACATGTTCCCCTGACGACCCACTGCTGAAAAGCTGTGGGATGAAAATTAGTGTCCCTTTCCATCAGAAAAACTCAGGCTACTTGGCTGATATTTGGCTTTAGCCAGAGTTCTTTGAATCTATTTGATAGTTCTTGCCTCTAGTTCTAGCCAAAAATCAACCACCGCGTGCATTTCATTTTATGTTCACCTACTTGGTTACTTGGATGCACTTGAGGTTACTTCTACAGAACGGCCCCTCATGGGGGAGTGATGTGTGTATTGAGAATAGTCAAATATATTGGTATTTACAGTGTTTTGTGACTAGAAGTGGCGTCAAACCATTTTTGTTTAGAGCATAAACATAGAGTTCACATCAGCAAAGGTTTTCATATGCTGTCATGAATCACTGGCATCTACAGACTTGCGTTGCAGAACTAAACTTTTCCTGTGAGGCTTGCAAACAACTACAAGCAATGACGTGCAATTGCAAAATTACATACTAGAAAAAACATGCGGCACCACATGCCATAAGAATGGGTAGCTAGTGCATCTTGGAATAGAATATATATACAATATCAATACGTGGCTAGTGTGATAGAGGCGATGGAGAAATTCCGTTGCTAGAAGCAATTGATATGAAGACCTCGGGTTTGATGGGGATTGAACTACCCAATATTCATCATAGATTGGGGAATTATCATGATTGATAGTGACATAGAAATCCCCATTGAATAGTACTATTTTTGGATTAACTTACTAGATGATTTCCTAAATTTGGGGGGTTTCCACTACCCGATGTTCACTATACAGTGGGTTTAAAAATGTTTTATGGTAGATATATCGAATTAATGTGGGTAAAACAATAATAAACCACAAATTTGGGAATGGTTTTTACATACCACCTATACAAATGGTGATGACTGGGGGATGGTTCATTATTGCTTTACCCACATTAGTTACTGTGGTTAACCAACAAAGATCACTGGGAGGGCAGCACCGCCGGTATCATTCACCTGCCCGCGCACCTGGGGCGACTGGTGCCGACGCCATTGATGGTGGAGCAGAGCCCCCGGAGGTTGTTTTCCAAGCGCCGACCCAACATCTCCTGGGCGAAAAGAGCCACTGGAAATACAAATGTTGATATTATATTTGTATATATTATTATTAGTATTATTATTATGATTATGTATGATTATTATTTATTAGTATTTATTATCATTCTGATTACTACTATTATGTGCATCTATCTATATATATATATTATCAAAGGAAGTTGGGAAGCAATACTTCCGTGTTACGGACAAATAGAATTCTGCGACTTGAAATGATGCAGGGTGGTAGATCACATAACAATACATAACAAAAGAATAAGAAGCAGTTAATGACGGGTGGTGACGAAGGGAAGTGGTGACGAAGGGAAGTGGTGACGAAGGGAAGTGGTGAGGAAGGGAAGTGGTGAGGAAGGCAAGTGGTGACGAAGGGAAGTGGTGAAGAAGGGAAGTGATGATGAAGGGGAGTGGTGACGAAGGGAAGTGGTGAGGAAGGGAAGTGGTGAAGAAGGGAAGTGGTGACGAAGGGAAGCGGTGAAGAAGGGAAGTGATGATGAAGGAGTGGTGACGAAGGGAAGTGGTGAGGAAGGGAAGTGGTGACGAAGGGAAGCGGTAAAGAAGGGAAGTGATGATGAAGGGGAGTGGTGACGAAGGGAAGTGGTGAGGAAGGGAAGTGGTGACGAAGGGAAGTGGAGAGGAAGGGAAGTGATGATGAAGGGGAGTGGTGAGGAAGGGAACTGGCAACCATGAAGGGGAGTGGTGCATGATGTTGCAAGGGCTCTGTTTTGGGGAGGAAGCCGGAGCACGAAACCTTGTGTTTTTCCGTGTAAAGTGGCTGCAGGCGACGATGAAAGGTACCTCGTGTGTGCGACGGTTGCGGCTGCGGTCGGTTTATCGTTTTTTTTTTTGCCGCAGTGTCACGGTGGCTTCAAGCTGCTTTGGGTGTGCTTGTGTGTGCGTAGTTATAGGGTGTTTTGGAATCTGTGGTTGCAGATCGCATTGGAATGGCTGCATGATCTTGCATGGGCTCTGTTTTGGGGAGGAAGCCGGAGCACGAAACCTTGTGTTTTTCCGTGTAAAGTGGCTGCAGGCGACGATGGAAGGTACCTCGTCTGTGCGGCGGTTGCGGCTGCGGTCGGTTTATCGTTTTTTTTTTGCCGCAGTGTAACGGTGGCTTCAAGCTGCTTTGGGTGTGCTTGTGTGTGCGTAGTTATAGGGTGTTTTGGAATCTGTGCTTGCAGATCGCATTGGAATGGCTGCATGATGTTGCAAGGGCTTTGTTTTGGGGAGGAAGCCGGAGCACGAAACCTTGTGTTTTTCCGTGTAAAGTGGCTGCAGGCGACGATGAAAGGTACCTCGTCTGTGCGGCGGGTGCGGCTGCGGTCGGTTTATCGTTTTTTTTGGCCGCAGTGTAACGGTGGCTTCAAGCTGCTTTGGGTGTGCTTGTGTGTGCGTAGTTATAGGGTGTTTTGGAATCTGTGCTTGCAGATCGCATTGGAATGGCTGCATGATGTTGCAAGGGCTTTGTTTTGGGGAGGAAGCCGGAGCACGAAACCTTGTGTTTTTCCGTGTAAAGTGGCTGCAGCCGGCGATGAAAGGTACCTCGTCTGTGCGGCGGGTGCGGCTGCGGTCGGTTTGCCTTTTTTTTTGCCGCATTGTAACGGTGGCTTCAAGCTGCTTTGGGTGTGCTTGTGTGTGCGTAGTTATAGGGTGTTTTGGAATCTGTGCTTGCAGATCGCATTGGAATGGCTGCGTCAATGTTGCTTGCCGCCGCGGCTGCATGCGTAATACTATTGTCTTTTGCAGCTGAAGATTGTAAATCGTATTGGAGTGGCTGCATCCAGGCTGCGATAGTCATTTGTCAGCAGATTTTCGCAATTTTGGCGCTAGTAATTTTCCTTTTAAAATTCCTTTTAAAAAATGCTTCAAAATCGTCTTTTTTCTGCTTTGGCGTGGAGCTGCAATTTCCGACGCCGTTGCGCTTAGTTCTATTGTGATTTGCAACTCAGTCTCTGCAGATCGCATTGGAGTGGCTGCCTAAAGGTTGCTTGCCGCCGCGGCTGCATGCGTAATACTATTGTCTTTTGCAGCTGAAGATTGTAAATCGTATTGGAGTGGCTGCATCCAGGCTGCGATAGTGATTTGTCAGCAGATTTTCGCAATTTTGGCGCTAGTAATTTTCCTTTTAAAATCCCTTTTAAAAAGTGCTTCAAAATCGTCTTTTTTCTGCTTTGGCGTCGAGATCCGGTTTTGGAGCTGCTTTCCTGTGTGGAAAAGTTTGTGTGTAAACGCTTGCCATGTGTAAAAGCACTGTGTGCAAGTACTGTGTGTAAGTGTTCTGTGTCTAAACGCTTGCTGTGTGTGAAAGCTTGCTGTGTGTAAAAGATGTTGCAGTGTAAAAGTTTGCTGTGTGTAAAAGCTTATCTGTGCATGTGTTAAAAGTGTCTCTGTGTAAAAGTTTTTTTTTGTGTGTGTGTAAACGCTTGCCATGTGTAAAAGCACTGTGTGTAAGTGTTCTGTGTGTAAACGCTTGCCATGTGTAAAAGCACTGTGTGCAAGTACTGTGTGTAAACGCTTGCTGTGTGTGAAAGCTTGCTGTGTGTAAAAGTTTTGTGTGTAAAAGTTTGCTGTGTGTAAAAGCTTCTCTGTGTAAAAGTTTCTGTGTGTGTGTGTAAGCGCTTGCCATGTGTAAAAAGCACTGTGTGTAAGTGTTCTGTGTGTAAATGCTTGCTGTGTGTGAAAGCTTGCTGTGTGTAAAAGCTTCTCTGTGGAGTGAAGAAGTGTGGGGAGTGTGAAGAAAGCAATGAGAAGTGTGAAGTGTGGACTGTGACGTGTAAAGTGTGAAGTATGAAGTGTGGAGTCTGAAGAAAGCAGTGAGAAGTGTGAAGCGTGGAGTGTAAAGCGTGGAGTGTGAAGTGTGGAGTGAGAAGTGAGAAGTGTGAAGTGTGGAGTGTGAAGTTTGGAGTGCGAAGAGTGCAGTGTGAAGTGTGAAGTGTGGAGTGCGAAGAATGCAGTGTGAAGTGTGAAGTGTGGAGTGTGAAGTGCGAAGTGGAGCTTCACATGTGACATGTGAAGCAGGACACAACTTTCGCAGAGTGCACGCACGCACGGGCTTGGCTGGCGCACGGCGCATGCAAGTTCTATAGATGAGAAAGGTCTTATATCTTTAAGGCAACTTCCGCCCCGCCTCGTGCGGGTACTACTGGTACAATTATACATATTATGTCAGATGGGACAATTGCAACAGGATGGAACATAAAAAAAGTAGAACAAAAACGCCAGAACATGTGTCTCATTGGTGTCACAAAGGCTTCTGTACAAGTCGTTGGGGATCAGGATGGGGTTCAAACACTGACCAAAATTTCGAGGTGGCGCAATGACGCTGGTTGCGCATAAGTTCAGCCGATCAGGGCATGTATGGCGCTTTAAGAAGTGCAAGAGACCTGAAGAGATGGTGTTTATCTTTGTATTGTAAGGTGACTTGAATGTCAACAGAAAGGCGAACTTCTTTTCTGAACCCCTTATGATTCATCAGAGTCATCTTGGAAGCCAACCCAGCAAAAACCATCAACTCTCCTGCTTGTTCGAGAGCTTCTTGGCACCAATCAGTGCGTTCCAGGACCCATCCTCCATCAGAGGTTGTAGAGCACCTACCAAGGTGTGAGAATGATAGGGATTCCCTGGGGGCTCCAGAAAATGGTGGCATTTTACAGGAAAACCCGAGATTTGCCCTTTAAAAGAAAACGTGTCCTGCAAATGTTCCTTCAGAGTTTACATCAATCGGAATTCAAACAGGTTGTAAACATCGGAATTCAACTGTGGCCGGTCTTCCAACTGCATGCAGGTTTTGACTGTGGTCTACAAGTGTTTCCGTGGAAACGATGGAACTCACTGCATCATCACTTACAAGACTTTCCTGTTGGTCTCCCCGAAAAATGTCCCATTCCGCTAGTGTTTGGACCAGTTCCAATCCTCTTGTCTGTTTCACTTTTTGGTACCTCTTTAGATGGTGACCAGTGAAGATACCAGAAAGATTAGCAAGCGAAGTAATGTTGGGATCTATTGGGATGTAGGTCTGGCTTGAAAAATGTGATACTAATTGACCCCCAAGATTTGCAATTGTTTGGTGCTAAAACATCCCATTTTGGGGTAGAATCTTGAGCCAATATTCCAAGGTTTATCCCCAGCAGAGGGACCTCTCAAGAGAAGTTCCTTCAGGGCCGGAAGCACCTGGGAAAGCCCGGCAGCGGTGCTGCAAAACACCAAATGACCCTATGTATGTATGTGTGTATAATATATATGTATATATAATAATATATATATATATATGAGCCCGGTCCCCGGACCCCCACACCCCCCCCCTCCCCCCCAATGGTATCCCCCCACCACTCCTAACCCCCCCACCCCCCCAAAACCATCCAAAACCTAGTATTTGCATGTTATTTGCACATATACATACACATATACACATATATACTCCCCTTTCCACCCCTGCAACCTCGCATCTCTACGTTATTTGCAGCACTTGAGAGCTACGACCTCGTCAACGGACCTTGTCTACCCGTATATTTCTATCATAACCTTTTTTTCGAACCGCCTATAGCGTGCCTTGCACATGGTTTACAACATATTTGCTACCCATGGACTACGCAAAGCTTACCTATGCAAACCTAGACATATGTACAGTAGAAAAACAATATATATATACAATATATATATATATGCACATTCTAGATACTACATATTGATATCTTGATCTTGTATCTATCACATATTTCGTTTGCATTGTACATACTGTACACGTATATATATATATATATACATATATATGTGCATATATATATATACATATATATATTATACATATATATATTATACATATATATATATATACATAAACTCTAGATATACCGCGTGTATTGCTGTCGATATTCAATATACCACATATACAGGCTTGGCTGCTGAGAAAACCCCCCCCCCCCGCCCCAGGGGGGGGGGGGAACCATCTGGCTGGGGGGGGGAGGGGTGTGGGGGTCCCTGCTCATATATACACACACACACGCAGAAATATCATATCTGGACATTTTTGGGTTCAGCCATATATCATATATCTATACAAATCATATCGCCCAGATCTGATCTCTGAGGCCAGTTTTTGAAATGGTCTCCTAATACGCTTAGGTGGGGCAAATGGCTGGCTGGCAATGTACTTTTGACACTCAAAACATGGCTGGCTGATTAGAATCTCACCTGCCGCGAGTGAAGCTTCCGTTGACCAGAAATTCCGTTGAATCTACTAACTATCCCCCCAAGATGAATATGGACCCTCCCAAATAGGAGCTTGGAAGACTACTTTTCTCTAAACAATTGGTGATTTTCAGGGTCTATGAGTCTATGTTAGTTGGGGAGGTGGTGTATGCCAGACAGCTGAGCTTGGACCCAGGTAGCTTTTCCCAGCTTCAGTGGAACCAGACTTCATCCGGAGACAACAAAAAATCCGTCACGCTGCGCGCAGGTGATCACAGCACGAACATCAGAGGATACGAGAGGATACCAGAAAAAATAAGATGTCAATATCAAGATATATCAAGCAGCTGATCATTTTTATTCATTTTTTATGATCAAGATATGAAGTGACTGACATATCATAAAAAAAGGTCAGTCATCCGAAAAAAAAAAGGAACCCAACATCACTTGGAGCTGGAGATCTTCATCCCCAAACCATCGGATGTCCAGCTGCCTCATCCGGGGCCTTATCTGTCAAAGTCTCCAGGCCCACCTGGCAAATTTGGGGATGTAATCAATGCTGGTCCAGTGAAATCGAAGATAAATATAGTTATATATAGTTATAATATAGTTATATCATATGTATATAAGTTAGACTGTTGCTCCCCCGTCTTTCTCATCTAACCGCCCACATTATTATACAAGCAAATTCTATGGGGTTAATACCAAAGACAGGGGAGCAACACCTTATAGAAAACAATAACATAAATCAAAACAACAAACAACAAAACAAGAAAACTCAAACAACCTAAACACTAACACTACAATAGATTATAAAAAAGACTATACCATAAATCATAACAAAAAACAATTTCACTTTTATAATTTTGAAATTATAAAATGAAATTTATGTTTGCTGTTTCTTCCAGTTATCCAGATGCTTTGTTGTTTGTTGTTTTGATTTATGTTATTGTTTTCTATAAGGTGTTGCTCCCCTGTCTTTGGTATTAACCCCATAGAATTTGCTTGTATAATAATGTGGGCGGTTAGATGAGAAAGACGGGGGAGCAACAGTCTAACTAACGTTAGTTAGCATTGTGCTCCCCCGTCTTTTTCCCTGACCCGCCCAGATTAATATAACATAAATTCCACCAGCCTACACCCTCAAAAAAACATAACAGCCAAACAAATTTCATCTTATAAATATTTTTCATAAGATAAAATCTAACTTTCCTTCTTCTTCAAATTCTCCTGATGTTTCATTGTTGTTGTATGCCTTTTGTAGTTTTTAAGTTGAATATCATAATCATCACATACAGGGCACTTCATCCATTTTATCTTTTCAAATTCCTCTTTGTCATCTTTACCAATATTTGAAAGGTGTTCCCTTGAACGAATATGTTTTGACCAACTGCCTTTTTGAATTTCAATTTTACAATCATCACAATATACTTTTACCTGTTTATCCTCTTTTGTTTTTTCAGCATTTTCTTTTGCCCATTCTCTTCTTTTTTCGGGATTATTTTTTGAATATAACCTGCAATACTCTAAACAAGTCTGACACTGTTTATATTCTCCAAAGGGCTTTACCTTTCTACATTTGGAACATTTTTTTGTATCCTCCATAATTCACCTAATATATATATATATAGATACTTTCCCTTTAAATCCTTTTTCCCTAAATTATTATAAAACAATAACATAAATCAGAACAACAAACAACAAAAAGAAAGCAAAAGACTATACCAAAAACCATAACAACAAACCAAAACAAAAGACAATTTCACTTTTATAAAAAGAAATTTAACTATCATTCTTCTTCAAATTCTCCTCATGCTTCAAAGTGTTTGTGTGCCTCTTGTAATTTTGAGTTTGAATTTCATAATCATCACTTCAAATTTATGGGGATAACCAACATAATTTTCATAATCATTTACTATGAAGATTAAGGGATTAATTACCACAGTCTCCCCCTATAGGGGAAGCCTCAGCCCCCAGCCAATATCTTTCTCAACATATCTCTTTAATTACCGCAATTACCATGCCCAAACCGCCCTTCATGAACTTGTTGATGACCATGTCTTCTTAACCTCAGTGCGATGTAAATGGCACAGCAATCCAAACTTTTGGGGCGAAATGGAGTGAAAAGGATTGTGTGTGTGTGTCCATACTTGTTTGTGCCAGTCTTCTCAAGTATCTGGAAGGTTTTGCTTTTTGATAAGGCGTGAATCGTGACTGCACTGGATGTCAAGCTTGTGAAGGCTCACTGGCATACATGCTCTATTGAAACAATGCTTACCTATATACTGTGCATGCAGACCTTTTCAATCGCAAAGGACCTGCTCAGAGCACTGTTTTGCAAGTCGCCCTGTTGGCGAAGCAAGCGTTCTCATGCACTTTCTTCGTCGCCAAAATTGGCGAGCGAGTCACTGGCGTGATGAAAGTGATAACTATCCCTTGCAACAGAAAATACAAGCCCTGCAACAGTGCCAGCCTTTCTGACACCCTGTTTTGGTCAGACTTTTCCTTAAGTTTGATAAACTTTTGTTGCCGGCATCCATATTGCCTGTGCTGTTGGTGTCTGCAGCTCCAGCGCTCAATGCAAGGATGATGAGGCAAGCGACAACACGGATTTGCGCCATGTTCTGGACGTGCCCATGCCCCCAAGCTTAAAAGCGTGCCCGAGTGGTTTGAGCAAAAGATGCTGAAGAATGACACAAAATTCCAAGCGCAAACTGAAAGAGCTAATTTCTGTAGTTTTCCAATTGAGAATGTTAAAGGTGCTCAAATTGAAACAAATTCCAAGGTCAAGCTCTCCAAGAACATGTGGCTTCAAACCTCTGACTGGCATATTCCCAACAACTCAGCGCCCCGACAACAGGATGAAGAAGAGATTGATGACAAAGCCAAGGCGAGGAAGGACAAAGGAACATGGAGCAATCCCAGCCAATGACCCAAACTTGCCAAATGCAAATTCGTGGGGAAAACAAATGAAAGGCAAAACACGAAACCCCGAAACCAAAAGAGCACATCAAATCAACCATCTCATGGTTGCATCAAGTATAGGCATAAGTAAGAAAAACAAATGCTTAAGGCTTTCTAAAAACACTAAATCTTTAAAAGTTCGTGCCTCATCAACAATCTTGGGTAATCAGTCAGTTTGTAATATTTTTGGTTCAACTTTTCTGCAATCTCTTGCACAACATAATAACCTTTCAGCCAGTGGGAAGTTCTTTCTTTCTCTGTAATTGCTTTCTTTCTCTTAATCTTTACCCTATCACCAACATTCAACTCAGGATAGATTTTTTCCTTCTTTGCCTTTGATGCTACATTCAGCATTGCCCTGAATTCATTTTTATCCTTCCTTGCTTGATTAGGTGTCATACCTGTGGCGGAGTGTTTCATCTTATCATTATATGTGAGCATAATTTCTAAATTGTAGTCTGTCCACTGTATATTCTGCTTTTCAGCTTTTTCATCAGCTTCAACTCTTTTGAAAAGCATATCCTTATACGGTTTTATGAAACGCTCAGCAAAAGCGGGATGACCTCTTGTTCTATACAACTCAATACCTTCACCTTCCACATATTTTTTAAAGTCTTCACCTGCTATGGCACGTTCATCATCAGTGTAAATTATTTTACTTTTCTTACCCATTTTCTTTAATGCCTCTTTAGTTGCCTCAAGGACATCCTCACCATTTTTTGTTTTAATTGGAACTACCACCGCAAACTTGCTTAAAACATCAATACACACTAACCCACCTCTATATTTTTGTTCTTCATCAAAATCATAATAACCCACAAAGAACAAATCTATCTGGAATGTGTGAAAATTATGTGGTGCTATGAAGGAATTATGACCTCTTGGCTTTGCTTTTATTTCTACATTCTTTTTAAAGAATTGTTCAACATCTGACATTTTTATTGTCGGTTCTTTCTCTCTGGCATCTTTTAAAGTAGTAGCCTTGCTTCCATAGCCACTTCTATCAAAATAAATATCACTAATAATCTTCTGCTTATTATCAGCCATTATATTTATAATGATATTTTATTTGACAAAGCGCAATTACAAGACACACAATAACCTTTACAATTATCTTTAAAGTGAGCTTCACAACAATTAACTCTTTGACGGGTTATATTTGATGAAATCCTGCCATCTTCAAAATCTATCACCAACGGTTCATTACAATTCTCACACTGGGTATTCATCAGGTTCATCAAAAAATCTACATCAACATAATCATTTCCTTCTACATCTCTACCTGCTTTCTTGTCTTGCTCAATGTAATTAAAAACCTTTCTCTCAAAATACTGCTCTACTATCCTTTTAGATTTACTTTCTTGACCTTCATTATATTTGAAAAACTTGATTTTGTTAAAGTATGTTGCCCTTGTAAGGGCGGTGAAAAACCAATTCTTACTAACATACCATTCATTCCAATCATATATCACTATATCACCATCAACACTACAGCCCTGCTTTGAATGAGCGGTGTAGCAGTAAGCATATATAAAATGCTTTCTCAATAATTTCAGTTCTATATTTTGCTTCTCACCAGTTGCCACATTTTGTAAAACAACAATATCACCAACAATATTTGCAATCCTAAATCTGAAATTCACATTAAATTTCTTGCCTTTAGTCTTAATATATTTTCTACATATCACCTCCTCATTTATCACATATTCTTCAGTTATATTTTTCATTTCTCTGATTTTGCTTGAAACCATTTTACAGGTGTTGTTTGTATAAGCAATATTATTCTCATACATTTCTATCTTATCAGTCCATTTAAAATGTTTATCAATGATTTCTTTAAAAGGTGTGCCTTCAAAAATCATTCTTTTGACATCTCTTAATTTGTGTCTATCTTCTTCAGTCTTCAATCTCTTACATTCATATAGCATAATATTATTTTCAAAAATCAAATTAATACAATGATTAGCATATTTCTCAAATGACATTACATTGCTTACCCTCTCTGGGTTTTTCAACTGGTTAGTGTCTCCAGTTGCCACTATTATTTTATCAGGGTTGTTCTTACAGAAGTCCCATATTAAAGCCCACTTGCCTACATTATGAAAATATATCTCATCAAACACTATGACATCATAAACTGAATAATCAAACTTTGTAAGCCTCTCATCGCCAAAAGAAATACTAAAAAACTTATTGATGGTCGCCCATTCACAACCGCACTGTTGCCCTAACTCATTGCTATGAACAACGAATAAAACTCTGTAATTTCTATTTTTCAGATGCTTACATATATAACTCTTGCCTGAACCTGCAAACTCTGCTTGGATAAGCAACCTTTTATTATTCAAAATATGCTCATCAATGATTTCATCAGTGTTCCATTCATCCTTGACATCACCCGTTTTATTTTCATATTCAGTTATATCACATAGAATACTGGGTTGCTTACAAAATGCCTTGCTGGGAAAATTGAATTTATCAGACCACCTCCATTCACCAATCTCACTACCAAACTTCAACACATCCTTTGCTTTACCCAGATTACATTTATCAATCACAAAGGCATCAGTTTTGACTGAATACACCATTACATTATCCCTCATAAGTGTTTCATAAGCCTCATTCATATCAAAATTATGATGTTGTAAAATCAGTTCTTTCACATATTTATATCCATTCAGTAAAGTTTTTGTATCGGAAATGTTCAGCACATAGTGCTTACACTCATCCACTATTTTAGCACATTCTTTCTCATCACTTTCAGGTTCAATGGCATTGCCTTTATCATCAAATTCAAGCAAACAATCATCATCATTACCATTCACTTCACCATCCCATTTAGTTTCAGTAATGATACTTATATCACCACCGTATTTTTCTTGATAGTAAAAGGCATCAACCATTTTTGAAAACACTATGGACTTTTTAGCCTTGTTAGTTTGTTTTTCCAATAAGCCAATGTTGATACAAGCAATCATTTTTTTCTTCAACTTATCTTTCTCCTCATCCTCATCCAGTCTCAATTTCCAAAGTTCATCAACTAACTTTTTGTAATTAACTTTGTAGGTGTTAGATGGAATTTTGTAATAAATGACTTCAACATCATCAGAATATTGTTTCAAAAACTTACCGGAAATCAAATTATAAGTCCTATTGAAAAATAGATTTCTCACTTTGCTTTTAACAAGATATAATGTTAAAGCATTCATCTTGTTAAAATCATTTTTGCTATAATCATATTTTTTCCAAATATCAAATTCAGAAAAGACAGGCACTTCAAAAATATCAATGGTGGATTTTGTATAAGCCTTTCTTCTATCTAATTCAATGTGTGTATCCTTACCTTCAACGATGCTTTCAAAATACCCACTTGGTGCTATACTATGCGCCATTGAAAATATTTTTAAATCATCATTGTGATAATATGACTTGTGATTAGGATTGAACATACCCTTATTGAAATTAAAAAATGCCTCATTTACTTTATTAAACATATCAGCACTGCTACTATCAATACAAGTATCCATAGCGCAGTCTATCAAACTCTGATTTCATATATTTAAAATCAATTTATTAAATTTAACCTTGAGTGATGATACATTGCCACCTGCTCCCATTATGATTTTAGGCTCATATTTTGCTCTCTTGAACTCACAAAAAATTGTATTCAAATCCCTGCCACTCACCAAATTCACTTCCTCTTCACTTTCTTCATTAGCTTCAACTATACCCATTATGTCATCAATGCCATTGAAAAAATCATACTTAACTGGTTTCTCCTTGCTATTTAAACGAGAGTCAGTAGAAGCACATAGTTTCATATTTTCCTCTAATTATTTTTGTGCTATGCTTTTGATGTTGTCATTCATTGTGTAAATGTGGTTGCCCTTAATCATTCCAAACAATACAATTATGTTTTTGTTTTTCTTATCAGGGTCATAACTGTAAATCTTTTGACCGATACAGTTGTATAATCTGACTGTTAATTTAAATTCTTCAAAAACCCGTTCCATATCTTCAACCGATGCCCCATTTTGTCTAAACTCTTCTTCATCTAAATTCATTAGTTTTAATACTTTGTCTCTGGTCATTCTTTTGCTTTCCCACTTTTTAGTATTCATCAGTGTCTCTTCATAGTGGTCTATCAGTGTGTTAATCCAACACTCACCGTCAGTGTGTTTCTTATTCTTGATGGCATCAACCAAATTATCACCGGCAACATCCATTTCAGTATTAATGGTGTAGTGATACATTCCTATCTCATTGCCATCCTTTAATTTTTTCTTTGTTTCATCATCACTACCTCCTGTGTTTGATACATCAGTAATGTCTAAAATCTTGATGGCACTTGTGTAGTCTTCAAGGTTTGTATTATTCTTCAGGTCTGGGTGTTTTTCAACTAATCTCTTGAATAACTTATCAAACAAATCTGTGTCGTGTATCACTTCAAACTCTTTGTATCTACCTTTGGTGTTTCTTCTTCTGGGTAGTGTGGCATGAATTCCTGTCTCCTTTATCCAAGCCTCCCTATTGTTCAGTTCATCAAATTGTTTTCTTGTAATTTTGTTTGGGTTGTCCTTCTTCAGTCTTAACCTATCTTTCAGTCGTTCCATCCATAAATCAAACTTGTCTCTGACCACATACTTATCCACCAGTGTTTCATTCAGTTTATCCTCATCTCTTACATTCTTCAAGTTCATCTGTATAGGTTGCTCCATACGAAGTAAATTGTGCCAGTCTCCTTGGTTGTCTTTAAAGCCTCTCTGTCCTCCTGCTTTATGCCCATTATCAAAACCATACAACTGAAATCTTACAACATAGTCTTTTTTGTTTCTGTTAGTTGCCATTCTTTCATTCAATGGGGCTCTGCCTTCAATCTGTTCAAACTTTTTATCAAATCTTTTTTTAGCAAAAGTTTCTGTTCTCTTGTTGTCGCTCATCAGGCTGTTAATCAGTTTCTGTGCGGTTTCTCTTTGTGAAATCTTCCTGTCTCTATAAATTCTACTACCTTATCTACTCTGTATTTAACATCTTCTTTAGCACCTCTAGTTAGACCCTTTAATACTTCTACATTTCGTTGTATATTTTTTGATGGCATTATAATATATTTATATTATATTATAATAACGTCTCTTTAAGTAGTTTAAGACAATTTAGGTTTTTACCTTATTTATTCTGATGTATCTTCAGTGTCTCCATTATTATAACTTGCTCTCAACTTAATACACTTGCTTGATTGCTGGTGTCTCTTGAACTTTTCTTTTGTGATGCTACACCCGCATAAAGGACATTCAACTTTGACACTCAAAAACTTCTTGTAGTATTCCCTGTGGTAATACCTGTTGTATTTTTTCAAGTCCGCTTTTTTGTCAATATCCACCTGTATTAATGGCTCAATGATTACATAGCCATTTTCATCAATTTCTCTGTTTTTGACACTCATTACTATGATTTATATAAGAATATCTCTTTAAGTAAATTAAGACAAATTATTGTGCTTTGAAAATCATTTTATGATTTAAAAAACCCAATAACCTACGGTTCTTGGCTTTTATACATATCCTTCAATTTTTGCCACAAATGTAGTTTATAAACCTCCCTCATTTGTTTCAGCATCTGCTTTTTCTTTGCGTCATTACCTTTTGAAGCAAACCAAGTCTTATAAGCGCTGTCAAATTGGTCATACTGTTCTTTTGTAATCATCTCCTTGTTTTTAGCATTTACAAATTCTTCTCTTAACCTTTGAACACCTATTGTGGATGCTCCCACCGGTTTTTGTATTGTCTTTCTTCTACTTTCTTTAGGTTCATCTATTTCATCATCTGCTTCCGCTCCTCCTATTTCTAACTCTGTTTTCTTTTTGTTCCTTTTCTTTCTCATTTTAGGCTCTTCTTCTGGACTGCTTCCATCTCTTTTTTCAGCATTCTTTCTTTCAGTTCCTTCTTTGAAATGTTTAGGTCTTCCCGCCTTACCTCTTGGTTCAATGTGTGTTTCAGGAGATGCTCTTTTTGAACTGCTACTTACATCCATAACCTCTACAACGGGCAATGCTTGAGAACTGCTTGAAGATGCTGATGCCTTTGCTTTAGGCTTGGTTTGTGGTAGGGGTTCTTTTGAACCCCCAGCACTTCGTGGTTTTGCCTTGGCTTGTGGCATTGCTTCATCATCAGTCGCTATGTTGAAACTTTCAGGTTTCCGCCCTTTGGGCGTTAAGAGACCTCCGGTCTGTTTCATTGGAGCAAAACTTCTTGGTGGATTGATATGATGCATCTGTTCAGGTATTGTCGGTTTGCTCTGTTTGAAGACTTCTCCTCTGTGGTTCATTACTGTTTCTTCTCTTCTTTTCATTGTTGTGTTTGCTCTTTGTGTCAGTTCAGCATTCAATTGAGATGCTTGTTGTGTTGAAGATGATGGCACTGTTGGGGTTGTTTGCGTTGTTAGTTCTTCATCTACATTCATAGGTTGTGTTGGTTGTGCTATTACCGGCGATGTTGTGGGTAGTTGTTGTAGTCTTTCAGTGTGATATGTTCTACCTGCTGTTCTTACATTTTGCCTTAACAATATGTCTGACATTTGCCTCAATAATAATCTGCCTTGTTCTTCTTTCAGTTGTTCCATAGCATCTGCGCCATCAAATATACTGCCCTCTGGTGAATTTCTGAAAAATGTAGCGTCTCTGTTTGGTAAAGTGCCAGTCAGTTTTTCATTTTCTGATACTAAATTGGTGATTTCTTCATAAGTTGGTTTTCTGCGTAATCCATATTTGGACATTTTATTTACATTCTCTATCACTGCTGTTGCCATTATAATATAAAATTATGTAGAAATAATTTTATATTATCTATGTAAAATTCAGATTTCTAAATTGATTTATTTGATGCTGTAAATGTTCTAAACTATTATGGTTAAGATTGTCTCTTTGTATTTCATTATTAATTCTGTCTATTTGATTTCTATAATTTACTCTCTTATTTGCTTCAACTATATCATTTCTTATTGATATTAATTTATCTCTTGTCTCTTTTTCATCTAATTGCTTCTTTAACCACGCCATATACCTTGTGTCATAGTGTTTAAACATACCACTACCGGTTGCCTTACCTGCTGGGGCATTCATTTTCTTTCTATAATTTGTTGTAGTTTGTTTTCGCTTATATGCCTGAAACATTTAACTATATTTTTTTCTTAGAAAATAATAATTTTAATCATACACGACGCTTCCATCAGAGCGGATTTCCAAACTGTTTCAGACACCAATGTAGTGAATATTTCTTCAATCTGTTCTGTTTCTGCCAGTGTTCCTTCGGTTCCTTTGATTTTAAAAGTGATTAAGCTTCCCATTTTAGTATTAACGCCACTAAAGGCTAAATCTGACATCTTCTCCATTGAAAATCCAATAACAAATTTATTCTCGCGATACTGCTTATAACTGATATTCAGTGAGTTTTGTTCAGGATTTAAGTAGTGTAATGTCCGCCTCAAAAAATAGAATGCTTCTGAAAGTGATTGAACTTCAAACTCAGGAAATTTCTTATTAGAGATTTGAAGTTGGTAAGTAAGTGCCCTACTGTTGTCAGCAAACCCTTTTCCTTGTTGTAATGGCAATGTATCTGCTAAAGGACCGTCATTAATCTCTCCATTAATCATAGGATTGTAAAAATAGTTCCATCTCTTATAAATAAAATTATCAGGCATATAATATCCATATCTACTTCCACCTCTTGGACTTCTATAAAGTGTGATGAAAGCATTAGTTAATTTAGATGCCGACTTAACAATATTCATATTAATTTCACCTCCACCGGTGTTAAAGGTTTGTGTGATGGTGTGGTATTGTGGGATGATAAGTTTTAATGATTGTCCTTCCAATAAGTGTTTTGTAATGTTATTATCAACAGTGTTGTCAAGTGTGATTACTTCTGCTCTAATGATTACATTATTGATTTCCCAACTTACTGATGTATTACCAGATTGAAAGTAATAACCTTGTTTGTCAGTTTCGGTTGTTGGGTTTGTTTGGGCGTCTCCTTGGGGGACTACAATAGGTTCATTGCCATCCGATACAATAGTAAATTCTAATTCTAATGGCGCTACTCTCAAAGGCAAGTAGTAGTTGCTTTCAAGCAATCCACAGCAGGGTTTATGTGAAAGTCGGGCTTTTCCATTAGCACCGGGAATACCTGACAAACTATGCCGAGTAGGTCTAAAATCAATTCTCCCATATTCATTGTGGTCTGCGGTTGTATCAACAGTTGCTACACCACCAGCATTGGTTGCTCCTGATGTTGTATAATCAATAAAGTTATTTAAACCATTGGCATACAAGTGGTAGTCATCATCATAAGATGGATTAGCACTGCTTTCAATATCATCCATTTCATTAACATCTTTTGACTTAAATGACTTGAATAATTCACAATGACGGTTGTATTCAATAATGTCCTGAACCATTTGACCTCCTACCGTCGCTCTGTATCGGTTAAAGAATGAGTGAAGACCACCTAATGGTCTTAAAAACTTTTCTCTTGTATTATCAGTATTCTGAACAGTGGCGAATAACCGCACACTGCTTAAATCTAAATATTGGTTTGCTTCTCCGCTTATGTAAAATCTTATGTTCTTGTTTCCTTGATTACTGGCATAGATGTTAGACCCTGATGGAAAATAATTTACAAACCGGCGGTCTGTGATATACTGTGCCGTTTCTGGGATGCCGAAGTTCAACTGGTTTATCATTACATCGTTTGCTTCACTTGTGATATTATCCATTACTTATATATTTAAATTTAGATATTATATATTTTCTAAATGTTATTTTATTTTTTCTTTTGATGTGGAATTAACTTAACATTTTTTGGTTGAATATTATTGCTTATTTTTTCTATATTATTTTCATTGTTTTCTACTAAACTTTTTATAGCATTATAATCACTGGGTGGTTTATTCATCTCCTTCTCCAATTTCTTATAGGTTGATTGTCCTTTTGATAGTTGTATTGGTTTTTGTTGATGTTTATAATCTATTCTTTTTAACATTATGAATATAGTTTATATTTTTATTGGATGATTTGGATTGATGCCATTACTAATTTTTGTTGTAGGGTGTAAATGCCATTTGCCTTGATGAGAAAAATTGATGTAGGAATGTGCTAATAAAGGGTTTATTTCATTCCAGTTTGAAGTTTCGGCGTAGCCATCTAACAAACTCACTACATCATTAGGATTACGCAGGTCAAGTCTCTTTGGGTCTTGTTTTCCTTTTCTTCTTGGTTTTATGGTTGGTGTGGCATAAGTTGTAGTAGCAAATCTTTCAGGCATATCATTGTTTATTTGATTGACTACTGCTGATGCTAAACTGTGTGATACAAGACGCTTAACATCAGTGTTTTCTTTCAAATACTTCACTACATCTTGGTATTTTTCACTTGCTTTTATGTTTCTGGTTGGGACTAATAATAAGTCATCCATAATGTCCCTTGTTAATGAGCCATCTTTCCCACCTGTCCCAGCAATATATGATGTAGAACCAGTTTTATATAACCCATCAGGACTGTCATAAGCATTCCATAATCCTCTCCTATCTTCAATCTTGTTTTTGTTTTGGATGTTTCTTACTTCTTTATATAAGGTTGTATTCTTTCTGAATTCATCATCTAAATTTCTTGTAAAGTCGTTCATTCTTGCGTTCCAGTCTGCGTTCTTTTTATTGTAATCTTCCATTATGGCATCTTTGCCCTGTTTCATTAACTCATTAAATGCTACTCTACCTAATTTCTTTGCTAATTCTTTCATTTGGTCTCTTGATAATACATTTTCTATTGCTTCACCTGCCATAATCCTTTCCATTGCTTCTCTACCAAACTGTCTTGCTACTTGTGCTAATGCTGTTCTTGCTACTCCACCAATAAATCCTATCATTTATATAATATATTATAAAAATCTAAATTAATAATATACTAACAATGATGAGCAATAGATTAACATATAAAAAGATTTTTGTTGATAGTTCTTATCGTTTGGCATCATCAAGGTCAAGTGCTGACTTCTCCATTGAGTTAAATGAAAATTTAGAAACACCAGAGGGAACAAGAATGTATATAACTGATGTATCTATTCCAGCAGTCTGGAAAAGCACCGAAATAAATTTCTATGAGTATCTCTATGTCATGATTTATGACAATACAGATACTTTTGTTAAGAATTTCAGAGTATATTTAGGTAATAAAATATATTTCGCAAGTCAGTTATGCTTTGACATAAATGAGGGGTTAAACAGCAACACAACAGATTTATCAGCAGGTGGGATATTTGTTTATTCTTATGATGAAGCAACCAGAACAGTAGAGATAAAAGTAAAAGAAGGAATAAACTATAAAGTTAAAATACCAGTTGATACAGAATTAGCAAACTATGTCAATAACACTTGGAATACAACACAGGCAAACTATGACAGTAGCAATCCAGTTTCAATAAATTATCTATTGAGCAATTTTGTCCCCACATCACCATTGACAACTTGGACAAGTTCATATCTAAATCTTGTTCCGTTCAGATATTTATTCATAACTTCCAATGCTCTTACAGATTATAGATATTCAGCGCCCAATTCTTATTCATCAGCAATCATAAGGAAGGTGCTTTGTTCCGAGCAATTAGGTGGTGTGATTAATGACAATTCAGCACCTCATCAAGAGGACTACATAGACATCGGTGGCAAAAATTTGAGAAGATTGGATTTCAAGATTACAAACGCGCAGGGTGTAGTAATGAATTTATATGACATCCCCGTTCAGTTTGCTCTGTTAATCTCACATTCTAATTACTAAAAGTCATAGTTAAAGATTGTTGAAAAGGATTTTAAAGGGATATTATGTATAGATGTTAGTATGGTGAATTACCAAAACGGAAAAATTTATAAGATATGGGATGTTGCCTTTACCAAATGCTACATTGGTTCAACTTGTGAAGATATAAAGAAACGATATACAAGACACAAAGAAAATTACCATAGATACAAAAATGGAAAATATCATTATGTGAGCGTGTATGATTTATTTGATGAATTCGGGATAGAAAACTGTAAAATTGTTTGGGAAGAAGACTTCCCTTGTGGTAGTAAAAAAGAGTTAGAAAAAAGAGAGGGACAAATTCAGAAAGAAAATGATTGTATAAACAAAAGAGTAGCAGGAAGAAGTGATAAAGAATGGAGAATAGACCACAAAGAACATGTCAAACTTGTGGCAAAGTCATATCGTGAAAACAACCCAGAAAAATGTAAAGCAAACGCACAAAACTGGTATAATAACAACAAAGAATACTCTAACGCTAAAAGTAGAGCAAATTATGCCAACAATAAAGAGGAATATAACAAACAAGGTAAGATAAGATATGAAAAGAAAAAACTGATTAGATATACATGTGCCTGTGGTTCTGATGTAGCATGTATCAGAAAGAAGGTTCATGAAAGAACATTAAAGCATCAACAATACCTACAAAGTCAAACCAACTCTCAAGAAAAAGTTTTCTTAATATTATCTTGAAAAAGAAAATATTAAGAAAAATATTTCCATTTATATATGTCCAGTGTGAAAGTTGTTGATTTAAATGAAGAAGCAAAAGAACTACCGCCAATTGAAGAAGAGCCTAAAGAAGCAACTGAAGAACAACAACAGGAGATTATCAATGAAGTTGTTGAAGAAACTAACGAAGAAGCAAATGAAGAACCAAAAGAAGAAGTAGAACCTACACCGAAAGCAAAGCCTACACCAAAAGCAAAGCCTAAACCAAGTGATTTAGTATTCTGTCCAGATTGTAGCCGACAAATGACATACAAAAATCTACGCTACAGTCATAAATGCTCACCAGAGCCACCACCGGTCAAGAAACAAGCAAAACCCAAAGCAAAACAAACTCCTAAACCTAAACCAACTTCTAAACCTCCCCCTGAAATATATTACAGCGATGAAGAAGAAGAAGTGCCAACCCAACCTTTAATAAAGAAAAAGCAACCAGTTCCAGTTCAACCCATCAACCCAGTTGATGCTATGGCTCAACACTATTTGGTATTACAACAACAATTCATAAATCAAAAGAAAGAAAAATACAACAATTTATGTATGAATATGTTTTCAAGTAAAACTAAAAAAAGATAAATATAAAATAATTTCTATATTATTTTATATTTATGGTTTCATTAGATGGTGGCAATACTATCATAGGAACAGAATTTATCAAACTTTTAGCAACGGGTTCATCAAATTTAGCAACGGAAAGTTATGTCAATACAGCAATCATCAATGGAGGAGGTGGAGGAACAGGCACGACTGACTTAACAAATTACTATAATAAAACCGAGACGGATGCTTTATTGAATAATAAATACAATAAATCAGAGACAGATGCTTTATTAAATAATAAATATAATAAATCAGAGACAGATACACTACTGAATGACAAACTGAATATTAACAATCCACAGGATATGTCAGGCACTTTGAGACTGGGACATATTGATGGTCTATCAAAAATCATTTTGAACGGTGTAGCATCAAGCAAAGACTTTTATGTAAATGGAGATGGGGAAGTCAATGGCAATCATTTAGTAGCATCATTGGATAGTAGCGGTTATATCAAAGGTTCAAATATTCAGTCAAATACATTCAATGCTCTAAATTTAAATGATATACTTTTTCAAAGCAACAACGATACTTACATACAATATGATGTTTCTGAAACTAAAATCGTAGCAAGTAAGTTAATCCAATGTGGAGGCAATCTTAAAACCCAAGAAATAGACACCATAGCACCGTTAGATTTAGTGATTAAAAGAAATGGTGTTGATTACATAACCTTAGCAGATGGTCAAATACAATTTAACCAACCTACAAATTTAGCAATAACTCCTGACCTTTCCAACTGTGTAAAATTAACTGGTGAAGCATCCCAAACAATAGCAGGTAATGTTGTTGTAGGTGGCACTCTTAACACAAATACACTAAACAGCAATGGCAACAGTGATATAGTTTTAAAAAGAAACGGAGTTGAATATATGAAATTAGAAGGGACACTACAAGCAGTAGAGATGACAAAAGGTGTTAAATCTAACACTTATGATAGTATAGGCAATGCCGATGTTAATTTTAGAAGAAACACTACTGATTTCTTTTATTTAAGAAATAACACATTAGATTTAAACACTGGTATTTCATTATCATCTGATGTGGCATCTATAAATGAAATATCATCAAAAACAGCAACTAATTTAGTAATCCAAAGAGCAGGTGTTAATTATATAACACTGACTGATGGACAAATTCAATTTAATCAACCCACTAATTTAGCAACAGGTGGCGATACATCAAACTGTGTCAAATATACTGGTGAAACATTACAGACAATAGAAGGTGATGTAGTCATAGGTGGTGGTGCTCAATTTGGAAGTTTTGACCTAACGGTTAATGGAACTTCTTATTTTCTTTCAGGTATGGAGTTAGTCCTTGGAGGGTCAATTGCTTTAGGAACTGGTAAAGGTTATATCCGTTCTATCAATATAGGAGGTGGTAATACTGGTTATGATTATTGTATTTTTGCTTCTGGTGGATTACATCGGTTTTATGTTGGAGGAAGTCCGTTTCCTCAACACTTAAAGTATCAATTATCATCCACTCAGGCATATTTTAATGTTGATGTTGTATGTCATACTGAATTACAAACAGATGTCATCAATACTAAAAATGCTACTGATGTTGATTTGGTCTTTAAAAGGGGTGATGTTGAATATATGAAGTTTGAAGGAACGCTACAAGCAGTGGAACTAACAAAAGGTGCTAAATCAAACACTTATGATAGTATCGGTAATGCTGATGTCAGCTTTAGGAGGAACACCATAGATTTTATGTATCTCAGAAATGGCAATGTAGAAGTAAATACAGGTGTATCATTAGTTGCTGAAAGTGGTAAGTTTGATGTGATTGATAGTGCCACTCCTACTAATGTAGTATTTAAAAGGGGCGGTGTTAATTTCTTTACATTAGATGGCACTAAAAATATTATTGATGTATCAACTGGTCGGGCATTGTCGTCTCAATATATTTATGGAGACTATTTTATCCATAGAAATGTTGGTGCTGATATGGTTTTTCAAGGCAGTAATACAACAGATGACGGTTCAGTAGAATATATGAGATACAGAAAAGCAGATGAAGATGTTAATTTTTCAAAAGATATATATGTCAATCAAGACAAAAGGGCATACTTTCACAAAGAAACTGGTAAGAATAGTTATATATTTAATGAAAATACAGCAGGTGTTAATCATTTCAAGTTCATCAATGAAGACCCTAACGGGGACATAAGATTTTATGCTAATAATAGCATAAGACTTTTTGTTACTCCATCAAAAGTTTCTGTTCCAGCACCTTATACATTAGAAGGGGATTTAGTGGATACATCGCAAAAAAGATAAAAAATATGATATTGAAGAAGCAAACTTCAATTTTACAAAAATAGTAAATAGCATTAAACCTCATACTTTCAAAATGAAAGAAGAAAAAGAAATGGGAATAACTAAAACTCATATAGGTTTTATAGCAGAGGAGGTAGAAGAAAATATACCAGAAAAAGTTGAAAATATACTTGTGAAAGTGGATGGTATTAAGAAATTAAGTTATGTCAAGATGAACTCTATTTTATGGGGCGCTGTGAGGGAGCAACAACAAAAGATTGAGCATTTAGAGGCTTGTATGTTTGAAATGATGGAGGAGATAAAAGAATTGAAAGGTAAAGGTAAAGCGAAAGCAAAGGCTAAAGCAAAAAGCAAAGAAAATTAAAATATAAACCTATAAATATGGGACATAAACAATCTACAGTTGAGAACGGTTGTATTCAAGAATTGAGTAAAATTAATGAAGAAGAGTTAGATATTAGTAGGATAGATAAATTACAAATAAAAGCCTTAAAAGAAATCAATAGCAAAATTGAAAAATTAAACAAGGAAAAGTCTGATAAGATTATGTATAAACTACCTGCTATTCAACTTTGTAGTTGGAGTTTGATTTAATAATATTCTGATTGAAGTAATATTATTGAATATGGATTTCCGCTTCAAATCTGTTCATAAAGATTTTATTTATATCACTCTCTCTCAACTTTACAAATAGAAATGAGTAGGGCTCTTCAGTGGCTACTCTGTAAATTTCATTTATGGTTTTCTTATCAATCAGGGCTGACTGCTCTTGAATGAATGTGTCAAGTTCTGATTGATTTTTCAGTTTGAAGATGTAAAGGCTACTTGAATTTAACCTGACTATAGGACTTAAAGCATTATACTTCTGCGTGGCAGTTATGACTGATAATCCAAAGTGTCTTGATTTTGTGTATAAGCCGTGAAGGATTTTACTATATCTCATAAATGTCTTATCTTCTGCGAAATCATCAACTACTAACAGGCAACTATATAACTTGTTCATTTTATTTTTCTTCTGGTATTCTATCACTTTATGCTGTGTGTCTATGATGTGTGCCAGACTTTCAGGGTCATACTCATCAAACAAATATTGCTCTTTTTTGTTGTCTATTTTTAATTCTTTCTCTATGTATCGGATTACTTCTTTGTATGCTTCATCTATGTGGGCTGTCGGTGATACAATGTATATTCTCTCAAAGCATCCCCTGTAGATTTTTAGAATGAGGTTTTGAATTAATATACCCTTTCCGCCCTGTGATGCCGATACAATGATGCTTCTGAATGGTAGTTTGTCTGCTTGTGGGTATGGTGATTGTTTGAATTCATACTGTTTTACATTGATAGGCTCTATTTTAGGAACAGCAAGTTTTGACATAATATAAATTATTTAGAAAATAAAATATATTATATCTTGTAAATGGCATATCAAATTTTACCTTTGAGTATTGGGGTCAGGTGAAATTTGGGACAGACTGCCATATTGCCCCTCATAAGAAAGTTAATTAAAAATAAAAAAAATACACCCCTTTGGCTCTTGCTTCTTTTTCACTCCCGACACGGTCTCTTTTTGCTATGACAACAAGCAGTAGAAGATGTTGAAGCCTTTTTGCTCTTGAATTTGTTTGATGCTATGTTTCAATCAGCACAGTTCATTTTCTTTGACATTTACCTACCGCCCCTTATGGATTTTTGTTTGCGCCTAAAAATCCATATATAATTAGATAGTAATAATTTTAACATCTAATTATATAGGATGAGTGAATATGATAGTTATATTAATACAATAGATGTGATTGAAGATAGTGTCATTGATGATACTAAATTTCCAATTGTAAGAGATAATAAACTTAAACATATATTCAGGGTAATGCTGGAGTTTCTCAAAGTAATAATAAATTATCTTAAGTATCATATAAATGCCACCCACAAAAGCAAAACCAAAGATGAGTAGTAAAATACCAAAAGAAACAATCCCTGAAGATTTTGAACTATCAGATGAAGAACCCACCACAATAAATCTGGATGAGGAACAAAAACTAACAAGCAAGTTTATCACCTTTGATTGCCCACTGTGTCATTGTAAATTACAATTGAGAAATGAAATTGAAATCAACCCCAAGGGAATAAAATGTAAGTGTAATCCGTGTAGTTTCAAAATCAGTAAAAATGACAAGACAATGAATGTCAGCAGGGATGACAACGGGGAGATAGTTTTAGAGAGTGAAGACCACAGCATTAGCTTTTCGTGGAACCGGCAAATCACCCCTGAAGACAACAAAACCGAGAGCACAAACAAGATGATAAGTGATGTAATGGGCACACCGAGAGGTGCTGGGGGTTCAAAAGAACCCACAACCCCCAGAAGTGGCAGTAGCAGTAGCAAACAACAAATGGCAATAAATGATATGGATTGAAACATATTTAGAGAGTGATTTTAACACACTTTGAACTGCTAAATAAATAAATATCTAAATAATTATATATAGAAATGTCTGATTTAGATGATAAACAGCCTGCGATGGCAGAGATGCTGAATAAGATGACTAGGTATAACAAGAATGTCAAAACATTGATGGACTTAATGAACAAGGCATTAGAAAAACTTGATATATTAGTGAAAAATAAATCAAGTAATGATAATGATGCTGATGCTGAGAAAGAAAGGATGGATAAAATCTTTGAGGCTAAAAAAATCGGCAGACCTGTCGGCACTTTTGAAACCAAGCAACAGCAGTATCTGAAAATGCTGAACGAAGGAAAAATCAAAATGCCAAAGGCTCAAACTCTTGAGTATTACAAGATTGAAAGGGATGGGGAAGTTTTCAAACTCATTGATTGAGGTTTCATAATATTTTTTTCTCAAATAATATTATGAAATTGTTAGAATTGTTTAGTGGCACTGGTAGTGTTGGATGTGTAGCTAAAAATATGGGCTGGACTGTTGTGTCATTAGATTTGAAAGGGGCTGATATAAACTGTGAATATGACTTACAGTCATCCTCAAGGCTTTGCCGTGACATACTACAATGGAAATACAAAAAATATCCAGTGAAATACTGGGATATGATTTGGGCTTCACCCCCGTGTGTTGAGTATGGCATTGCTAAACAAACTGGGGTAAGGAAGATTGAACAAGCAAATGAAATAGTAATGAAAACTCTTGAGATAATCAAATACTTCAAGCCGAGGGTATGGTTCATAGAAAATCCCCAAACGGGCTTATTGAAGAAGCAACCATTTATGGAGGGTTTGCCATTCTTTGATATTGACTATTGTAAATCTTTATTTGGGTCTATTGTTTTGTTTTTATATTGTTCTTTGCTTGGTCTGGTTTTTTGTTTGTTGTTGTTTGTTATTATGATTTATGTTAAGATGGGTAAGGTTATGCTTATAGAGTTTTATGTATTGTTGTTTGTTGTCTTGTTTTTGGTATAGTCTTTTTTATTATTTTGTGTATTGTTTAGGTTGTTT
This sequence comes from Cladocopium goreaui, assembly GCA_947184155.2. Lineage (NCBI taxonomy): Eukaryota > Dinophyceae > Suessiales > Symbiodiniaceae > Cladocopium > Cladocopium goreaui. The sequence goes on along the minus strand of CAMXCT020004168.1, from coordinate 40,947 downwards.
TGTTTTTTGTTTTTATTTGTTTGTTATGATTTATATTATAGATTATGTTAAATTATATGAGGTTATGGCAATCCCGTCATAGGTATTGGCCCTTATGATTTTGTTGTATGATAATCTGGGTGGGTTATATTAAGATGGGATTGGTATTTAAAAAGATATTTCCTATCTATAGTAGGGTAATGGAAGATAATAAAATCAAATGTGCTAAATGCTTTAAAGAAATGGAGGAGGGTAAATACAAAACTTGTGATAGGTGTAGAGAATATATGAGACAAAATCATCAGAAGAACAAAGAAAAATATAATGAAAGGAGGAGAGAGTATTATTACAATCATATAGAGGAGGCAAAGGAATATGCTAGAAATTATGGTAGGACACACAGGGAAGAAATAAATGAAAGAAGAAGAAATCATAGAGCAGAAAACATTGAACAAGTGAATGCTAAAATAAAATGGATGACCTGCCCTGTATGTGATGATTGTGAAATTCAATGTAAGAATTACAAGAGACACACACAAACAACAAAGCATCTGGATAACTGGAAGAAACAGCAAACATAAATTTCATTTTATAATTTCAAAATTATAAAAGTGAAATTGTTTTTTGTTATGATTTATGGTATAGTCTTTTTTATAATCTATTGTAGTGTTTAGGTTGTTTGAGTTTTCTTGTTTTGTTGTTTGTTGTTTTGATTTATGTTATTGTTTTCTATAAGGTGTTGCTCCCCTGTCTTTGGTATTAACCCCATAGAATTTGCTTGTATAATAATGTGGGCGGTTAGATGAGAAAGACGGGGGAGCAACAGTCTAACTATATAACTACTGTGTATATGATGATGACCATCGTATTGTTGAATCATTCTATCTATGATATCATTCATTATATGCAATACAATCCATATTCGTGTACATATAAACTTATATAATCCTGCCTGAGGGACTTATTGATACAAAGTGGCCACCCCCCATTGACAAGTTGCTTCACGTTCACCCATCAAACTATATAGTAACTATAGATATAGCTGTCCGCTAGTCTTAGGTCCTGCAGCTTGCAGAGAGACTACGTATAGGATCCATCAGTATATGGTCTGCCGCCACGAGCCTCAAGAAGCCATGATTCTTGCACAAGAACCAGCAAGTCCCCTACTTTGATCTACTTTGGAGGACAGTGGAAGCGAAAGTGTCTCAATTTAACCGCCTGGCAAAGAGGCACTGACATGAATCATCCATGGAACCCTAAAGAAAGAAAAACGACCAGACACTCCGATTGATCTTGAAGCATACTTCAATGTGCGTCCCAGGATTCATAAGTGGTAGATAAGTATGGCAAGTTCTAGTTTCCTTAAAAAATTCTACAGCTATGACGTGTCTACCCGGTCTACCCTTCCAGCAAACGTTCGGTTCCCACACTTCCACCAGTTCCCCAGTGCCATTTCGGCCTCTTGCAAGCTTGACAATGAGCAGCACCATGGCCTTAAAGGTTTCTTCTTTTCTTGACCTCAGCTCCAGGGACCGTTGGGGACCCAACGGCCCCAAAACCTGGGGGTCCTTTTGGACCATCACTGGGTATGTCGGGTATATGTATGTAATATGTATGTATGCCTAGCCTGTTTGTTCTCCCCATTTCAATTTCCAACATAAATATCGGTCCCCATTTTTCCAACTCCATTCGTCGCCAAGGCACATTCGGCAAAAGCCATGCCAGCGCCCTTCTGAACAGCATCAGCCACCTTCTGCTCCATATTTTCATGCCAAGCCTCGAGATCAGATGCTGAGTGCCCACCCATGTATGGCAAAATTGGGGATGCTTCATTGTTGGATTTGCCACATTATGCGTAGTATCAATCAAGATGATGATCCTGCAATCAAAATGTTGACGAGCGGTGTAGCCAAAGAACTGATGACTTGTTATGTTTAACTAAACTTGTTGTGTTGCATGCATGTGCACCGACTGCACAGGTCCGATATGGCATGATATGGCCAATTACCACACGTATCTGCGGTTCTACCGCCAATAATCCACAACCCGCGATCATATCAACTATCATGCATGTAACTGTAGCCAACTACATTCATATACAGATGTGTATATATATATATGTGTACATTTGCACATGTTTGTACGATTATATATATATACTACACAAAAAAAAAAAATAAAAATAAAACATGCCAACACACGCAAAAGAACAGGTGCCATCCTGCCCACGCTACTTGGCCCTTTTCCCGGGTTTGCCTGTGAGTCCTCGTCTAGTAGCTTAGATAAGCCACCCGGCTGACTTTCCTCAGTCATAAATTTCCAGAAATGAAGGGTCATTGATGCTAAGACAAATATATATATATATTAATATATATAATTGTTCAAGAGAAATGTTGAACAAAGCTTCCCCCGCGATTTGGATTTGAAAATTACTGTGAAGACAAGTGTTTCTTGTGGAGAAGTAAATCATTTACAAATGGTGGATTTCCTCTTTTCCAATTTCTTTCAAGTGGAGGGTGATGTCCCGGGGCAAAAAAAAAAAGGACGGGCGAAAAAACCTGTTGGTGATGTGCCATGTTTTGGATTCTGGTTCTTCACCAACCAAAAATCCATGGCACTAATTTGGATCCATGAAAATCCCGCCATTGAGGCTGCTGAGATTTACCCAACTAGACCCAAATGTCATATTGCGAATGCGATTAGTGATCACCAAGCCATGATGAACGCATGATTTTTGTGAAATTTCTGAACTACCTATGTTTGATCATCTTTGATTATAGCGGTTAACATCCAATCTAATCTATGCTGTGTTCGCCCAGAAATTACCCCTTCAATGTTGGTAAATCGTGCATGTTTAGTAGTTGCTCATACCCCGCATATTCTTGTTGTTCCGCATTTCTTCTTATGTTTGTGCCCAAAAATAGGGTCAGCGACAAAGCCCAATTCATTGTTGATGATATGTCCCATTATCTCCTAAAACGGTTGGCTGTAGCTCAAAAAAATCCCATTTCAAGGAATTCCCTCATGTTTTTTCCGTATTTCTCCCAGTTTAATCTAAATCTATGGACACTTGAAAAAATATCTACAGTAAACACTAGAATCAGCCATAAGGCACCTGTAAATCGAAATAAACCGGCTGTAAATCAATATAAATCATATAAACCAGCCATAAATCTGTATTAATCATATAAATCAGTAAATCCATAGAAATCAGATAAATCATAGGAAAAATCCCTATAATCAGCTATAAATTCATATAAATCCACCATCTCTCCAAGAAGTTCCCCCCCCCCAAAAAAGGGTGCCCCACGCCATTTCGCTGGCGCGGCACCATCTCGGTCAGCATGTCTTGCGCCACCTGCTGCGCCTCGCTCAAGGCGCGGAAGACGCGCTCCGAGACCTCGACACAGCCGTTGAAGGTGTTGGTGAAAACTGGGGGATATCCCATTGGTTCATCCAACGGTGTTTAATGGGATTTTAATGGGATTTAATGGGATTTTATGGTGGTTTAATGTGGTTTAATGGGATTTAATATGATATAGCCTCTGGTAAACATACAAAAAGCTATTGAAAATGGCCATTGAAATAGTGGATTTACCCATGAAAAATGGTGGGTTTTCCATAGTTATGTTAGTTTACCAGAGGGTAATAGTAGTGGTTGATCATGTCCCATGATAATCCCATGGCCCATAATTTAATAGTATGGTAATATTAACCAAATGGGATAATATCATATATTTACAGGATAAATCATGATTGATATTATAATATTAAAAGTTTGATATAATAATATGATATAATAATATGACAGTAAATATGTAGTTGATTATGATTATGGTATGATGACCAATTTGGGGGATATCAACCATGATTGTGTAATAAATGATGTAAATGGTTAATATCCCCAAATTATAGTATGGATATTAGCATGGTTGATATCCCCAAAATGATAATTATCAACTATTATCATAATGATGGGGATAGTAAATGGTTAATATCCCCAATAATATCCCATTATTATACCACTATTACAACATTGTAAGAATGGTATAGTAATGGGATATCAACCATAATAGGTTAATGGGATAGTAAATATATTACATGTATATTGTAAAGTATATAATAAATAGTATGTATAATGGGATATGGTGTTTAAATGCCATATAATGGGATATCGTGTGTAAATGGTATAGTAACTATATGATTGATTATGGTTGATAATAGTAATGATAGTAATAGTAATATGGTATATAACCGTCATGATATTAGTAATGATAGGATAATGGGATTATATAACATATATAATAGGATAATGGGATTATGGGATAGTGCGATTATATACCATTAATCACATGTTTACTCCCATTTCTGGTGTATAGTAAATATACGATAAGATAATGGGATTTACATAGTATAACAATAATAAGTATATGTGATTATATGATAAATACAGAATCATTAAAATGGGAGTACCATATAATGGGGATGATAATAGGGATGATAATGAGAATAATAATGGGGATCACATTATTATCTGATGGTTTATATTTAGAAACCATACCTATATAATCATATGTATATATGTGTATATACATATCATCATTATTATGATGGTTATATAAAGGGAATGCTATGGCTATAGAATATTGATAGTTTCTAGCATTGGGATTACCGCATCTATCATAGATAGTATGTGTATATATTGTATTATATATCATATGATCTATACATATTACATATACAGTATGTAATATTAGTCGTAATGGTAATAATAATGACAATGTATCACTATACATCATACATACGCGATATATACATGTATGTGTTTATTTACTGTTACTATCTGATATATCCACGATGTAGTATCATATATGTTTATATGCATGTATTACATACATCAAGGTACTTGACTTGTTTTGTGCGCATAATATATTATATACTGTCTATATGTATCTATGATATATTTATAAGTAATCATAATTATACATTAAATACACATGAAATATACATGCTTTGTATGATTTGTATATAATTTGAGATGTACCTTTGGATACCTCTAGTATCCTTTAGTACATTGGTTGTAGCAATTATTTGTACCAGAAAGAAGACGATAGAACAAGTGTTCTCCTTGAACCTGAGACATGGCTGCCGTTGACAATCTGCATGATGGAAAAGAAACGGTTTGTTTCAAGACTTGAAAATATCAAAACAAAACAGTGACACAATTTGCAAAAACAAAAAGCACAGAAGCCAATCACCATTTGGTGAAATGCTCTAGGGGGCAGCGCACGAAACTCCCTGCGGGAACCGGGGGCTTTGCGCCATTGCCGCCCAGCCACACACCACATAAGTGGCACAGCTTGCGGAGCCTCGTTGGGCTGAATGGTCAGCCTTGGCGCGGCTGTGGATTGAGAGTGGAGGAATTGTCGTGGCCCAATTTTGGAGTAGACGAGTAATTAAGACATCTATATGTGTATATATGTATATATATAATATATAAATAAACTGGTTGGTGGTTTTAACCATCTTGAAAAATATGAGCTCGTCAATGGGAAGGATTATCCCATATATAGTATTATGGAAAATAAAAAAATGTTTTAAACCACCAACCAGTACATATAAAATGACAGATATACTGGGTGTGTTTCATGGGATAAATCACCAACCATATGATTCATGTAGAAAATCTGACACCAGCTCTGGAAGGATATTCTCCTTGGGGGGGCAACTCTCAGCACCACGAACTCAGCAACCGACCATCCGCATTTTTGCAGCAGCCCTGGTATGGCCCGTTGGACTTGGATTTTCCGCCCAAAAACTGCCATTCATCGGATGCCAAAAATCCTGATCTTGTTCCTAGATCACCTGTCTCGATTAGATCTACTAGTCTACTGATAATCTCATTCCCCATTTCCCAAAGGTTTCATCTGAGGTCCCCATGTCATTCCATATCTTGGCCCGCCTATGAGGTCGGCTTGCTGAACAGGATCTTCGCCCTGGCATACCATGCGATACGAATCAACCCCACCTAACCACAATATGGAAAACACACAAAATTGGACTGGAACATTGTTGTCATTGGGAAACGGCCATGGAAAACGATTTCTGGCTGCTACACAGCGCCACCGGAACTCTTTTTTTACATGCCTTTCTTGCCTGGCAACAGTTGATGTACCATTAACACCTACGGGATATGATGTAGCTTCAGAATTTATAGATATCATACGTATATTAAATATATATATATTATAATATATTATACATGAATATACATTGTATTGATGTGCTCACCATCTGCCACCTGTAACAGGTCTTTGTTCAAATCCGCCAGACGAAAATGCTGCCGCACCTCCAGTAAACGAGTCTTGGCATCGTCTGCCAGCGGAAAGACCTACAGCAGTGACGATGGAACCCGCAACCGCCGCAGCCCATCAGTAGGAAGTAACCCAGATATTCTGCTCATGTGTTGGAGTGTGTTTGCTGAAGCCAATTCATGAGTTGTCCCCTTGCCACTCCTCTTTTCAAATACTGTAATATACTGTAGTTACGTATTGGTGAACCCGTTTCTTCTGTGGTGGTCCGGGTATCCCGTTTCGTGGGACTCTTTGTGGCTTATGTGCCCATAAACGGGCAAAAACAAACAGTGAAACACCCTGGACCAAAAAGGCGAACCCAAAACCTGAATACATCAACACCACCACCACCACCACCACCACCACCATAATCATCATCATCATCATCATCATCAATCAATGTCAGTCACCTTCAACCAACCATTGACCATCATAAACAATGCATTATATGTCTTATTCATCCCGTTCAAATCTTGTCTTTCCGCGGAATCCCTCTCTGCTTTCGAACCGCAGCGCCAGGGCACCACCAGTGGAACGGCCGAATGGTTCTGTAGGAAGATGGTGGAGCTGATCTCCAACTCACAATTGCCCTGGGAACAGGGTCAGAGGCATGTTGTCCATTTTCACAGAAAGAAATATGTACTGACAATACCGTGAAACTATATATAGTGCATATATATATTATGTATATATATATAATATTATATGTGTATATAATGTGTATATATATATGATATATCATATATATATATATACACATTATATACACATATAATATTATATATATACATATGACGGTTTGTCAAAATGTCTGTTCCCGGTTTTGTTGATAAATCGCAATTCCATGCGTGCCGCCTCATGTTTGCCTTTAAAAAACATGACCTACCTTGATGACGTGAAAACGTGGAAATTCTTCGTTACCTTTGGAAATCTTTCTAAAACCACGGGAATCGGCTAACGCACGTCGGTTTTCATTCGCTGTCGCTGGTACTATCTCCTCAACTGTGTGTCTCTGTGTGTGTGCCTCTCTGAATGCCATATGCTTTTTGACATGCCTCCTGATCAACGCTGTTTCCTTACTGTAAGCTACCAAAGCGTGAACATGGCTGTGCCTCTGAATGGGCTGCGGGTGGACCGGGGCATGTATTTGCAATTTTCGCTAGCGCGTTGCTAGCGGCGATCTAGCGCTGAAATACGTAAAAAAAATCGAAAATTTGGGAATATGTGGAAACTGACAGACTTGTAAGAGATGCTGGCAAGACATTCACGACATGGAGGCCATGGCTGTCAATCAAACCTAGCGCAAACCTAGCGGGTTTGCTAGCGCTGCCTTGCAGAATTGCTGAATTTAGTTGCGTGCCGCCTCATAACGAAGAGGAAAAAACAGTAGACCCAGATGAATTATCAACAACCAACAATAAACTTCTAAACAACTATTTTTGACAAACGGTCATATATATATATATATATTCTAAGTTTTTGCTTCAAAAGAGGCTAAATCCCCGAGAGACCATGTCACTTTCGGGGTCAACCACCATCACCAGCATTGTATGGGTATGGCCTGAATTACATCCCTGAAGTTCAACATGGAATACTACGGAATAGGATGAAACGGCACAAAAAGGAACGATGTGACCGGGATAATCGCAGCATTTCGGTGTCTGACTGGGTAGAACTGGCAGAGCCCACCGTATAATGTCTTGGATCCCATTTTTGTTGAGGGTTAATGATTGGAAATGATCAGAAATTATTAGAAACAATCAAAAATGATTTGAAATTATTAGAAATGAGTGGAAACTATGAAAAAAATGATTGGAAATTGTTGGAAGTTTGCCTCTCATTAGAGTTCTAAGTCACAAGCCATCGACCACCGCAACCAGCCACGCCTCCATGTCCTTTCGCTCAGGTTTCACCTGCTCAGGGGAGCCGTCATGGTAAACACCGAAAGTTGGATGGGTTTGTAACCAACAAACACTGGAACCGTGCATCCATTATCTTGTTTAATGTAATTTAATGTGGTGTTTGTACCTACAGAAATGGGCTAGACTTAATATGATAACGTCTCATAACGTCTTCATCTTTCCGTGGCCCTCACATGTTCCACCATCCACAGAATTTCACCAAAAAAAACACAACATGTTACTTACAAACGTACTTAATTACTGACTTGCTGGGATATCAATATCAACTCTTTCCTTGTGATCTGCATCTGGAGATCTGTCCCGAGATTTCTCCGCCAAAAACCATCCAGCAGCCACCGTTTTTGGTCGCGCTCAGCACACGGCCGAGGCTTCGGAGTCGCGGCTGTCGCGGCTCACCATGGGTTCCAAGCTGATGCCGTCGTCCACGGGGACCACGGGGTGGTACAGCATGGCCTGCCGCCGTGGCTAGGTGACTGTCATAGTGATTGAATGGTTGTGCTGTAAATTATCATGGTATACCATGATATGTAGTGACTCAATGAATCCATGATTTACTGTGGATTATCATAGTTATACTATGTTATAGTCAATCAGTTGATGATCCGTTCTTGATTTCATTAGGACTTCACCATCATTGGGGTGTTTATGGGGGTTTAACCATCAAAGATATGGGGATATACTCGTTGAAAAGCCCGGGCTGGTTGATAATCACAATCCATGACCGGGGACTCCCGTTCTCTTCCAAGCAGTACAAAGGACCGCACAGGTCCGTGTATCCTGGATGATGATCCTGTACTTACCCTCTGGTAATTTCACATAGCTAGGGACATTCATCACTTTAGTACTTAGGATACTTAGGTAACTCATGTCAATTCATCGAACTAAATGGGCATGTTTTTTCAGCCATGTCAAATGACAAGGGATGTTACTGAAAAATCCCATTAGTTCGATGATTTTCCCTATGGTTGATGGTGAAATCCTCAACCTTAGGAAGATTTGATGTGTTGAGGATTTAACCATCAACCTCAATAACCATGGTTGATGGTTGATTTTCGCATTAAACCCAACATTCTTATACAGGGGTTTCCACGTTTCCTATATTTTCCGATATTTTCCCATGAATTTTCAATGTGTTCTCATGAGTTTCCCATATTTTTCCCATGATTTTCCTTGATTTCCTGGATTTTCCCATGTTTTGTCCCACTTTTCCCCATGGTTTTCCCCCTATGTTCGATGCTTCTCCTCCCATGGTTTTGCTGGTTTTTTCCGAGGTGCCGTGGCCGTCAAGACCAGGCAAGTGCCCAGCAGGAACATCACCACCTCCAAGATGGAGGCCTGATGCCTTGGAAATTCATGGGATTCTAATGGGATATGGATGGGAAAATCATGGGAAAACCATAGAAAAAACTGGGAAATGGGATATGGATGTGGGATATGGATGGGGAAATTGATGTGGGATATGAGTGTTTACTAGGAGATTCCTAGATATGAGAGTGGAATCACATGGGATTTTATGGGATTAGATGTGCGGAAGATATTGACATGTGTGCATGGTCAAGTTACACGGGATGAATGTGCTACGGAAATCTCACCATCGGTCCTAAGATTTGATGAAGAGCAACTCCTGAACCAATCAACCTTCAGAGTCTGCTTCTGAGTAAGGTGGCAAACCCAATGCTATAAACAATCCCCGAATGGATGAGGCCGAAAATCGAATTCAAAAAAAGCTTGGAATCGAATTTAAAAAATGATTAAATTCGAATTTAATTCCTACGTGTCTGGTCTTCACCGACCTTAAAAAAGGATTAAATTCGAATTTAATTCCTACGTGTCTGCTCTTCATCTGACCTTCAAGAAGGAATTAAATTCAAATTTAATTCCTGTCATGGACGGATTTTGACGGGAATTTCAGACCCCCCAGAATGCACATTGACAGGACAGACAGGGAGGCAGGAACCCAGAGAGAGAGAGAGACAGCTGACAGCTGGCTAGCTAAGCAGACGGACCGACAGCAGACATCTCCTCATCTTCACATCTTCCCCAACCTAACATCTTACATATTCACATCCTGACATCTTCTCATCTTCACATCCTCACATCTTCACATACACCTTCACATCTTCTCATCTTCACATCTTCTCATCTTCACACCTTCTAAGATATCTTCTCATCTTCACATCTTCTCATCCTCACATCCTCACATCTTTCAGCCCCGAAAAGCTCAAAAAGCGGACCCCCGCAACAAAGCCTCGCAGACGTTCTGCGGAACCTTCTCCGGAACCAAAGTGAACCCCTGGAATCATCCACAGATACTACGACCCGCGGGGGTCCGGAATTTGGACCTTTCAGCCCCGAAAAAGCTCAAAAAGCGGACCCCCGCAACAAAGCCTCCCAGACGTTCTGCGGAACCTTCTCCGGAACCAAAGTGAACCCCTGGACTCATCCACAGATACTACGACCCGCGGGGGTCCGGAATTTGGACCTTTCAGCCCCGAAAAGCTCAAAAAGCGGGCCCCCGCAACAAAGCCTCGCAGACGTTCTGCGGAACCTTCTCCGGAACCAAAGTGAACCCCTGGAATCATCCACAGATACTACGACCCGCGGGGGTCCGGAATTTGGACCTTTCAGCCCCGAAAAAGCTCAAAAAGCGGACCCCCGCAACAAAGCCTCCCAGACGTTCTGCGGAACCTTGTCCGGAACCAAAGTGAACCCCTGGACTCATCCACAGATACTACGACCCGCGGGGGTCCGGAATTTGGACCTTTCAGCCCCGAAAAAGCTCAAAAAGCGGGCCCCCGCAACAAAGCCTCGCAGACGTTCTGCGGAACCTTCTCCGGAACCAAAGTGAACCCCTGGAATCATCCACAGATACTACGACCCGCGGGGGTCCGGAATTTGGACCTTTCAGCCCCGAAAAACTCAAAAAGCGGACCCGCGCAAGTAGACAAACAACCAGCCCCCAGAACACAAACATCAGCCAGCGCCTTGACAGGTCGTGGATGTCAGTGTGCTGTGCTGAATGTTCTTCTCTTTCAGCCACTGCTGCGCGCCTTGCCGCAGAGTCTCCTCGGCCAAGAACGCGTCAGTGGCCACGTGAGACCATGGCTTGCGCCGCCGCCCCCGCCGATCCTCTTGAGCAGCCATCTGCCAGAAGAATGCATCTGAGAAAAAGCCATCTGCCAGAAGAATGACATCTGAGAAAAGGATTAAACTCGATTTTAATTCTTCTGATACATGCCCAGTAGGTTGGAAACTAGAGAAGAATTAAATTCAGATTTAATCCCAATTGAATTTGATTTCCAGTCCTATTTATCCCCGAATCACCATACACCATCCCCAGTCAATCAATAGATAGATAGATAGATTGATTGATAGATTGATAGATTGATAGATTGATAGATAGATAGATAGATAGATTAGATAGATAGATTGGATAGATAGATTAGATAGATAGATTAGATAGATAGATTAGATAGATAGATTAGATAGATAGATTAGATAGATAGATTAGATAGCTAGATAGATTAGATAGATAGATTAGATAGATAGATTAGATGGATAGACTAGATAGATACATTAGATAGATAGATTAGATAGATAGATGAGGTAGATAGATTAGGTAGATAGATAGATTAGACAGATAGATTAGATAGATAGATTAGATAGATAGATTAGATAGATAGATTAGATTAGATAGATTAGATAAGATAGATTAGATAGGTTAGATAAGATAGATAGAAAGATAGATAGATTGATAGATAGTTAGATAGATAGATACATAGATAGATAGATAGATAGATAGATGGATAGATAGATAGATAGATAAATAGATAGATTGATTGATAGGTTGATTGATTTAATTTGATTAGATTTTATAGATTTGATAGATTTGATTCGATTTGATTAGATTTGATTAGATAAGATTGGATAAGATTAGATAAGATTAGATAAGATTAGATTAGATTTAGATTAGATAAGATTAGATAAGATTAGATAAAATTAGATAAGAATAGATGATATTAGATGAGATTAGATAAGATTTGATAAGATTTGATAAGATAGGATAAGATAGGATAGGATGGATAGGATGGATAGGATGGATAGGATGGATAGGATCGATCGATCGATCGATCGATAGATAGATAGATAGACAGACAGACAGGTAGGTAGGTAGATAGGTAGATAGGTAGATAGGTAGATAGGTAGATAGGTAGATAGGTAGATAGGTAGGCAGATAGGTAGGCAGATAGGTAGGCAGATAGGTAGATAGATAGATAGATAGGTAGGTACGTAGGTAGGTAGGTTAGGTAAGTAGGATGGGTAGGATAGGTAGGATAGGTAGGATAGGTAGGATAGGTAGTGTTATCTCTTGGGTCCACCACATTAGATCCTTTTGATTCTCTCCTTTGCCTCTTCCGCACCGCCTTCGCCGTTCGTTCCCCTCCCTTGGTGCCGGCTCTCCGCTGGGCCCCCCAACCATTCTCCACGGAAGAAGCCTCCTTCGAAGACGCCAATGACTAGCCTAGGAACAGGAAAGCCAGTGGCATCCACTGGCCAATGGTTTCATCTCCCCCAACGTGGGGATATGTAGATTGCACCCAGTGACTCACTGACTGTGTATATATGAGTCACTGGCTGTGTATATATATATATATATGTATGTATGTATGTATAATATATATATAACATTATATAACCACCATTGAAAAATTGAAGTGTTTGAACCCTGAGAGACTGGGGAAGTAGCGAAGGGTCCCTGTGACAAACCAAGAATTCCTGCATAAAAGCCGACGGTTGATTGTTTATCATTCACCCCATCAAAAGTTGTCATTGTGGGGTATGACATGTCCCCTATTCCTGTGCAAACCCACTTGTTGTCCATTCAGCACTGGGAGCCTCTAGTCCGAGCATCGCCAATTGATCCATCAAGCTCTGTCGCACCGCTCCCACACGCGCCAGCAGGAAAAACCTTCAGCTGTGCAGCTGGAGGTAGCGGGCGCCATGGGGAAGTTCCACCTTTCAGGTACACAGTTTAATGTGGTAAACCCAATAATCAAACATTTCATTAACCAACCATTTGGAGGCATTTTACATCATCCCAAATAGGGCTATAGCTAACAATATTCAATAAACCATGATTCGAACCTCTGCCAGGGATGGTTTCTGGCAGTTTACCGCATGATTCCTCAGGGGCGGAACAGCCCCATGGGGTTTACCCAGCGCAGCTGAGGGGCTGAAGTAAGTAGACCAGACAACTTCCCAGCAGCGAAAGACAGAGTAAGCAGAGCCATTGCCACCGCGAGACCCTCTGCAGGAAGCCATATCCTCACAAGGAGGGTGACCCAAGTGCCCTCCACACATTCTACATGAAAGCAGCAAATCGTGGTTCAATGAGTTTGGATGATGTTGGATTTGAATGAACATGAGGGTTTCCAAGTCCAGATGGCAGAGTTTCTTGGGGATTTGAAAGTCCCCTGATTTCGAGCAAGAACAACATTAGCAGTTTCTAAGCAAGCAAAACATCTAACCACATACTTTCGAAACGATGAGAACAGATGCAATATGTTGGGTTACCAAAATATCGTCACTGAAACCAACTTCACTGGTGAACTCAGCTCTTTGGGCTTACAAGACAAACCCAAGGAAAAACAAATATGCGCCACCATGCGCCACCGAATATCCCACTTCAATTTCCCATCAATGTCCCATTCATATCCCATGAATTTCCCATTCTCAATGGATTGGTTGAAGGGAAAAATTACAGGAAACCCCCTTTTAGAAATTCATGGGAAAATCCATGGAAAATCCTGCAGATTTACCCAGCCAATGACATGAACGTTGCAATTTCCAAGGTGCCCTTCCCATCCACCAGCTCCATCGGATCCAGCCAGTGAGGCGTTCTTCCAGTCGCATCCAGGCTCAGCGAGAGAAGGACCTGGATTTTCCACGCCCGGCCCGTGATGGGAGGCTAATGTATCCCATGAAACATCCTAATATATAACTAACATATTAAATTATAATATTATATATTATAATTATATATATATTATCTTATTTATATATTATATTATATATATATATATTATATATATTATATATTATATATATATATTATATATTATATATATTATATATTATATATATTATATATTATATATATTATATATTATATATATTATATTATATATATTATATAAAATGGGAATGACATATTTAGGAAACATCATGGGACATCCTTTTTGACATAATTATGAAACATCCGATTTAATGGTACGTCATATACCATAGATATTCCCATATGACATGTCCATAAAATATCAACTACTGTACATCAAAATTACATCCCATAAATATATATTCCAATATGAATGGATATCTGACATCAATGGGGATTCGTATGCCCATTCATGATGCTCGGACGTACATGACAATCAACCATCTAACATGTAACTTGACAATGGCACGTATCCAATTTCTGATAATAGTTTATTGTATATCCCATTACATATACAGTAATACCCCATTTATTTATTTTTTTATACGTATATCCAGCTTTTAACAAGTTATTATGTAACTATCAAATCATTCAAATTACATCCCATTACTTCCCACATGTCCCTTTCTATATCCCATGTAATTCCCATTCATTTAAACTATATTTTAAAAGAATATAGTTGAATTACCCATGTATTACCCATTTAACCATGGATTTACCCATGTTAATTACCCATTGATTTCCCATGGATTTTCATGGTTCAATCAGGACACTGCGAGGCCGGCGCCCGACAAAGCTTGCACCAGCGCCTGCAGCAGCGGCGAGGCCCGCTGCTTCCTCGAGGTCACCATGGGGGGAACGGCGGTTTCAACGGCCCCATGTTTGGGGAGAGAAAGTGAACCAGTTCTGAACCAAAAAAAATGGGGATATAATTGATATAATGGAAAGATAGTGGATTTTTCACAAGCAATGTCTGACTGGATGGATTTTAATGATTTAAGCAACCTAAAAAATTGGATTTCGCTGGGGAAAAGGGTATGAATACAAGATTACCAAGAAAAATGGTGGCACAAAGCAACAATACTGGGCATATAATCCAGATTAACCGAGTATAGGTATAAGTACATAGGCATCAATCATGCGTTTGGGAAGCTCAGTTCGTAGCTCTTTGGCTTCCCCTTCAATAGGCAATCTGGATACCCTTAGCTATTAGCTCCTTAGTTCCCTCCTAAACAATGGATAGAAAATGGATCTGAGATCATGAATTTTGGGGGTATGGTTGGATGGGTGGTTTCCCACCTTAACCCAAGTTTTTCCTTGATCTCTATCTTGTGCAGGAATCTATAAGGAAATTCATCTAATAGGAAATCAATGAACCATTGGGTTGATGAACCCTGGCAATGTTCGCATATTGAAAATCCTTGTATGGTTGGGATTTTTGCGAACAGATATGGAAATCAGTTACGAATTGTCTGATGAGTTGGGACCCTGGGAATTGAACGGCAACTCATCAGAACTGGGATTCTGCAGATCAAACCAGTTGGAAGACCTACTGCCCATCCTGCCAGCCACCAATTGCTGATGGTGGCCGATCTGATGGATCAATAAAGGTACCAATGGACCCAAGATTAAGACTATCCAATGTGCAGCGCCCCAAAAACACCATCATGGGTTGGATTCCTTACATTTAACAGGTATATATTATTATATATTCATATTCACCGCTAGTACGTATTTATCAGGAATAATCTGAATGTTAATGGATTGTGAGGGGTTCATATTATGTACGGACGTGAATGATTAATTCCTTACCCCTAATAGCAATGGATATGAATTTTAAAAGATATTCATAATGGAAATTCATATTGAGATTAAGTATTAGGGGTTAATATACCCATTTATTATATATTAATTATCCTTACCCTCCGTAATAAACATCCCTCCGTAATAAACATTTAAATATACACCCATCAGTATTGCGTTTAATCAACTACAAGTACAGTAACTATATACTTATAATGAACTATAATTGACCTTGTTTATAGCATGTTATAGCCATCATGAAATCTATTGTCATTGTAGCTATGGCTATGTAACTATCCTGGCTTAAACTAGGCCCCCAGGTCTCCTTGAATTCTTCGCTTGCGTCAGGCACGCAGCGGAGGCCTGCGACCGGGCAGCGAGGGACATTGAAAAAGACATGGCAAAAAAAAAACGGTTATTGAGTCATTAACCATTGTTATTCGATAGTTTTGGATGGAGTTGGAAAGTTATTGAAAAGTGGTTGGATATTTTGGAGAACGTTCTTGGCATACGTTTGGCAGTGGACCTTCCAGTGTCGAGGGCCATCCCAAGACAACATGGATACTCAGAGCAGCGTTGGAAAAAGGTGCTGGCTACCAGTTGTCCGAGCTAAACCCATCCTACCATCTATGGATCCATCTTCAACCCACAAACGGAGGAATGCAATCTTTAATTTCTATTGATTCTATTGCACTACAATACGTCGTGTTAACTAAAGACATCTGGAATTTTCCGATACCAATTGACCCTTGGATGCTTCTTTCCAACTCCATGTACCGCCTGGATTCCCTAGGTACTTAAGAAATCATCTTCCCCCCCGGCTATCAACATCATTGCATCATTGGACGTTTCAAAAAGTGAAAGGATCTTCGGAATTCTTCGGATCTTCATCCCCCATCAACCGATGGTAAAGATGGTGTTGATCTATCCCATGGATCGTATTGATTATAATGTTGATTCAATGTGACAACATGGATTCGAAGCACAGATTTCACCCCACTTCACCTTCAACAGCACGCCCATCAGCTGCAGCCCCAGGCCCTCAAAGCTGCCCTGAGACCAACTGCCACGGCGAAAAACGATGAGAAACACCTGGAACTGCCACGAAGCTGGAGGTCCCAAGAGATCCCAAGGAGGTTGAGGCTCCCACATGCAGCAGGCTGTTGTTTGATGTTCCAAGTGTTCTTCTGGGACTTCCCAAGGTTTTTTGGCAATGTTTCTCAGAGTTTGCAGTTCTGTTTCTCTGTTTTTGTGTCTGGTGTGGATGTTGTTTTAATGTTTTTTTGATGTTTTTAGGACATGATAGATCTCAGAGAATGCAACATTGTCAACATGTTTGTCAAAGTCACTCCGTCCCACGACCCCTGCTTCTGGAAAACTATGTGTTTGTCGGGAATCATCCTGTGGGAAATAAAGAGTGAAGCCACTAGTGGTATAAGACCTTTACAGAGTCATGCTCCAGGAGAAGACTGACCGCATCTGACCACCCAAAACAGTTTGGAGGATGTTGAACCCATGAAGTTCCTCTTCATGAGCGACGCAAGAAAGATACTGTAGTGGGAGACCCCAGCCATTGATTTCTCTTACCGAGAAAATGAATTGGTGATGCGGGCAGTTGGAAGAAACACCCAGTATTTTCGACCAGGGAACCACAGAATTTTGGGGTGCCAAACATTGCTAACTGAATACCAGGATGAAGAATCCACACGGCCTTGCAGCCCAGAAACACCAGAAAGTCCCAGCAAAAGACCTGAGAGCGCTATAGCTCCAGAATGTCCATGGATGATGGTACGAGGTGGTACAAGGTGGTACGAAAATTATGTGAAGTTCATCACTTGCCATCTACTGTAGATCCACTGGTAGTTCTTTGGATTACCATTCTGACAAGCCAATTGCTGCTAGTGCAAAGTTTGTACTGCAATAGCCTTCCGTTAAGCTGACCTTGAGATGGACCTCCATCACATTCCTAGTGGGGAAATGATCCAAACATGGTGGGGTGTTCCATATTTCTTAATTTACTGCTCCCAACACTTGTCCAATTATGTTCGAACTACATTCCCGAACAATACTCAAAAATTATTCCAGATCCCATTAGTTGGTTTGATTTCTAGTATCAGAATCTGTTTCTAATAGATACATAATGATACATATGATACATTGTAGATACATCTGTTTTCCAAATTTCTTTCATTAAAACCTCCAGAAGAAAACCTGCCCTGGCCATGGCCCCAGCACTCCCGGAGCGCCTCGCCACTCCTGCGCTGCGCCGCGCTCCGTGCCGCGGTGGACGCGGGGAAGTTTCAGAACCAGCATGGCGAGGCCGGCGGTGAAGACTGGTGTGGCGCCTGCCTGGGGGGCTATGATGGGAATATGTGATAAATGATGATAAATGATATCTATATATATATATATGTGTGTGTGCACCATTGTATAAATATGAGTGTGTACATATCATGTGTATACAGAAAAACTGTGTGTATATGATATGTTGATATGTCTATACATATCTATACATGTAATATATGTGCAATGTATATATGTGTATCTATAGGTGTAAGTATATATATATATATACTACATGTACACATATCGCTATCATCATATATCTGGCTGAAAATGAGCATCAGCCATGGGGATATCTCCGAGGCACCAAGGCCGAAGCGGCGCTAACGGATTCGCCCTTCCCAAGGGCAGCAGCGTAGAGGCTGTAGGGCAGCACCGTGTTCATCCTTGGAGAACGGTGAAGCGGGAAATCCCAAAATGGCGACGAGCGAATTTCAGGCACAGAAATTTCATCAAATTTCTCTGATTCTAACAGATTTGGGTACCCACAATTCATATAATTCATGACATAGGTCCCTGAACCATAGCCTAATTCATTGGTTGATCAGATGTTTATCATGTCATCTCCCCAAAAAAATCGTCAAAGCCAGGGGCCCAGCATGGCCTGGGCCCCTTCGCATCCCATCTTCGTCAAGGCTCCAGCCAATGGCACAGAGGTACAGGGTCTCCTGCGATTTCACGGAGAATGGGGAGACCTTGGTGTGGTGTAATTTGTTGTAATTTCGTATCCCTCCAATACCAAGTACCCCCAATTTTTGGGGGGATTCTCAAGTTATGAATGGATCCAATACATCTTACGAGAGTTCTTGTTGGGCGTTTTTTTAATAGAGAAGGGATAGGTTGCCCCCAATATTTCTTAACCAGGGTTCCGACTTTCCTCCGAAAAGTAAAGGCACCCTAGACAACTTGCAGCTCGAGACCATACCACATGATGGTTCCCAAGGGGAAGGTAGGAGAATGGTTACGTAGTTTTGAAGCACTCCAAAAGGTGGAAACATGAAAACAACCCCGAAGAAACTGTGTCGTAGGAATGTGTAAATGGATAGACATCGCTTCTTCCTCACTACACATCTTCAACTGATCGGTAGTGAATCAAAGTCGACATTCACGCAGATCGAGATGGAATTGTCCAAAAATTGGCTACCCCGGTACCTCTTAAATCCAATGCTTTATCATCATGTTACCCTTCTTAAATGGACATAAATTGGAGGCCCAGATTCCAGATCCGTTTCGTTTTCAGGCCTCCAAAGACAGGTGCACCTTGTCCAGCCCAGTCACCTGGTAATCGAAGTCAGGGATCACCAGGTAGGAAAAACATGTTTGAAACCAGCAACAACACATGAATTGGCGAATTCTATTCTTGGGGTATCAGCTAGGAACCAATTTTCTAATATTGTGTATACCCTCTGTTTCATGCCCTATAAATTCTTATTGGGTGTCCACTGTCGACTGTTCAACTTGCCACTAATAGCCCAAATTCTTCCAGAGATCTGCATAGATCTGCTGAAGCACCGGTTTTCCATTCCCACTTGGCTCCAATCAAACAGCATCAAACAGCCAATTCCATCAACTTTCCGCAGAAAAAAACCTACCTGTCCCATTGGAGTTAATGCTTAGATTTTC
Source organism: Cladocopium goreaui (assembly GCA_947184155.2). Taxonomy (NCBI): domain Eukaryota; class Dinophyceae; order Suessiales; family Symbiodiniaceae; genus Cladocopium; species Cladocopium goreaui. The sequence goes on along the minus strand of CAMXCT020004168.1, from coordinate 20,929 downwards.
CATGAATGTCCGATTACACATGGTGCTTTTGACCCATCCCCAACCTCTTTGATTTGCTTCAGGGGGCCATTATATATATATATATCCAATAAATTCCATAAAACAAAGATCGTTCCAACCCATAGGTTACTCAACCTCAAGAGACTACCCCATAGATATCAATAGATTGCCTCGTAGATATCCACTTTACCGCATAGATATTCATAGTTTACAGTTTACCCTCTGGTAATTTAACATAACTATGGAAAATCACCATTTTTAATGGGACCATGGGAAAATCCACTATAAATGGTCATTTTCAATAGCTATGTTAGTCATTACCAGAGGGTACCCAATGCCATAGATTCCCCGAATTTGGGGGTTCCCCGACCTGCGCTCCCACTTGTGCCAGGGCCAGGCCGGCACAGCCCAGCAGCAGGCGGAACATCACCAAGCTCAATGGTGGAAAGGCATCCTGCGCGGCACAAGGTATCTCTTCCAGTGGCCTAAGGGCTCTAAAAATGGAAGAAGTATGGGAAAGTACTAGAAAAATGGGAAGTTGGAGATTCAATTGATGAAACCATTTGCAAATGAACATCAGCATTCAGTTTGCCCGATCAAGTTGAGTCGCGCCGAATTCCACTTCGAATCAGTTTCTCATTAGAATCTTTAGAGTTTTGAAGTTGCGCACTCCAAGCAGTTTGTTTCAGAAATATAAATCCAATGGAAGCTGGCAGCTGCCCATACCTGTTCGAGTGTATATCTGCATGTATTTGTCATCTCACTTGAACCCCCCGGGGAGTTCTCCGGGCCTTGACGAAGCTGGTGAAGAGGAACATGCTGCCAGCAATCAGCGCCGACCCCCCCAAAGCTCCCAGCTCCATCAGGCGGAACATGGCAGGCCGGGCTTCACCAACGTTTCGGTACCAAGATGTACCAAGTACCAACTTTGCGATGTCATGATGTGAAGTCATGTAAAATCCCTACCCAGTGTGGTGATGGTCAAAAGCTGGCCAGCTCAAAAAAAAAAGAGGATACAGCTGACCAAACTCTATCCCTGGGTTGTCCCAACTGGTGACCCATAGCAGTCTCTTTGGTGCATTCCAGCTGATCAGCGGATGGCTTTGAGCCACTGATCACAGGTGCCTCATTTGCAAGCATCCCCTGCTGAAATGGAGCATGAAAGCCAAGCAGAGATGGATTTGAAAAAAACTTAGTTGTTGCAAAAAAAACATCTCGCAAAGACCCGAATACATCCAAACACCCCCACATGCACGTGGTGAAATTCCATGGTTAATGGACAGGTACAATGGCATTCTAAGAGAAAAAACATTAAATAAATCATGGCATTGACCTAATCAGCCACTAGAATACACACATAAGAGGGTTTCTTAAAATGGGGGATCCCCAAAACCATCCATGGTTTCCATACTAACATGGTCTAATTTTGGAATCCTTTGGAGGCACCCCCATTTTGGGAAACCTCCATATCACTGCCGGCATTCCCTATCTTGTTGATGAGCCACTGCCCTCGAGGTCGTGGGCGACATTCCCGTCATTTTTTTTTTTATGTGTGTTTTCTCTGAATGTTTGACACGGTGAAAATTGGATGCCTTAGTGCTACAATATGTATATATATATATATACATATACAATATTTACATTTATTACTATTACTGTCTTATTGCTATTACTAGTATTATATATATATATATGTGTGAGTATAGTATAACTTTTGCTACTTGTTATTTCTATTACACACACAATATATATATATATATATCTACCTATCTACCTATCTACCTATCTACCTATCTACCTATCTACCTATCTACCTATCTACCTATCTATCTATCTAATCTAATCTAATCTAATCTAATCTAATCTATCTATCTATCAATCAAATATATGCTTTACCTTAAACCTCTTGCCTTTTTCGTAAACCTTTCACCGCACTCATATGTATATCACCCCATGGCCCCCATCTCCGCCATGGCCTTGCGCACCAGCACTTTGCTGGTGAACTCCATGCGCCCAATGCCACGTTTCAGCTTCCTGGGAAGCCAACAATCGTGGGAAAATTCAATGGAGACCCCTGGCTTTTGACCATGAAAACCAGCAATTGAAAACAACGCCCACCGCTTGGCTATGCAAAATTAACCGAAGCCACCGAAAAAACCACGGCTCAAAATTCCTGGATGGAATGGAGGGAGGAGTGACAGCACACCTTCATGGGTCTGATACCAAGACAAAATGGGGTCATTGGAGTAGTTGCCAACTAATGGCTTTACACATCCTCTCTTCATTTCCCCGTCAGAACATGTTTTTTAGAATGAATCAATGGGTCAAGATATATAAGTCATTTCTACAAAATACATCTATCATATTCTATCAATATTGCAGCCTGAAAACATGGGTGTATACCCTCTGGTAATTTAACGTAGCTATTGAAAATGGTGATTTATAGTGGATTTTCCCATTAAAAATGGTGATTTTCCATAGCTATGTTAGTTTACCAGAGGGTAAATCCTTAATGGATTCATGTCGAAAAAACAAGCCGTTAGTAACTTCACCATGGCCACTAAAAAAGCCACCGGTGAAGCCATGTCCCGTCCCCGGCGGCCTTTGTAGGGCGAAGTTCTTCATTTTGTTCACCGCTTTTCCAGCCACTTCTGAGGCATACCCCGCCATGTCCTGGTTTTTTCGCCACCAAAAACTGGGAAAAATTAATGGCAAATGTGTCATGGTTGAAAATCATGGAACCAATGATTGTCAATTCCGAAAGGGTTCCGTTCCCAGGTCACAGTAGGTCACAAAAGGGTATGTTAGATGTCTGAAAGATGACAGGTCATAAAAATGGTATTCAGAAACCGAACACAAAGCAGCGGCGTCCACTAAAAACCACCGGTCGCTAACATGCTGCGATCATATCGGTGGACCACACCACCCTGAGATTCTGTCAACATCCAACAAAAACCGACATCAGCTGACAGTGAAACAACCCAGACATACCGAGACGTGGATCGTTGCATCAAATCATCTCAATGGCGATGAAGAAAATTGAGAATTTAAGATTCTTGGAAATGATTAGAGTGTTCGGACCCCGAATGATTTTGAAGCACAAATTTCTTTGCAACATGAAACTGAAAATGACATGCACTCATCCTCTCCCTCTCCCCAGTCGCACCTTCACGGACGTATTCATGGTCTGCCTCAGATGGACTTCGCACAGCACGACAGTTTTCTGCTGGTTTCAAGCCATCTTACATTATGGACTGGGCAATTTAGATCATCATCTGAGGTAAATGGATGAAAATTGAACATAGTTCAAACCACGGGCGCATGAACAGCATGATGAACATAAGAAATATATATATATGTATGTATGTATTGCTCTCAGAAAAATCCACAAGAAACACCTTCATCCACAATGCTAAATGTATCTAGATGTGCTGAATGTCCGGTTTCCTGTAAGTAACTGTTCTCTTACAAAAAGAACACATAACCCATGATTCCCCTCTCAACACGTATGACTCAATATGATCGACCCAAATAAACATGACCGGATTTTTAATCTTTTCTGCGGATTTGGATGGATTTCAACTACCAAATGCTAACATTGGGCACATTTCTAGCAGGACAGAGGTGAGGAAGGATTTTGGTTTCATGAAGAATGATGAAGAATGATGAAGAATGATGAAGAATGATGAAGAATGATGAAGAATGATCCTGTCATGGAGGTCTTGGTCAAAATCGCGGACACCCAATTGGATCCTCAGAAATAAAAACAATATGACTTGTAAAGAACACTATTAGGGTTGCCTTGGAGGGGATTATCCCATGATACCATAATTATGTTCCATGATATTTCTTTTATATCCCCATTAAAATGCGTGGACCCCGGGTCTAGTTTTGTCTTACCCCTACCTCGTTGATCCCAGTTTAATCTCACAAATGATTTACGCCCTGTCCCTCAATGGGGTCAAAACTGGACCGCGCAATTCCTGGAAATGAAAACAATTTGAAGTTTGCAGGTTTCAAAAGACATCAATCATTTGTATATGTAATACAGTATATGTGTGTGTACTTGTATCTATGTATAACATATCCCCAGATTAAGCCCCGAACATCTCCAACTCTAAGATCCTCCACCTCCTCCAACCATCCCTTCGGCTGGGATGCAACTTCCTCTTGGCGCGTGGGCCCAACTCCATGCTGCGGCGGCCCCAGAGTCCGCCGCTGTTTTTGCTGTCACGGCTACTGAGGCGCCAGAGCGCCCAACTGTTCAGCGGGCTGTGATAGGGCGACGATGCCACGCTAGCCACGGTGCCCTCAGAGGCAATGGTAGGATGGAGACAGCAGCACCCAAGGTCTTTTTGATGTTGCAAATACCCTAAGGATGTGCTAAACCATGATGTTTTCCTAATGACCTAATGACAAGTTAGAAAAAATGTGAACTTGGAGGATCCGATGGCATCGGAATGATCTTCATCGGAATCATCGGTACTTCACCTCCCTGGCCAGCAGCATAAACCATTGGGTGTGTCTGAAAACCCGGTAGTTCTATGGCAATGCTCATAGGGAAAATGATGGGAACATGATGAAATTCGCCGTTTGATTTTGGGGTAGCCTATTTTCAGACAAATCCATTTGGGTTTGTAATGATGACAAGCAACAATCATAGGGACTCAATGGGGATACAATCTGGCGAACTCAGCATGTGTTGTTGCTCAACCGGTCTTGATCCGTTCCACCAATACCAGCCATACAATCGTTGCAGCACATATTCTATACATGTCAGAATCTCCGTCAGACCAACTAAGGTACCCTCTGGTGAACTAACATAGCAATGGAAAATGGCCATTTATAGTGATTTTTCCCATGAAAAATGGTGATTTTCCATTGCTATGTTAGTTCACCAGAGGGTATTCCTTTTATCATGACTATATATGCAGTTGTCCGAAATTGGGTACCCCAAAAGCCGTGTAAGACCTAGTCTTCCGCAGTAAAAATGTACCCTTGATACGGAAACAAGTTTGCGAGATTTCCATGCCATATTTGGGGCATGCCCTCATTTTGCAACCAGCGGGAAATCTTCCTACAATGGTTTGAAAACCAGTTAAAAATGTCCATATGTTATTTATGATGCTATTTTCAAACACATCAATGTTTGTGACTATTCTTTGTTGGTAGTTTAACCGAATTTGAAGATATACAGGGATACCCAGCATCTTGGATTATAAACTATATTGGGCAACTCTGGAATCTTTCCCAAATAGATTACAGCATCTTTTTTGGTGGGTTCAATCAATATGTTCACCCACATCTCTAGATCATAATTGTCACTAATACTTGGTGAATGATATTCTAGATCAGAAAATACACCATCTAATATATTTGGTGATCTAGATTCTGATTGATGATTCATTATCGCTATTTTCAACTAGACGACGGTTGGCCCCAGAGCGAAAAACACGTCCTTCAAGCAGCTCTGAGTATGGTAGTCCTAAAAAATAGTCGGTGAATGGTTGGTGAATTTGATATGAGCTATGGAGGGGAAAGTTGTGAAATTACACACAGACGCTTTTACACACAAACACTTTCACAGACGCTTTTACACACAGAGACTTTTACACACAGACGCTTTTACACACAGACACTTTTACACGCAGACGCTCTTACACAGAAGCTTTTACACACAGACTCCTTTACACACAGACGCTTTCACAGACGCGTTTACACACAGAGACTTTTACACACAGACGCTTTTACACACAGACACATTTACACGCAGACGCTTTTACACACAGAAGCTTTTACACGCAGATGCTTTTACACACAGAAGCTTTTACACACAGACAGTTTTACACACAAACGCTTTTACACACAGACCCTTTTACACACAGACCCTTTTACACACAGACGCTTTTACACACAGAGGTTTTTACACGCAGATGCTTTTACACACACACACACACTTTCATACACAGAGGCTTTTACACACAGAAGCTTTTGAAGAGTGTCTCTATATGACATTTTATGGTCCTGAACTCAAACTGTTCTGTTTTTGACATCAAGCACATGATGGCATCGAGCTCTGTTGCAAACGTTTGCAGACATTTCACTAGTGAAGTATTGTCACATGTGTCATTTACAGCATCATGGTACCGATCTTTTTTGGGCCAATTATGTGGGATTTTCCATAATAAAATGAAATAACATGTGTCATACGCAGCATCATGGTACCGAGCTTTTTTGGGCCATTTCTGTGGGATTTTCCATACTAAAATGAAATGACATGTGTCATACACGGCATCATGGTACCGAGCTTTTTTGATAGTTTCTGTGGGATATTCCCAGAATAAAATGAGATAACGCGTGTCATTTACTGCATTATGGTATTGGACCTTTTTTTTTGTGCAAACGTTTGCAGACATTTCACTAGTGAAGTCTTGTCACATGTGTGAGTTACAGCATCATGGTACCGATCTTTTTGGGCCATTTATGTGGGATTTTCCAAAATAAAATGAAATAACCTGTGTCATACACAGAGGCTTTTACACACAAACGCTTTTACACGCAGATGCTTTTACACACACACACACTTTCACACACAAACGCTTTTACACACAGACGCTTTTACACACAGAGGCTTTTACACACAGACGCTTTTACACACAGACGCTTTTACACACAGACACTTTTACACACAGACACTTTTACCCACAGAAGCTTTTACACACAAACACACACACACACACGCTTTTATTTTACACACACACACACTTTCACACACAGAGGCTTTTACACACAGACGCTTACACAGAGACTTTTACACACAGAAGCTTTCACACCCACACACACGCATACACACACACACGCTTTTCTTGTACACACACACACACTTTCACACACAGAGGCTTTTACACACAGACGCTTACACAGAGACTTTTACACACAGACGCTTTTACACACAAACGCTTTTACACAAAGACGCTTTTACACACAGAAGCTTTACACACAGACTCCTTTACACACAGACGCTTTTACACACAGAAGCTTTTACACACAGACACTTTTACACACAGACGCTCTTACACAGAAGCTTTTACACACAGACTCCTTTACACACAGACGCTTTTACACACAAACGCTTTTACACACAGAAGCTTTTACACACAGGCGCTTTTACACACGGACTCCTTTACACACAGACGCTTTTACACACAGAAGCTTTTACACACAGACGCTTTTACACACAGACGCTTTTACACACAGACGCTCTTACACACAAACACTTTCACACACAGAGGCTTTTACACACAGAAGCTCTTACACACAGAGGCTTTTACACACAGAAGCTTTTACACACAGGCGCTTTTACACAAAGACGCTTTTACACACAGACGCTTTTACACACAGACGATTTTACACACAGACGCTTTTACTCACAGACGCTTTTACACACAGACACTTTTACACACAGACACTTTTACACACAGACACTTTTACACAAAGAAGCCGTTACACACAGAAGCTTTTACACACAGACGCTCTTACACAGAAGCTTTTACACACAGACTCCTTTACACACAGACGCTTTTACACACAGAAGCTTTTACACACAGCTTTTACACACAGCGCTTTTACACACAGATGCTTTTACACACAGACGCTTTTACACACAGACGCTTTTACACACAGGGGCTTTTACACACAGAAGCTTTTACACACAGACGCTTTTACACACAGGCACTTTTACACAAACGAAAGCGTCCATGGCAATTTTACCTCAGTTTTTAACGTCCAACGTCCATTTCGTGCGTAAGGGTTGCGATTGACAACTCAAAGTCGTCCTCAGTTTTTGACGTCCAACGTCCATTTCGTGCGAAAGGGTTGCGCGCGACACCTCAAAGTTGCAATTTTTCCTCAGTTTTTGACGTCCAACGTCCATTTCGTGCGAAAGGGTTGCGCGCGACACCTCAAAGTTGCAATTTTACCTCAGTTTTTGACGTCCAACGTCCATTTCGTGCGAAAGGGTTGCGCGCGACACCTCAAAGTTGCAATTTTTCCTCAGTTTTTGACGTCCAACGTCCATTTCGTGCGAAATGGTTGCGCGCGACACCTCAAAGTTGCAATTTTACCTCAGTTTTTGACGTCCAACGTCCATTTCGTGCGAAAGGGTTGCGCGCGACCAATAAAAGTTGCAATTTTTCCTCAGTTTTTGGCGTCCAACGTCCATTTCGTGCGAAGGGGTTGCCGGCGACGCTTCAAAATCGCAATTTTACCTAGGTTTTGGACGTCCAACGTCCATTTCGTGCGAAAGGGTTGCGTTTCGTGGCGCTCCGGCGGCACCGCCCCCGCCTTAAGAGAGAATAGAAGAAGAGCGAGAAGAGATCTGCAGATGTGAAGGTGTGAAGATCTAGATCTGCAGGTGTAAGGGTGTGAAGATCTAGATCTGCAGGTGTGCGGGTGTGATGATGTAGATCTGCAGATGTGAGGGTGTGAAGATGTAGATCTGCAGATGTGAGGATGTGATGATGTAGATCTGCAGATGTGAGGCTGTGAAGATCTAGATCTGCAGGTGTGAGGGTGTGAAGATCTAGATCTGCAGGTGTGAAGGTGTGAAGATCTAGATCTGCAGATGTGAGGGTGTGAAGATCTAGATCTGCAGGTGTGAGGGTGAAGATCTAGATCTGCAGGTGTGAAGGTATGAAGATCTGCAGATGTGAGGGTGTGATGATGTAGATCTGCAGATGTGAGGATGTGATGATGTAGATCTGCAGATGTGAGGGTGTGAAGATCTAGATCTGCAGGTGTGAGGGTGTGAAGATCTAGATCTGCAGGTGTGAGGGTGTGAAGATCTAGATCTGCAGATGTGAAGGTGTGAAGATCTAGATCTGCAGCTGTGAGGGTGTGAAGATCTAGATCTGCAGGTGTGAGGGTGAAGATCTAGATCTGCAGGTGTGAAGGTATGAAGATCTAGATGTCCAGATGTGAGGGTGTGAAGATCTAGATCTGCAGGTGTGAAGGTGTGAAGATCTAGATCTGCAGGTGTGAAGGTGTGAAGATCTAGGTCTGCAGGTGTGAAGTTGTGAAGATCTAGATCTGCAGGTGTGAAGGTGTGAAGATGTAGATCAGCAGATGTGAAGGTGTGAAGATGTAGTATAACGGCTGCTTTTTTACGAAGAACCCTTCGCAGGCGCTCTCGGGAACAACTCATGTCACAACACATTTTTTGGTTGAACCCAACCTCCGTGGAGGGTTCCAAGACTTTCATCAACGAGTTGCGCAGCTCTGCTACAGGCAGCCAAATCCCGTCAGACTTTGTCTTCGCACCACCCGCAGCAGCCAGAACTCGAAGCTGACGAGCTGACATTTCCGACAAAGAACGACTCAGCCACTCCTTGCCCTGTGAAACAGCTCCAAGGCGAAGTTCTTCCAATTTGGCAGCCGATGCCTCTTCCACCTACGGCATCCGACACACTGCCACCACAAAACCACCATCATCCTACAACATCGCACCATGTGACAAACATTCAAACTCGGTCACAAAAACAACTCATGTCACAACACATTTTGTGGTTGAACCCAACCTCCGTGGAGGGTTCCAAGACTTTCATCAACGAGTTGCGCAGCTCTGCTACAGGCAGCCAATTCCGGTTGGAATGTGTCTGCACACCACCCGCAGTAGCCAGGACTCGAATCTCCTCTTTTCGCATTTCGTACAAAGCACGACTGAGCCACTCCTTGCCCTGTGAAACAGCTGTAAGGCGAAGTTCTTCCAATTTGGCAGCCGATGCCTCTTCCACCTGCGGCATCCGACACACTGCCGCCACAAAACCACCATCATCCTACAACATCGCACCATGTGACAAACATTCAAATTCGGTCACAAAAACAACTCATGTCACAACACATTCTATGGTTGAACCCAACCTCCGTTGAGGGTTCCAAGACTTTCATCAACGAGTTGCGCAGCTCTGCTACATGCAGCCAATTCCCGTCAGACTTCGTCTTCGCACCACCCGCAGCAGCCAGAACTCGAAGCTGACGAGCTGACATTTCCGACAAAGAACGACTGAGCCACTCCTTGCCCTGTGAAACAGCCCCAAGGCGAAGTTCTTCCAATTTGGCAGCCGATGCCTCTTCCACCTGCGGCATCCGACACACTGCCACCACAAAACCGCCATCTTTCTACAACATCGCACCATGTGACAAACATTCAAACTCGGTCACAAAAACAACTCATGTCACAACACATTTTGTGGTTGAACCCAACCTCCGTGGAGGGTTCCAAGACTTTCATCAACGAGTTGCGCAGCTCTGCTACAGGCAGCCAAGCCTTGCCGGATCGTGTCTCCACACCACCCGCAGTAGCCAGGACTCGAAGCTCCTCTTTTCGCATTTCGTCCAAAGAACGACTGAGCCACTCCCTGCCCTGTGAAACAGCCCCAAGGCGAAGTTCTTCCAATTTGGCAGCCGATGCCTCTTCCACCTGCAGCATCCGACACACTGCCACCACAAAACCGCCATCATCCTACAACATGTGACAAACACGCAACTTTCGTCACAATCCTATTCTGCCCCACCGGACCTGCATGCGTGGTGCCAAGACATCCAGCAATTGAGCGCGCAGCTCTCCAACCGCAAGCCACTTGTTGTCCGGTCCACGGCCAACATTTCGAGCATGCGCCATTTTGCGAAGCTCCATGACTGAAATGTTTGCCAGGGCATCCTGGAGCCATTCACGACCCCTGGTCACAGCACTGCTACGCAGCTCCTGCAACCGAATTTCCACGCCATCGGACGACGAGGATGACGCGGTCGCATGCTCCATTCGCACAGACATCCCCTTCAGCAAATGAAACAGCGACCACAAAATTGTACGGGACAATGATTCCCGTAGTATTTTTTGTCCACTGCTCATGCATTTCAATGAGAACATTACATATATTTTCTTCGTGCTATACTTACATAGATCCACTGCATCGTAAACAAACACTGACATTGTCACAATGCAATTCTCGAGATCTCACGGACAGCCCCCACAGAAACCTCGAGAAGTCCAAGAAATGTTCAAGATACCTGTTTGCCAATCGTCACTTGTTTCACGAACATTCAGCGTACATATAAGAATCTGGATGTTCACTCTGTACACAATGCATCTTGTCTCGACGTTCACATCTGAGCCAAGGAAAGAGGTAAAGAGGTAAACTATGCTTGTCGCTGCAGAGTTGCACAATCCACTGCAAAGGATTTGTTCGCTGACTTCCAAACTGAGACCACCACTCATGAGTTTGACACGGCAAAGAACCACTGTCGCAGAGACCTGCAAACTAAAGGCTGAACGCATCAACAAAAAAATAGTTTAACAAAGCTCAAAAACAAAAAACTCAGCAGCTCGGCAACACCATCTTGCATCATCTCGCAATGCCTCTGCAACCAAATTTCCACGGCAGCGGACGACGCGAATGACGCAGTCGCATGCACCATTCGCACAGACATTCCCGTCAGCAAATGAAACAGAGACCACAAAACGTCCACAAACGTCACGGGTGCGTGACTTCAACCAAACATGTTGCATTCAGAAAATTCCGAGACATGCATATCTGTTCGCTTGAGTTCAAAACAATGCCATGACATGCTTGAGAACAAAACAAAATTGAACGGTACAAAATTGAACAGTACAATGATTCCCGTAGTATTTTTTTGTCCACTGCTCATGCATTTCAATGCAAAGATCACATATTTTTTGTGCCATAAATCACATAGATCCACTGCATCGTCAACAAACACTGACATTGTCACAATGTAATTCTCGAGATCTCACAGACACTTTTACACACAAAAGCTTTTACACACAGACGGTTTTACACACAGACGCTTCTACACGCAGACACTTTTACACGCAGATGCGTTTTACACACGCACACACACTTTCACACACAGACGCTTTTACACACAGACGATTTTACACACAGACGCTTTTACACACAGAAGCTTTTACACACAGACGCTTTTACACACAGACGCTTTTACACACAGACACTTTTACACACAA
>CAMXCT020004167.1:0-44456 GCA_947184155.2 Cladocopium goreaui | reverse complement strand
AACTTCATTGGATTCGTTGGCAACCAGGATAATTATACTGCAGTTTGATAGTACGACTCCATCAAGCCAGATTGGTCACTGAGTGCCAGGATGGCGCCCGTCCTGGTCTGGGGCTGAACTGGGAGCTATGGAACCGGGAAACTGACGTGTGCAGGAAATTAGTAACGAAACTTCGAACATCTTAGGATATCCTAGGCACTTTTCCATCTCAAGGTGGTTGTGTCATCTAGAGAGCATTCCCTGGTTCCCCAGAAAAGTAAACTAAGTATTGATGTGTCCGGAACCTTTATTGGGTTACTGGGTCTTTTGTTTCCTATGATCATGCCTTTGAGTATGTGCTTTTGCCGGTACTTGTCTTCGTTGGATATTGAACCATTTTGCAGGCAAGTGCAAGATTTTGACCCCCGCAAAGACTCCTTGCTCTTTCATGACCTTGAAGTTTTTTCACCCCGAACTGGCACGTGTAGTTGTTTTTTTGAGAGGTACCAATGCAGAAAGTAATGACCTAATGACAACCAGCATCGAAGCAGCAAGCACCTCATGTCATAACGCCGATTTGGAGAGTGGAGCTGAGGACCTGCCGCTTCCACCCCTCGACGAGAAACGCTTTAGGCCATTTTAGTCACTGAAACATATTTTATGTCAAATTACAGTCATTTTAGCCATTTGTCAAATTCATTGTAGACATCTTTGGGTACGATTTATGAAATTCATGAGCTGAGGGGTTTGAACACATTCGAATTCTGCACCTGTCCGCCTTCTCCTGCTCCTCTTCTTCCGCCTCCTTCATACAACAACAATGTCACACACAACGTTGTCAAACAAACCTTTGCGTCTCATTGTAGCACACAACTCTTTCACACATACAAGTCTGCAACACAACCCCCTTGTATCCCATTGTCACGCACTCGTCACTGCCCGCACGATTCTGTCCATCATGTCTACGCTTCTGTGAAATACAGCTTTCCCTCCCTCACACCGTCTTCTTGACCGATCTGTTTGCCAGCGCCTCCTTCATTCCTGCCTTCTCCATCTTTTTTTCCACACCTATTCCGTGTTGGAAGAAGTTGAAATGTGGAGGTTCTCTGGTCCTTCAATTTTGGACTATCAGCCGGCTATCTTTCGAGATTGGTCACTGTCAGCAGCACATCTAGAAAGATAAGTGCTTCAATCACACCTGTTTCCTTGTTATGAAGTGGAAGAACATTTTGAGTTGACACTTGTCGAGATGTTCACAGGCTGGTTCACCTCTTGCCCTCGAATAGTGCACTTTGCATATAGGACATGAGAACATCCTACTTCGTGGTTGGGAAACAGAGCATGCCTAACACGTTTGGACACTCATAATACGATAACAAAAATTTGAAATTTACTCATGTTGATAGTCCTGCCCATGGTCTAAGCCTAAGCACAGCCTCGGCATGGTCTCATTCTGCTAGGCCTTTCCTTCCCTAACCAGCAGATTGAAAAGATACGAAAGTATGTTTAAGCCAATGGTGCTGGAAAAGGTCGAAGCCATTCATCTCTATCAGAGCATAAGAAGAGCATACCAGATAGAGGAAGAACTCCAGCGTCACCTGCGAGCGAAATATGGAAATGTGAATCCACATAGTGTGAAAAGCAGAGAACTGTATAAAGTCGGACACTTGGAAGCAGTCCTGGAACTCTTGCGTGAAATTGAGCAGAAACCTTCCTTCAAGGAAACAATCCCAAAAAAAAGAATAAAAGGAAATGAACATGTTCTCAGGGAGGCAAGATCCAAGTAATTGAACCGAATAGATCCTCACTGTAGGATCTCAGTAGGCACTCTGCCGTCACTCGCTTTCCGGGGGTGCTTAGTATTTAACTGTCAGGAGCTGCCAATCGACCCAGTAGTCTAGCTTTGCACTAATTCACGAAGCGACGCGAGACACTGAGAAATGGACCAATGAAAACAATATGAATCTGTGGCAGCCAACTGCTGGCATTCTGTGGCTATGGCATTATGGCCATGGCAGCGTTATTGGTGAGCAGGAAAACAGCCAATCAGCATTAAATGGAGGAATAATCCCCTCTTAATATTAAATACACCCCAATAAAGCATGCTTCAGTATAAGATTTGTTTATGCTGGCGGCCCCATACTGGGGTGTTTAATATTAGGGGATGGGATTATTTACTAGCAGCTATGTTTGTTCGCTCGAAGACTCCAACTTTGGTTTTTAGGCGCCAATGTGCCCACAACATTGGTGAACGTTGGCCTATTTTTTGATCTCCGGCCTTGTTGGGCCCCCATTCTGGTTCGGCATGGCACTCACTCTGTTGAAATGCCAGGTTTGTTGAGGTTTTGGCGCAGCAGGACAGACCAATCGGGCAGCAACTCAGAACGGAACAGCTAGGGGCATGTCAATGTGGCAAATTGATGTTAGAGGCTACATAACCTACATATACATCTAATTACATGCATATGGGATGTTTAAAACATCATCGAATCCAAATCGAATCTAGTGATTATCTTCAGGTTGGGGACTCTAAAGTGCTGTTGTGGAAATCCACTGTAGATAAACCTCGCAGGTGGTGAAAGCAAGGTACTGAGGTGGATGATGGTGTATGAGATAGTCGGCGTTGCTATGTTGAAGGAAAGCCCACCGGCAATCCGGTAAAATCATGCATTTCCAAAGAGGGAAGACAAGAGTCCTGTCTGTGCCAAAAAAAGCGCTAGCACCGCCTGAGAGAAATGCCGACTCCCAACAAAAGTTTCCTGGAACAATTGATGACGGTTCCTTATGTCTTTATTCATGTGGTTTTCCTGCTGCAGCAGTTTAAATTCTGCTTAGTCTTTGGACGTTCTCACACCCTGACAATTTGCTTCTGCCACACATGAAATTCGTATGATCGGATATTGATGTCTACATCATATTTTGCCACCCTGCTTTGAACTAACCTGTCGGCACACTTAAACCGAGATGCAATCTTGAACATCGGATTCATTGTTGCTCAACGCTACATTGGGTTGTTCCGACTCCGCAGGGTAAAGGTGTGATTGCTTGGTGCTTGCCCCACTGTGCAAAGACTGAGGATTGAACTTTATCATGACTGCCAACAAAACTGCAAGGTCATTGTTGGGTCGATGGCATCAATGACTCTCCTGGAGACTTTTTGTCACATACGCACCCTTGCTGAGCACTTGCATCCTGATGCTTTGGTCAGCTTAATTTCTCTCGGAAATTACCTGATTTCTCATCTGGCATTGCAACATGTTTGCATGGCTCACCGCCATCCATCAGTTACAACGCTATGTTTTTTTGGGTCTGTTTGGATCTACTTATTTGGGTCTTATTGGCATGTTGCGCAGATTGAGCCATTGACGCAGGTGGTGGGAAAGCGAATGCTCCGATCCTGGACCTTGGGCAGTGCCAAGGTGGGGGACCATGTAGGACACCCTTAGGGCCTTAGGACACCCTTGGGACCCTTGAAAAAAAACAGATCCATGTGGGTCATATTTTGTGCTGCAACTCGGGAACTTGATGCTGGATCGGTTTTGGCAGCTATGCGGAGTGTACATAACTCTTTAGCAGAACCTGTGGTTGATCCTGCCATTTCTGGACAACATTGATCGAAAATTAGGATGTACAAGTTGTATGTAGTTGTATACTTGGAATATAGCGATCAAAAAATCTTGCCGTATGGCCATATCATGTCTTCAATGCATTGGTGCGCTAGGAATTTTGAAAGCGTCAATTCATATCATGTCTTCAATGCATTGGTGTGCTAGGAATTTTGAAAGCGTCAATTCTGTCTGTGTGTTTCCTGGCGATGCCAAGTTACAGGAGTTTGAAGATGAGCATCCTGAGCTTTTGGAGAGCCCATGGAAGGACCCACCATTCTTCCACTTACAAAATTGGATCCGTGCAAATGCCATGGGACCATTCCAGTCTAGGAATTGCTTGATGTTGACATTGTATGCTATGCGTCCACGTATTCATTTTCCCCAATGCATGGCAAAGGGTTCTTGTTTCTCTCAGGAGTCATGGGGGTGGAGGTGTGTTCGCTCGAGGTTGCTTTTTCATCCGAAACCGTCCACAACCGTTCGCAACCTTTCGCAACTGCTTCAACCGATCGCAACCGTCCCCAATAAAGGCTCTATGGCAATGCCAGTGGCGATTGCTGCAAGAGCTGTTACGGATAGGGGTCTGGAAAGGCATGCAACCTCATTTTGTGTGGCAGGCATGGCACTTCGTGACATTCCGATGTCTTTGACTCCTGCGTGCTGCGTCTAGAATCCTTGTTTTTTTTGTGGTGGTGCCGTGCCTATGGAAAAGCTGCAAAACCGCTTGTTCTTGAAGTTTCTTGTTGAGGTTGTAATGTCATTTGGTGGCAGTTGTGGCATTTCGTGCCATTCCGATGTCGCCGCTGGTTGGCTGTGACGCTGCGGTCTTTTGCGTGGGAAGCGTGGCACTCACGGCACTGGGCTGGGCCAGGTGGCGCCACAACTCTTTTCACGCAACTCTTTCACACACAGACCTTTCACATTCAACTTTGTCACACACATCTCTTTCACGGACACAACTCTTTCACACACAACTTTGTTACCTACAACTCTCTCTTACACACTTGCTCAGAACAATCTTTGCGAACTCTGATGTGGAATGCATCTTACTTGCAAAACACTCCAATTACACCTGACAGGAATGGGTCGGTGAAAGGACCCGAGAAAGGATCGAGAAGAAACTATCGCCAAAGTCAATGCTAGATGAAATAAGTTGACAGATTGCGACAACAGTGCAGAAAATTGCCCACGCACATACAGAGCTCTTTCACGCAATCTGTCTTCCACTATATCCTTCATCCTTCCTGCCTTTCCCATCAATTTTCACATCTCTGTTGTGCTTATTGGAAGAAGTTGACATGTGCGTTTTCCGGTCTTTCTTACCCTTGTGCCCAAACCATTGTAGACTGTGGCATGGGGGGGCGAGGCAGGGTGTGGAGTGTCATGTAGAGTGTAGAGTGTGGAGTGCGAAGTGGGGAGTTTAAAGAGTAGGGTGTAGGGTGTGGAGTGTAAAGTCCGGAGTGTGGAATGTAAAGTGTGGGTGTGGAATGTGAAGCAGGGAGTGTGAAGTGGGGAGTGGGGAGTGTAGAGCAAAGCAGCGTCGATGTCACCAAGTGCCACGCCTGCCACAGAAAGTGAGCACGGGACAGAGTTGTGTGTGTGTGTAAGAGTTCTGCGTGACAAAGTTGTGTGTTAAAGAGTTTCGTGTGAATTAGTTGTGTGTGACAAGAGTTGTGTGTGTGTGATGTGTGACAAAGTTGTGTGTGTGAAAGAGTTCTGTTTGAAAGAGTTGTGTGTGAAGAGTTGTGTGTGGATTAGTTGTGAAAGAGTTGTGTGTAGGTAAATTGTTGTATGTAAGTTGTATGTAAGTTGTGTGTGAAAGAGTTGTGTGTGAAAGGGTTGTGTGTGAAAGAGTTGTGTATGAAAAGAGTTGTGCGTGGGTTAGTTGCAAAAGAGTTGTGTGTAAGTAAATTGTTGTATGTAAGTTGTGTGTGTGTGGGCAGCTTCTGTGTGAGTAAGTTGTGTGTATGAAAGAGCTGTGTGTAAAAAGAGCTGTGGTGTGAAAAGGGATGTGTGTGTGTGTGACAGAGTTGTGTGCGAGTAACTTGAGTGTGAAAGACTCGTGCGTGAGTAAGTTGAGTGTGAGTAAGTTGTGTGCGAAAGAGTTGTGCGTGAGTAAGTTGCGTGTGAAAGAGCTGTGTGTGTGAAAGAGTTGTGTGAAAAGAGTTGTGTGTTTGGAAGTTGTGCGTGAGTAACTTGTGTGCGAAAGAGTTGTGCGTGAGTAAGTTGAGTGTGAGTAAGTTGTGTGGGAAAGAGTTGTGTGAAAAGAGTTGTGTGTTTGAAAGTTGTGTGTGAAAGAGTTGTGCGTGAGTAAGTTGAGTGTGAAAGAGTTGTGTGAAATAAGTTGTGTGTTTGGAAGTTGTGCGTGAGTAAATTGAGTGTGAGTAAGTTGAGTGTGAGTAAGTTGTGTGCGAAAGAGTTGTGTGAAAAGAGTTGTGTGTTTGGAAGTTGTGTGTGAAAGAGTTTTGCGTGAGTAAGTTGAGTGTGAAAGAGTTGTGTGAAATAAGTTGTGTGTTTGGAAGTTGCGCGTGAGTAAGTTGAGTGTGAGTAAGTTGTGTGCGAAAGAGTTGTGCGAAAAGAGTTGTGTGTTTGGAAGTTGTGTGTGTGTGTGAAGGGGTGGTGCGTGAGTAAGTTGAGTGTGAGTAAGTTGTGTGCGAAAGAGTTGTTCGTGTGCGTGAACAAGTGGAAAGAAGAGGGATGGACGGGAGCGGTCGGGAGATGAGAACAGAAAAACAAGAACCCCACACAATGACGTGGGAAATTACAAGACTGTTGTAGCATTTTTGGGAATATCTGTTTTACGTGCTGTGCATGCGGGTTTGTGAGTTGAATCAAGTTTCGCAACAGGAGTTTTCAGAGCTCTTTTTGAGAAAGGTTTGACCAGATTTCTGCCACATGATAGTCGGCGGGCTGGAAGTTTCCCACGTCCCTGCATTTTTGCACTGCAGGAGCTTGCGCTCAGCTTATTTGTGGGGTCAACAGAAATGAAGGCATGATTAGACCAGCTGCAGGGTCTTATTGAAACTTAACGGCAAACTTGTATGCCGAGTCGTGTCCAAAATCAAGCAGCTCAAGATGGACGAGTATGCAAATGGTACCAATGCTACGGTTCAATTATCTTGAACTGTTTCAAGTTTGCATTCCACGGCCAATTACCCAAAGGTTTGCGCTGAAGTTCCCACCATGGTTTGATAAAGAGCATGACTGACGCGTATGGGGAATCAGCTTACTTCACCACGGCTGGGCTGTGACGGACCAAAATCATGTTATGGGAGTTGGCACAACGCAGTTCTGTTTGCGCCCTCAAACATGTTGGTGGACGTCATGGATGCTGCAAAAGTGGTTGATCTTGTCCACTTGGAATGAGTTGACATGTTGTCAGAGAAACTGGCTGGGATCGCTGTGTACGGTGATAGAAGTGATAGCCAAGAAATGCCATGATCAACATTGATCAGCTATAAGAATTCTACAAGGGACTGGCTATGGCGGCTAGGGAACTCGTCACCATGCTGGGGGCTGGGGGCACGCTCCCAGGGAATTTGCAAATGCTATGGCGCCTTTGAAGATCCCAAGGCAAGTGGAGGGAGGAAACATGAAAGCAGACAGCATGCCGTGCCCGGTGTGCCCCCATTCGCCGCAGCATGCCCAGACAGTTTGTTTTTTTGGGGTTTGGTTGAACCATGTGGATGATACGTCGCAGCAATACCCAGTGGCTACCTGGACTTTTTCTATTTCCCTTTATGGTGACGTGAATTGGTGCTTGAATTGGATTTAACGGCAGGTTTCCTTCTTTGTTTGCAAACAATGCACCGGAAGGAACTTGTCAGGTTAGTTCTCAGACATTGTCGTCTGGCCAGGGAGATGTTCTCATCTTTTTGGAGGCTTGGTGCTGTCTTGCGGTTTTGTGAAGGCAGAACTAAGCAAGTCTTGTAAGATGATCGGGTTCTATTTAAAGCTCCTTTTGAAACGCAGTCCTGCTGCTACAAAGTTGAATGACCGACTATTTTCTACAGAGCAAGCATTCCTGGGCATACCTTTTTTGGGTTCGTTCATGTTTTTCCTGCATTCCAATATGTTCAGCTTTGGAGACGCAATTCTTGGCCCCGACAACGTTTGCTGAACCAGCTGTACCATGTCGGAAACGATTCCGATTACCGATGATTGGTTTTGCAGAGTGTTTTTCAAACTGCAAATCAACAAGAGTTTGCAATCAAAGCACTGTTCAGTGGACCCATTAGAGAGCGTATTGCGAGCTTTTTTTAAAGCCACTCTTTTACCTGCCTCCGTGGACCAATTTGGGAAGCGATTTGAAGGTTCTGTTAGATATCCAAATTGCGCAACCTCTTCACAGCCTTGGCAATGTTGCAGTTTACCACGGGCATGACCAAATTCAAGAGCTCAACCCCACTCCAGCATCTCGAAGCTGCGATCGCACCTGGCAGTACATTTGTGGTGGTGACATTCATGATCTGGCACGGAGATGTACGACAGAGCCCGGTCCAGAACGGGAGGCGAAGGCGCGGATGGAAACCAATGAGATACCAATGAGAAATCAATGAGAAACCAATGAGAAACCAACGGGCCACTTGTACAAAGCAGATGAACACAGATAAAGGCTCGAAGCGAGTCATCAATAGCCAAACTCGTCCGTCTCACCAATGTCTGTTTATTTATTCCGTAACGTCGTCACCGAGTTGTGGATAATTTTCACGCATACTTTTCATCGCCAGTGGAGTAATTCAGGGCCATCTGGAATTCAATTTGTAGCAGCTCCAAATTGGTTGAACCACCCGTTGAGTTTTCCCTTGCTGGATCCAGGCATGGCCTGTCATTCTCTCGTTGTTGGGAGCTGCCCCTTGGACATGCTATGTATGGGATTTCTACGGCAGTGATTAGATGTTGCTGTCTGTAGCCTTTGTCAATTGGTATTTGGATGCACGTTCTCTTTGTCTTGGAGTGATTGTTGATGCCGTGGCAATCTTGCAAGCATAGCTTGCTGTGTTCAATCAGGGCGAGCAAGTGGTTTCTTCTACTTAATAGTGTCCTTTGGTCGGTTTGAAAGTGCAATGGCAACTGCAGCTGTTGAGTGGGGGGGGATACCTGTTCAGCATGATCATGGCAGAGTGATGGATATCACGTGGGGGGCATGGAAGGGGAATTGATGCAAAGAATTACCGTGTCCAGTCAGCATCAGTATGATTGCAGCACAGAAACCAAAGAATACCAAAGGATCGCATTCTGTGCTGAGGTTCAATCGTTGCATCACATTGGCGTCCGGAAATCACAGCTGGGCGGTGAAGATGGCAAGATTTGTAGACGGATGAAAGGGTCATGTGAGTCCTGAATGGGTCCTGCACACGATCTTGCTATATGTTGGTTTGTTCTTCTGCAGGGAAGATTGAAAGAAGATAAGGGATCGGAGAATTAGCCGCATATTCTTCATCCGAGCTTGACTGTCCAAGCAGGCCGGGCCTACACGCAGTTTCCCTCTCATTGGGCATGTCCTTTCAAAATTCTCATTGTGCCTGTCGGTCTTAACAAAGTGTCTTCCACACTGTCTTTTGATGCCGTGATAGAAGAAGTATAAAAAGGTAACTCTTGTCTCTTGGCCCTACTGTGATTTGCCATCAGCCCTGGATTGCACTTGCAAGCATGCCTACAGTGAACGGGTTGGTCACTATATCTTCTAACAACTAATGATGGCACCGCATCTCAATACTTTTCATGACATTAGTCATTAATTAAATTCATGATTACATTAATCATTGCATATGAATATCATCATCCTTGGGCATTGAAAAAATGGGCATTGCGATTCCCAGGTGGCTCATGGAGACATTTCTCTGGAAAATGCCTTGTTAAGTCCCGACGGAGAGGTGCAGCAAGAGCATTGGGATTTTGCGTGGTCCAGTTTGTATGTGGTCTGTAAGCTGCCCTTTTCATGTGGCGATTGCCACTTGAACTTGAGGATTCAGCCATTGTAGATTGGAAGCTGAACAGACGACAAAGTTACGTGCAACTGAGAACTTCAGGTGCGTTTGGTAGATTTCGCCGCCTCAGCCGGGAAGCCTGGCTCCGTATTGGAAAAAAATTATCGCAAAATAATGTTCCAAAAGGTTCGGCAATGATGACAGGTACATTCGCTGGGGCTACTTTCATGATAGCAAGTGCCACTTCATGCTCATCCCAAGCTGAAAGCATCTTCCAAACCAATCGGCCTACGTCCAGAGGTGCCTAAAAGGCTTGTTCCTGCCAACCGGGGGTTTGGTTTGCAATTGGGGGTTTGGCATTTTGTTGCCTTTTACAGCAGCCAGGGACATTGCTTCTGGGTCAGTGACAACTATCCGCACAACTGCCACACCTAATCTTATCACATCGCTGCTGGGTCAGTGAGACTTTTCATGACACAGCAGCCAGTCAGAGACAGTTTTCCTCTTATGACAGTGTCGCTGGGTCAAGCTGAAACAGGCTTCTGTGAATTCATGCAAGTCGTGCGGCTAGTAGGTCAGTGACCAACCTTCCACCCACTAGCCCCAGAGATTACAGCTTTGAAGTTGGGAATAAAATAGCCATTGGCAATGACAGCAACGCGCTAAAGAAACCAATAGCCCTTGGATTGGACTTCAAAGTTAAGGACAACAATAATATTGTAATAGATGCTTGAAAAAAAAACGAACAAAACATCAATGGCAATGACATCGCCATGACCACCGACCGAAAAGAATAGGTTGGGTTAATCAAGTGTTTCTACAAGAGTAACAAATAGATGAAAAATCAATATCATACAGGCATGTTATTTGACATTACAATAACATTTACTCCCACAATACGTGGCGGCTGCCTTTTCATAGTTTGTTTCGTGATGCCAGCTTTGGGATTTTGTTGGTTATTTGTTTGAGTTTGGCTGGGCTCTTCAGTACTTGTCCTTCTAATTATTTTCCTGCTGGTTTGGCACCCCAAAATCTGACCCCCACAACTCTACCCTCAGTACCCTTTTTCCTACAGGTTTGCTACATGTTTAGTTGGTTGTGGGGGTCAGATTTTGGGGTGCCAAACTAATCTTGTCCATCTCGGGCGCTTTCCAACGAGCAAAAAAAGACAATACCCACTTGATGACAAAACCAGCTAAAGACAGATTTAAGATGACAGTTTGCAAGTGAAGGGCCCGTCCCTGCTGGAGCCATTTTTTCCCAATCGCGATTGGTTTGATTTCACGCTTGCTGTTAGCAGATGGCCGTGCGAAACGCCAGAGACGTCATGGGAGACTTGGGCTGTGCTAGGCTAGCGTTGCAAAGGCATTGTTTCATTCATTTGTGTCTGACAGAGGTTTTTTGCTTACGCCCAAAGTGTCTGGCAGAGATTTTTGCTTGTTTTAGTGTAGTCGTGGTTTTCACACCTTCTTTGCAACATTGAGGCATTGATTGGCCTTCTTTTGGAGTCCCTGAC
This sequence comes from Cladocopium goreaui, assembly GCA_947184155.2. Taxonomy (NCBI): domain Eukaryota; class Dinophyceae; order Suessiales; family Symbiodiniaceae; genus Cladocopium; species Cladocopium goreaui. Next base: position 33,423 of record CAMXCT020004167.1, on the reverse strand, counting down.
GAGAAGTATGAGTTTTTGATGACTTACTCCAAGCCTACTACTTTTGATGACCCGCATCAGTGGCAAGTCGTTGCCGACAGCAAGGACGACCGTGTGGAGGTTTTGTTGCAGTGGTGTTTTCACCGACTGGTCTCACTTACTGCAGATCACAAAATTTGTCACCAGGAACGTGACGTTTTTTATGTTTTGTCGGAGCAGTTTAATGCGTGCCCGGTTTGGCAGTGTTCTTTGACACTGTGGGATGTAGACCAGCAACAGGAATGCAGGGTCCAGTTTAGATTGAAGTAGCCGTTTCTTTCGAACAGTGTCAGCTCTCAGTGAAACCTTCGCTTCACCTGGTATGAATATCAAAAATTCATCTGCTAGCACAAAATGAGGTTCGCTGCGTGAGTTTGAAAGCCATGCTGTTTGAACTTGCAGTGGGAGGGTCTCTGCTTTGTTGTGGTTTCAGTGATAAATCAATTCAGCGGCTCAGAGGCTGCTGCGTTTGTTTCAGCTTCAGGCCCGAACTAAAATCAAGTTTCAGCCAGTGGATGCTGTGCTTAGAATTGATGAAGCCGAAAGGTAGGTTTTGATGGTTGAAGTTAGGATGCTCACCATTCTTCAGAGACTGCATGCATGTCAGCGGCCTAGACGCTTTGTTCGACATTGTTTACTATAGACTCAAATTTGGATGCTTATCAGGTTCACTTTTCAAGTTCGGAAAATTTTTATTGTCAGAACCTGGGGTTCAGTTTTAGTTTTAGAACATGTGCGTTGTCAGCGGCCGTTTTCAATGTTGGAATCTGTAAGACATTCAAAATGTTCAGACATTCATCAGATGCAGAACACATAGCAGCCATCAGTCAGGGAGCAACTCTCACTAGCACCTTTGTTTGGAATGGTTCCATGTGCATTTTCAGCTAGGTTTTGTCATGCCGTTTCTGGATCAATGTTTTTTTGCCAGAACATCAGCAAACATTTAACTTCAAATAATCTAAGCTCAAAAGTTATTAACTTGTTTAATAAACAAGCGATGTCCAAATCATTTTCTTTCACGGTGTTTGGGAAACATGCACGATTCAACCCTCGTTCCGGGGGCGAAAAGCAAATGCTGTGGTGCTCCTCCTGCAGCCGCAGATCCAAGCTTGGTCCAACCAGTGCTGATGACAGCTTTGGAGACGGATGAGGCGCATGCAGCTACTTTTCCAGGAGGAATGCAAATAAGTTGTCATTCAGCCCTGTGAAGAGCTAGCTCTTTTGGAACTAAAATGTCGCAAAGGTTGGTTTAAATATTCTTCATCTCTCAATGTGAGGCCTCTGGGATGTCGACAACGCCAACTCCAACTTGTTCACGGCCAAGTGCGCCGTGGAGACGGGTGCCTTCCAATTCATTGATTGGGTGGGTCCAGCTGTCACTGTCATACCTTCAAGTTATGATTCATATCCTGCAAGTATGCCTGGGAGGTGCCGCCTTCTGCTGCTGCTGCTGCTGCTGACCCACGGAATTATCCAAAGGCTGCCGGCCCCAGCTTGGCCTTTGACCAGGACTGGCCATAGTTTTGGTATTTCTTTTTGCACGAAACTTAGTTTTGCATTGCCTTCGGCTGGCACTGGCTGCCAGTTTTGAGTCAGACTTTTGCCAGGAGTTTGAATCTCCGATGATGATGGATGCCAATGCCACGGCCTCTGCAAGTTCACGGCCGGCTGACCATGATCTTGCCAATGATGATTTCCTGCCACACCCAGGTTGGAATAGCACGTTGAATCATGAGGACCCTGGAGACTGGAATGAGGATTGGCAAGTCCATTGGCATGATGCCGATGATTGGTGGGAGCCTTGGCGATCCAATCGACAACTTGAGCGTGAAGCTCGTGGTTTCAATCGTAGACGGGCTGGAAAGAATCAGCACTTTTGGAAAGCTGTGTGCAAGAACCCGTTTCGTGGTTGAACATAGATGAACAACAGTCAGACAACAAAATGAAAAATGAGTGCCAACTTACTGACAGATTGGGTTGCTAGTGGCATGCTCATGTCAAAGCGTGAGTTGCAGCAGATTCCATGGAAACATTTTGTTGTCGGCGCGGTTTAATCTTTATATAATAAGTGAAATTTAGTGGTTGTCATTGAACTAATTCAGCGGCTCAGACGCTTTAAGAAGCAATCAGCGGCCCGGTGACGCTCAATTCTTAGTCTGATTTCATGGTGAAGGTGCAGTGGAAATCAGTGAGCCAGAACTGCGTTGTCAAACGTGAAGCCATCCGTGTCCTGAAGACTAGAGATGAGTGGAGTGGTGCCCCCCCCCCGTAGCAGCAGAGAAAATGTTGAGACTCATGGACAAGGCGAAGAATATCGAAGGTCAGGAGATCACCTTGACTTTTGATCCAATGCTTTCTTTCAAATATGTGGCTTCTGCTCGATTTGCCACCCCGCGTGGCAACGTGGTCGTTTTTGAGCGCGCCTTGCCAGCTGATGATTTGTTCATGTCCTCGACCTGTTTCCTTGTTGACTAAACTTGAGTCTGAATTGAATCTGAAATTTTTGCTGTGAGGCAAATGCTTTGTTTTGCCACCACAGGTAAGACCCAGAAGAACCACATCCTTGCGATGAAGGTCGTCCCGGTGATTGTCGATGTGGAGATGGAGGCATGTCGGGGCAGCAAGTGCAAGATCTCGCCCAGTCTTGGAGGGAAGCCATTGGGCCAGCCTTTCACGAGCCTTGGGCACAAGCCATGGTAGCGTAGTGCATGCAAGATTTTTTTGTGATGTTATTCGGTATCGTTGGACTTAGAATGCGTTATCGGCCTCTAAGGGTCGATGCCTGCACAAAGCCCTGTGAGATCACTGGCCGGATCCTGAAAGTGTGTCGCAAGTCCTGGACCAACGCCTCTCTGCTCCGATTTATTTTGCGGAGTTTCCAAGTTTGGATATTAACCGATTAACCTTGCCATTTTCCAGTTTCGAATGTTGCCATCCACTTGCAGTTGACACGAAACATTTCGAACAAGGCTCATCCCAAGGCAAGTCCAGCCAATGATGAATTTTCCATCGTAATCCAGGTTGACTTGCGCGACTTTGCCGTCAAGTACAAGAAGATGAAGATCAAAAAGGTTCACAAGGACGTTAGCGTGGGACAGCTCATGTCCTGTCCTATGAAAATTCTCAAGCGGGTCTTGCAGAATGGTAAGAAGGTGTCAATGTGAGTCGCCGCTAGTCTAGGGTCTGCTAAGCCTGAGCCTATAGGATTTTTTGGATGATTATCAGAGCGGCCTTCACCTTCAGGTGTCAATTGGCCCCGGGAGTTTGCAGAGCAAGGGAACAATGCGGCAAAATGGCAGCCGCAAGTGGATCACACAATGGTCTGATTAAAATCATGGATGATATTGAGCATGACACTTTTTGAGTATAGGGACTTTGCAGTCACTTTCAAACCAGTTTGCCCATTGCACTGATTGGCAGCAATATCCAATTTGATGATTTTGCGCTTCATGGCCGCAGTGATTTTGAGACTACCATTTGGACTGCCGCTCTGCCTCCGCTCGATCCAACCTAGCCTTAGGACGATGATGTCTGAGGAAGACTTTTTGGCGAATTGCTGCTCGCAGCTCGCAGTTGCCGACAACCTTGACCCTTCCGATTCCTGGGGCTTGCATCGAGTCCATATGCGCAGGTGGCGCTATCAGATGGCGCACCCATATTTGAAGCACCTCATTGAGAACAAAAGCCAGGCCTGATTGTGACTGCGTTGTGGTTCTGCCAATGATCTGATTTCGATTTAATGACGTCCCTTTGTCAAATTGGGATCCCATTGGCAAACTGCGCTTGTGTTCGGCAGGATGCGTTGTTTGCAGCTTCGAGCACACCAGCAGATGATCAGGAGAGAGAAATAGTTTTCATGGGTTTCACTGTTTCCACAGTCATTGAGTGTTGGTAATTTTCCCGTTGGTTTGGCGGCGACTTTTTTGCGCCCGAAAAAGGGTCCCAAAAACAAAAAAAGTCGCCAGTAAAAATCCCAAACCAAAAGGAAAATTACTATTGAGTGTGCTTTCCACACTTGGAATTTAAACATTTTGGCGCCAAAATGTTGCAATCTGGCCTGGCTCCATTCTGCAGGGGGATACACAAAGGTCTCTACAATATATACATGCATATGCGAAGGCCGTTTTTCTTTAAAGGAGCTCGGTTTGAAAGAAGCAGTTGCTACACATGGAGCCATTTGATGATTTAGTAAGTGCAGTGTTGATTCTGATTTGAAGCCATATACCCCACTTCCACGTGTATACCAAGTCATGTTGAGCAGGATTCTTGTTTTGCCTCGCTGGTTTTCTTGATTCTCTGTTGCAGGAGGCTGGTGCGGCCTCCAAGGAGGAAGAGCAGCTCGCCGAGATCGCGCAAGAAGACTCTAAGCCTGACCCGGTCTCATGTCCTGCAGACGCTGACTTAAAAAACGAAACCAATGGAGCCTCTAGCTCTGATGGCAAATAAATAACCTCATGGGTCTCAGCTGCAAAGTTTGATACTATCAGCAATATGGGGATTCTCAGATCCAAGCGTGCTAGTATTTTCTCAGCAGGCCTAGTGGATCATGAGCAACTTTGTCGTTTGGAAAAAAGGATATGGGCAGCAAAAATGGCTTTGAAACCCAGTGTAGGTCAAACTCGTGCTTTATATTCAGAAGCCCGGCAAAACATTCTAAACAGTATTGTATATATTATATATCCGACCAACTTGACATTGAGCAGAGTATTTGAGAAACAAGGTTTTACTTAGCGGCCACGAGCCGCTTTGTTGTGATTGTCATTGTTCCTGGCCTGGTCTGACTTTGTTCGTCAAATTCTTCAGGAAAGGGTGTTCCAGCAGCGGCCTTGAGACGCTTTGTTTCTAGATGTTCTAGCAACTGTTAGATGTGTTGCTATCTGTAAGGAATACTTCAGCAGTTTCATTCAGCGGCCTCGAGACGCTTTGTTGCTAGAGTCAAACTGGAACTGCTTATTATGACAGTTCTGTTGCAAGATTGTGGGCTCAAAAATAATGAAAAAACTAAAGCAGAAATGGCCGTGTGGCACAGGGCCGTACTGACCAAAGGAGTAGCTCAACTATTTTGTGCTTTTAGCCATTGTGTGGTAATAAGCCAACATAAGACTACAGATGAACATAGGTGGCTATAACCAACCGGTTTCCATGCTCCACCTCTAACACCAAGACAGTTGTAATTTGATTTAGTTTCATGTCTGCTTGCGCACGGTCGAGCTGAATGGCAATCCGTCAGAGACTGGCTCGATGGAAATTCAGGACAAGTTGAGGTGTCCAGGCTGAAGGCTGCTGAGATGGCTCAATGGAAGTTGACGGTCTATCAGATGACGAAGAAACCGGGAATGAGGTTTTGAGGCGGTGGGTGGCCAGTGTGGAGAGGCTGTCAGACGATGATGATGATGATCTTCGTGTTGCCGTCCCTGCTAGTAGTAGCTCGGGTGCAAAGGGCCCACGTGACAGGAGAGCTCGACACCTGGGCCGTGAGGAAATTACCCAGGAGTCGAAGAAGCTTCGTTCGGTGATTTTTTCAACGTGCAAATGCAAGGATCGTTTTTGCAGAGAAGGTTTCCGACAAGACCGAAGTGCAGTGGAAGCTCTTCTGCAGCATAGGATTCAACTGCTGGAATTGCCGAAGAATGACTCAGACCGGGAAGTTTCCAGCCTCCTTCATTGAGGTAAGTTTTTCATTGCAAACAGAAACAGAAAGTCGGCAGCAAACTTGCTGTCAGCAGCCTGTGCAAGATTTGTGGGGGGCGGTCAGTTTTCTTGGGCCCACCCATGTAGAAAAGCGTCAGTTCATAATATATGTATATTTGTTTGGGATTCTCAGGCGTGACTTTTGCTGTTTTGTTTTTTTTTGTGTTTTTTTGAGTCATGTTAAGCCTGTGTGCTGTGCTTTGGTCAAACTTGTTGGACCCGCAAATATTTGAGGATCAGAAAGTGTTTGGCAGTTGGTTCTGTGCTTGTGCAGCACCTCAGGATTAATATTAGTATTGGGCCTGTGCTGACCTGTACGGAACCTATGTTGTCCCGTTTTGGGTCTATCTTACACTTATGTCGGGTCGACATAATGCTATTTTCTTCGCAGCTGGACATAGCATGCTGCATTTTTGGCTGCACCTGGCTCCCACTTAGTGTTTCCACCCGCCACATGCCATCCATGCCAGGTTTTTGAGCTCCTGAAGAAGCAGGATGTGCGCGAGAAGCGCGGCTTGCAACTACAGGGAGTGTCTGTGTGCCAAACAAGCTTCAGGAAGATACTTGGTTTGGGCAAGCACCGTTTCGGCCGTCTCAGGGCCAGTGTCCTGAACCAAGAGAAAGATTGCCCCAGGGACCAAAGGTTCATGCCGCAAAAGTTTTCTCGGCTGCCTCCAAGCAGTGTGAGACCTCTGGTGGTTGAGTACCTTCAACGACTCTATGAGAGCACAGCAGAACCTTTGCCGGAAGCTTTCCAGGCGCAGACTGAGATAGCTGCGACGCAGCCTCAGGGTGTGGTGCGCAAACGGGGCAAGCGCCCGCGCCACTTGTTCAAATCGGATCCTGCTGCAGACAAAGGGATGAAAGGCCACAAGGCCGAAGCGAAATTTCTGCCGCCTGGAACAATCTTGGAATACCTCGAGCTATGCCGAGCTGAATTCCCCGATGCCAAAATCGGCAGAAAGGTGTTCTGTGCAGTATTTTGTCTGACAATCGTTGGCAACTTTTTGATGGCTTTGGCATCATTCCAAACCTTTCAGCCCTCACAGGAGATGATTTCATGTTTTCCTTCTCCCAAACTTTGTGATCCCAAAGTCCAGCATCAAAAGATATCTTGTGGATCTGACCCACAGCCATAGTCCGTCCAGTTTTTTGACGGTTTCCTTCTCCCAGCCTGTGTGACATCAGGTATGGGAAGAAGAGTTTCGCGACTTGCTCTACATCCGCCCACGGTCCCAACATGCAGCCTGTTCGGAATGTGTGAGACACAAGGTGATCATCAAAAAACTGCGAAAGAGCGTTGGAGCTCGCCGAGCGCAACTGGCACTCTATCGCGAACACCTGCGACGCCAATATTGCGATCGAGTTTGTTATTGGAAGGCTCGTGGCCTTTCCAGGCTTAGAGAGATGGCGGGCGATGGCAGCGTCAGGAAGATCACTGTTATTGTCGATTCAATGGATCATTCAAAGTTCGCTGTCCCGAAGGCAGTGGCTCTTCACTCGAAAGACTTTGCGCAATTCTTGCGGCCTACCTTGTCGACTACTTGTGTCATCATCCACGGCTATATGGTCCTCTTCTACATGAGCGAACCCCATGTGGCACATGATTCATCCTGGACGGCAGAAGTGGTATCGCATTCTTTGCACGAGTTGCAAGGGCATTTCCCAAGTCTGGATCTGCGGCAATGCCATTTGAGCCTGCACGGGGACAACTCGTCCAAGGAGTTGAAAAATCAGGCCCTCATGCAGCTCTGCTCCGGGTTGACGAGCCAAAGGAGACTGAAGAGTGCAAGCATGTCCTTTTTGCAATCTGGGCATTCACACGAAGACGTGGATCAATGCTTCAGTTCCCTTTCAACTTGGATTAGCTCCCAGCCTGAACTACACACACCGCATCAGTACATACAGACTGTCCAGAAGTGGCTGGACAAAGCGTCCACGAGGCCAGAGGAGCAGTTCAAGAAAGTGTACAAGGTGGACCAGACCAGGGCATGGCTCCTTTGTTGGCAACACATGATAGACGTGCATTTTCTCTTGCCATTGGCTTGTGATTTGAACTGAAAATAATTGACAGTTGAGAGGCTACATCTGCCCTCATGCTGAATCGGACACATTCTACTCGAAGCATAGACTTTGAGCAATTTTGGATAGATCTTGCCCGCATTGATGGTAGTTTCATTCTGTGGTTGAAACATGGCAGTGGGCTAGCAGCATGGTTGGCCACGCTATTTGGTAGATTTTCCAGCCCAGCCAAACTTAGAGACTTCCGAGTTACGTCTGCCCGGGTTATTTGGATTATGCTCAGGAAAGCTCAGCTGCACCAGCTTTTCGAGCATGCCCAGATCAAAGGAGTGGGCGGCCCCGGCGCCCCGCACTTGTTCTTGTTCGAGCGTGCGGAAGATGTTCGCATCTCACTCTTAGAAGATTGGATGTCGTATGTCGTATGTTTTTTTGATTGTGGCAATTGGCATTTAAAGGCCAAGATTCACAACAGTTTGCCACGGATTCACCGGATTTGGGTTTGAAAGGTTTTCGCAATGTCCAGAAACAACCCCAAGACATTTTATGTTAACTTATGGTGTACCATTGTTGATATTATCTGGAAAAAAGGGGAGGTCTCCAAAATTGATGCAACAACAAATTTGCTCTGAATCATCCTGGATAAATGTGGGCACCCTTGTTTTCTTGTTTTCGTGTCTTGCCAACGTTCAGCTTGGATTTGCTTTTGATTCAGGTTTGGTTCCCACCGCGGCTTCAACGAAATTCTGGCAGCGGCGTGGATATGAACCACGAGGTGGAGACGTCCTCCTCCGGATCCTTTTTTAAAAGTTTTAGTAAATTCGATCAATGATGGTCGCCATGTTTTTGTGTCTGGCTGTCAAATTGATTCTGCTGACATGGTGGCATGTTTGGGCCACACATGCAGCGTTGAAAGATCAAAGAATTGTTCTTGGAGAATGACTTGAGGACCAAGCAGCACATGTCGGACGAGCATTTCCGAGCTGAGATCATCCTACACTGCCCTGAAGGTTTGATTCGAGATGTGACAGAGATGGTTCCTCCCGGTGTCTCGGCAGGGGCAATGAATATTGGAATGTTTCAGAGTTTGGCCCGGCCCTCCCGCGTGTGGGGTTCCGGAGGTCTCTGGCGCGGTCAAAAACTTCCAACAAAAACATTTTTGTTGATGGTAATTTGGTGCCATATTGGGTTTACATGGGTTGCATGGGGGTCTCCGGGAGGGAAAAAAGAACCACAACAAAAAGTCGACTTATTGTGAAGGAAGGTTCTGTTGTGGTGCCATTTTGGGGCTATGTGGCTAATGTTGGACGTCTCTGGAGGCAAAAATTAAATCCCAACCGAAACTGTTTCGGTTGGGGTTCAACCTAGTTCTTTTTCGGTGCTATTTTGGTGCTATGTGGGGCCAATCTTGGGCCAATCTTGGGCCAATCTTGGGCCATTTGGGATCTATTTTGGACCCATGTTGGGTCATTTGGTGGGCTATGTGGCGCTCCATGGACGTCTCTGGAGGCAAAAATTTAACCCCAACCGAAACTGTTTCGGTTGGGGTTCAACCTAGTTCTTTTTCGGTGCAATTTTGGTGCTATGTGGGGCGAATGTTGGGCAATTTGGGGTCTAAGTGCTTGACCCCTTCTAAAGACCCCACCAAGTCCCCCGAAAAATTGTTCTTTTCCTGGGTTTCCAAAGGAAACTTGACACTTGATGGGGTCCGTTTTCCGGGGCGAACCCACGTGGAAAATTTGCGTTCCGTGGGGGTCTGTGGGAGGGAAAACCGAACGCCAACAAAAAACGACTTTTTGTGAAGGTTCTTTTTTGGCGCCATTTTGGGGCTATGTGGGGCCAATGTTTGGCAATTTGGGGTCTAATATTTACCTTCAAGAGACCTTCCGGAACCCTTATACCTTCACGTTTTCTATTCGCGGGCGGTGGTCAGGGGTTTTCAAATTCCACATAGTTTCATTTTAGATAAGAAGAGGTAGATGGAAAGGTTCGTAGATAGAAAGAAAGATAGTAAGATAGACAGGTATCTGTTTATATTTTTTCCATGCAAGGTCCCTGTGCACACCGAAACATTATCCTAAACAGTCAAGCTGCATTGCCACTGGGAATGCCACTGAGTCACAAATGCTGACCGGAACATGAGAGAGGATGACAAGTCGGCCAACCCTGAAAGATTGAAGCACTACGCAGCGAAAATGCGTCGCTCTACCTGCATTGATTTACATGAATGAATGAAAGGTTATGCAATATGTTGGTGACAGTGACCAAGCAGTCCATATGCACAGGTTGTTGTTTTATTCCATTTTTTCAGATTCACTATTGCTCATTTGATTGCTCATTTGCCGTCCCAAGGTGCATATCCGTACCAACTGGAGGAAGCTGCCTGTTTTTTGGAGCAGATGGCCGGTGGAGAGCTGGAGAGGTTGCCTTTGCTTCCCCTGGGCAAGCGCCTTGCCCGCAAGTTGACATGCAAATTGAATGCACACAGGCCATTGCCATGATCTATTTTTCAGTATGTGCAGGACAGGCCTCGGCTGGAAATTCAAGTTGAATCCTTGTTTTTCTGCATGCAAAGGATGTGCCAAAGATTGCAATCCATTGATGGGTTGTTTCTTATTTTTTCAGGTGCGCACTGCCACATCATCAAGCCAAGGTTTTTCTACCCGGGGCCTGCAGTTGGCAGAGGCATGGGTCCACCGCGTGTTGGCCAGAACTTTGAAGCAGTGGCTTGGTTTTTGAATGAACAGGAGCAAGAAGGATTATGTTTATGTTTTTTTTGATGAATGCGGAAGTTCAGGGTAGCAGCGCCCATTACAACTTCTGTTTGTTTCACATAGAAGTTTTTTCACTCCTTGCGTCCTGTTGTGCCAAGGCCCCAAATGCTATGAACCTGCAGCGGGAGCAGTTGCCAGGGCGGCAGCTGGCCGACTTTCGGAGCCGCTACACCCGGAAGTGTGTCTATAGTTTGGCATCCCACCTGTGGGCGTCTGGAAATGTATCGTTCCAGGAAGGTCTCCATGTTGCTGAGGAGGCATTCAAAGAAGTACCATGTGATCCCTGATGTTTTTTTGTCTTCAAATGTTTCATAAGGGTTCAACTCAACATAAAAATAGTTCTGTTTTGGGCGTTGCTGTTCCTGTTGAAAGCTATTAGGATCCAACTTAATCAGTGGTCCGCTTTGCGTGAAATCAATGTGCAGCATTTGGATTGGAAGGGCCGCTCATGTGGCGTATTGCATGCGCAGGGTTTTTAAGTTGGATCCCATTAGCATCCAACTGAAACCAGGTACCCCAACAGTTGTTTCAGTTTATGTTTGAAGTCAGTACCCTGAAGTTTCAAACTAGGGTATTGGATCCTTCTAGGATACAGCAAAAAAACGAATGAAGTATGGAGCTGAGCTTAAATAAATGAATTACCTTATGTTGGACTCGACCAGGGGTGTAATCCTAAACCCTAAACTATTCGGCATTTAGGATGACGCAATTCAGTTTAGGTCTTGTCTTTATCGGGCACAACTTTGAGATTTATGTTGGATCCCATTAGGATCCAACATAAATAAACGAACTACCTTATGTTAAATCCAACCAGGGGTGTAATCCTAAACCCTAAACTATTCGGCATTTAGGATGACGCAATTCAGTTTAGGTCTTGTCTTTATCGGGGCACAACTTTGAGATTTATGTTGGATCCCATTAGGATCCAACATAAATAAATGAATTACCTTATGTTAGATCCGACCAGGGGTGTAATCCTAAACCCTAAACTATTCGGCATTTAGGATGACGCAACTCAGTTTAGGTCTTGTCTCTATCAGGGCACAACTTTGAGATTTGTGTTGGATCCCATTAGGATCCAACATAAATAAATGAATTACCTTATGTTAGATCCAACCAGGGGTGTAATCCTAAACCCTAAACTATTCGGCATTTAGGATGACGCAATTCAGTTTAGGTCTTGTCTTTATCGGGGCACAACTTTGAGATTTATGTTGGATCCCATTAGGATCCAACATAAATAAATGAATTACCTTATGTTAGATCCGACCAGGGGTGTAATCCTAAACCCTAAACTATTCGGCATTTAGGATGACGCAACTCAGTTTAGGTCTTGTCTCTATCAGGGCACAACTTTGAGATTTGTGTTGGATCCCATTAGGATCCAACATAAATAAATGAATTACCTTATGTTAGATCCAACCAGGGGTGTAATCCTAAACCCTAAACTATTCGGCATTTAGGATGACGCAATTCAGTTTAGGTCTTGTCTTTATCGGGGCACAACTTTGAGATTTATGTTGGATCCCATTAGGATCCAACATAAATAAACGAACTACCTTATGTTAGATCCAACCAGGGGTGTAACCCTAAACCCTAAACTATTCGGCATTTAGGGTGACGCAATTCAGTTTAGGTATTGTCTTTATCGGGGCGCAGCTTCGGGATTTATGTTGGGTCCCATTATAATAGGATCCAACATAAATTGACCAATGAAGTTTGAAGGTTTAAACCTTCAAAGCTTAACTTCAATCCTAAACCGGAATTTTAACTGACGCAGCCATGTACTTTTGGTTTTTCAGTTTGGGAGCCAAACCATTACCAGAAATGACATGAATTCTCAAGGTCAACCCTAACCCCAAATTGAAGCAGTTCACTTTGGGTGTTAAATATGGTTTTTGCGAACATACTGTGAGATTTGTGTTCGAAGCCGTCTGGACTCAACCTACTCATCGACCTTCTGTTTGATCCAATCAGTTGTTATCACTTTGAACCCTAATCTGATCGGCATTTACATTGATAAGTTCAGTTCGGGTTCATTTCTGCTTGGATGTAACTCATAAACATCTAAACCCTAAACCCTAAAACCCAAAACCCTAAACCCTAAAACCTTAAACCCTAAACCCTAAAACCCAAAGCCCTAAACCCTAAAACCCTAAACCCTAAAACCCTAAACCCTAAAACCCTAAACCCACACCTTAAAACCATTACACCTTAAACGCTAAAAGCCGAAAACCTTTAGTCACTTAACACCAAAAGCCTCAAACCCTAAGCCCTTAAGCCTGGTTTATAGACAGCCTCAACCTGGATTCTCTTAAAGGTCATTTAAGTTGGATCGATTGCAGGAGACCGTTTCCCCACAGAGTTGTTTCTCCTTATTTTTGCGGGTGCTTTCTTCAAGGCTCAAGTGGCGCCTAAACAGGTGTGGAATTTGAGGCGTCAGCGCCTTGCCAAGATGCCGGGGACAACTGGCGGCAGGAAGCGCCCATCCTTAGGTGGAGGTGGTGCCCCGATTGCCAAAAAGCGATCACTTGAGGATTTTTTTGGAAATCCAGCAGATGGCCCGCTTGACATCCCCCAAGAAGCGCAGATGGCTGTCACGGCAATGGGAGAGTGGCTGTACGCCCCCCAAGACAACCATTTGTTGACCAAGTTTTGAGTTGAGCCGTGCCGCAATGTCAATGTCTGTCCTTTCTGTTGTTGTGCCGAGGCAGCAGAAGACCGACGTGCACGGCAGTGTGGGGGAATACTTCAAAGATGCATTCTCCGAGGAGGTTTGCCTCTGGACAAAGTTTCTTTTGACCTTTTGTTGGCCTTTGCTTGTCAGTGGGTTTTGAGTTTGTGGTTTACTTTTTGCAGGCCGTGATGCAGAAGTTTTTGACCTTTGTGGACACAGAGTTTCCACCCACGCCTGGTGTGTGAAAACCTCAGCCCCAGTTCTTGAACCCCCCCATGCCTGCTTAATTTAATCAGCACCATGCTCAGGTCTTACCTGACGCATGCTGACATGCAGCGCGGTGGCACTGGGGTCAATCTCAGACCCTGGATGCTATCCTTTCAGCCCGATGCAGGGTTCAAGGGCTACGCTGAGTTTGTCGTTTACTCAGACCTTCGTTTTCCTGTTTTTATGAAATCCAATGCAATGGTTGCAATGCTCTCAGGACACGGTTTTGACTATTAGCCAACTAATTTGCCAAAAGGGGCCCTTGACTCAGCCAGCGAGATTCCGACCTCGAGTGATCATTCTGTTCAGCATTTGCCAAGGTTTGTCACTGACTCCAATCTTGGAGGTGTTGAGCGACTCACAATATGCTTGCCTGTGACTGGCACTATGCAGAGCAAGCCAGGGTTGAAAGCTTCAGATGTGGCATCCGATGCAGATGCATTAGTTGGACCGTGCAGCTTGTTGATGGTGAAAGGCTGGACACGTGCTGTGTCAGCGATGTGTGTCCTTTCCCATTGCTGGGAAGATCAGGAATTCTTCAAGGCCAGCTTCCGTTTTCTTTGATGCCATGTCTGTCAAACTTTGATCTCAAATACTTCACGCGGTCGTGTTTTGATTGGGGTTCGTTTTCAGTAAAAATGCAGGCCCTTCCAGATGATGTGAAGAGGCCTAGCCTGCAATATTTTTCTGTGCCGGCCTCCAAGCCATTGCGATATTTTTCACCTGCCAGGTCTTTTTCTGTCGTCTACGGGGCAGTGTTCTTTTGTGAGCCCGGTGATCCCAAGGGTTTGCCGAGTTGAATTGCCAAGAACAGAGGTGCACCCTGCTTTTTGATTTACAGCCGTGCGCATGCAATTTGTTGACTTCAGCAACTGTAGCATTGGAACCTTCATATCCTTTTTTTCTGCCAGGCATAACCCTTGAGAATGTGGCATCGCGCAAGAAGCCAAATGCGTTCAACCTGTATTGGCAATTGCGTTTGCTGAAGGGAAAGGCTTCTGAGTTCGAAGAGGCAAGATAGGGATAAACAATGTGTTTGCTCAGATGCAAGTCCAGTGCCGCTTTAAGTGCCTGCAAACAATGCGTGATGTTTAGACGTTGATCATCTCCAGCCTTTCAGGCATGGTCGTCCGTATCGAACTTCCAACAGGCATACTCTGTTGGAAAGGGTGAAGCCTCGGCTGCTCTGGCTCTCCTCAAAGAGATTGACCCGAGAATCACTGACAGATTGTGGTCTTTGGTTCAGTGGCCCAGCTAAACTCGCAATGCTTTCTTGCATGTTGCTCTCCCTTTCTTCTAACAACAACTTCCCAGGCAATATTCGCAGGGCAAGTTCTTGCTTCACGAAGCACTGGCGTCTGGATTGCTGAACAGCGATTACAACGGAGGCGTGGGGGCCCACGCCCCTTGGGAGCCCCACATGATGAACACCTTTCCAGTTCTCGACCTTTTAGTTTCAAGAATGCAGAGCGACCATGAGAACCAAGCTCCCAAATGGAGAAAACCCTTTGGAGCAAAGGATATCGAAGCTCAGCAGTTTGTTTTTTGATTTGAAATGTTCTGGGGATCTCGGTTCTAGGATGGTAGGCTATGATAGGAATACAAATTGTAGCAGCGGTTTCGCACCGCTCATCTCAGGAAGTCATGCAGCGGAACTGTTGCGGGTACCTGGCCGCGGTAGAGGCCTTTAAACAAGCAGTGCCGGAGGAATTTGCGCGCCAAGAGCTCCCAGCACTGCAGAAGCAGTGCCGTGGCTAGAACTACTTTTGGCCGCTGATTGTCAGAGGGCCCAAATGCCTTGACTATCAAACGATTGCAACAGATTTTATGGCACCAGTTTCTTATTGTCCAGTGTCCCTGCAGGTTCTTCCAGAAACACATGGACCGAGACTTGCAGCATTTGTTGGAAAGCACAGTGCCGCCGATCCAAGTGGAGAGATTGCCGCAGTTTAAGAGCTGCATCTTCAAGTACAAGAGGAAGGCCGAAATAGTTTGTAAGAATAATATTGAATGGCAGCTCCAGCCCACTTAGTGGCAGGTCAGTGAGCAACAAGAGGCCGAAGCCGAGAAGTTACTTGGCATTGGTTCTCGCATTTTCTCAAGAGCACAAATGCCATACTCATTCATCATCAGGCTTCGGATCGAGATGGAGCATGTCACTCTGAAGCAGAAGTTGGTGGCGGTGCAAGCGGACTTAACAGCCATGGTGGGATGGGCCCAGAGGAAGCAGGATGATTCAAACCGTCAAGGCACGTTGGATCACAAGTATGTGAAAGACCGATATGATCGGGGTGTCAATGCAGTGGCGAACTTCTGTTCTTCCAAGCACCACATTGTCGCCCAAGAGGATTTCGGAGGCACACACCAGGAGGTCGTTCAGTTCATGCACGGCTTGACAGAAACGGAACAGCCGTGGCCTGATTATTAACAGCAGCACCCTTTTTTGTGTCGAAGTCAGGTTTAACATTGATCACGTCAGTCATTTAGGTCTCTTCAGTTCGTCATCATCATGACTGGATTCAGCCCAGGACTTGTTTGTTGGTGCTTGACATCTCAAGTTGGCCAGGAAGTTGCCACCTCAGACTCATTCTGCTGCAAGAAAGGTACCGTTGGGCATGTCCCTGCCTTGATCCTGTTTATTTTTAACGTCGTGCTTAGCTCTTCTTAGCATTTTGTGACCCGATCACCGATTAGGATCGAACTATGTGGATGATGCCATTGATGTGGCCAAATCAATTTGTTCAGCAAGTTCCAGATCTGCTTTCCTGCTGCTGGAGCCAGTTGTTCATGCTGGGGTCAGCCAGATGGCACTCGTTCAGAAACGGCGACGTGCTCACGACAAGATTTACACGTTCCGGGTTTGCAACCCATATGAGCTTGACAGATATTGGCAGCCTTAAACTTATTAAGTAGAATATTTGTGGTTGGAAGCTCGCAGACAGCAGCCAAACTTTGTGATTCATGCAGCATGCAGCCATAGTCCCTCAGGTTTTTCGACGTCCGTGAAGGAGCCATTGTCTTCAAGGACCCGCAGCATGCCAACGACAAGCGTCCCACCTCTCAATTCTGCACCCAAGCTGCATTCACATGCTGCATCCTGCAGCTTGCTGATTTTTAAATTCAAACGCTAGTGACTAAGTCTTAGTGGCCATCCCCATTCAGGTTCGTTCAACATTGAGAAGGTTCACCAGGGCCAGAGTGTGTGGTCGCAGTCAAAAGCAATGCTTGGCACCATCGGCCCTGTTCAGAGGGCGAGAGTATGCGACCTTCGAAATTTTGATCCCGATCGGGCTTTGGCGCCGACTCACCGAGTGCCTGGAAGGGGTATATCTTGTAATGATTTCGAAAAATAAAGTGTTGTTGTGAAATTGACAGTGGGCTTGACTCAGCCTTGATTTCATTTGAAAAGAGGTGATGCAACGTGGGATTGCTTCCTGCTCGGAGATTTTGGACCAAATTGTCGATGGCCTCCAGTTGCCAGCAGGGAGCAAGATTGTGTTGGTGGACTTGATGATGAATCGGTTTTTCGTCCTAACCCAGAGTCATTGGATTTCGACTTCAAAATTCATATCTTGACAAGTTGGCGTTTGTTTTTCATCTGCAGGTTTCACGAGTTCAGCCAAGCAGTGTGGCAGAAGCAGAAGACCGTCTTGAATGGTGGTGCTGGGTTGGATTGGCATTTCCTGGGCTTTATCACTCAGGACGAATATGACGACAGCAGGGATGTGGTTTTGTCTCGCGTGCCCGGCATGATGTCAGGGTTGATCATGTCAGCAGCTGGGCTGTGCTTGTGTTTTTCATGCCATACTCCGACCGCAAATGCGTGTTTCCCTTGTCCCTTGCCTTGTGTTTGGGTCAAGGGCCAATAATAACTGTGTGTGCAGTTCAGGAATGGTGGGATCATTCCACAGAAGCTGGGCCAAAGCAGAGGATCCGTCAAGCTTTCAGTGAAGCCAGACCAACACTGGAGGTCTTGTGTCTCAAGGAAGGTGCTTTGGCGAGCCTTGCACTGTGCGTCGTAGTTACATTTTCATTGCCTTTTGCACGACAGCTTCAATTTTAAGAGTTTACTTCCAGGATCTCCCAGGTCGTTTTTTTGTGACTTATGTTTCTTTTTTCACATGACTCATCCCTCCAGGATCCTTTATACTATCTGTCAGCTAAGGATTCCGGATGCACTTGCAGAGTCACTTCCCACTGACTCAGACGAGCTTGGCGAGCAGATTGGAAAGGACTTGAAAGCCTTCAATGACAAGTGGGGCCGTACCTTGCGCGGCGAAGGAGGGACATCACCAGCTGCAGGAGCCCAGACTGGTGGAACTGGATCCCCTACTCCTCCTGCCCGTTTGCTGTGCCGACCGGTCTTCGATGAGACAGAGAGACCCATTGATGTGAACAAAGAGTACACCTTTCCAGAGGAGGCAGTGGTTCCCATGGAAACCCTCACGGAGAAATTTGTCATGCAATGTGATGTTACAGTATATTCCAACTTGAAACTTTTCTTTCCAGTTGGGGCCTTGTATTTTTTGTTGGGATGATCATCCCATTCCAAGGATTCTTGCAGGTGGTCCAATCTCGCGCCAGAATGCTGCTGGCATTCACGTATGGGTCGGGGGTGACTTCAAGTTGTACTTGGTCAACACAGGAGATGTTGAGTGCGCACTGGGCCCTGGCGAGCTCTTTGGCTTTAACACAGGAACTTTCAGCGAGATGGTGAGTTCCAATGCACGTTGCTCGAAGGATGTCCTGCACTTTTGTATCAAGTTGGACAGTGACACCGTGGTCTATGAGAAGGCTGCCGTGTCGTTGGCCGATCTCATTTGTGATTTGGCTGGCGAGCGGGGAGTCATCGACATCCAGATGCAGGACCACAACCTGAAACCTGTTACGGAGGCATGGAAAAAGCCCTTGTTCACCTTTGCTTGTGGAAGCTTTTTGGTGATGATAACTAATGTTCACCTCATGTCAAATTAAAATCACTCCTTGCTCTCCAAGATTCATATCCAACATGCAGGTGAACGGCTCTCCGAAGACATTTCGGTACGAAGTCATCGCGAAAACGAAAGGCATGGTTTTCACGCCGAAGAAGCTGGCTCTGGGAGATTCCGAGAATGTCATGTCGGTCCGCGGCACCATGCTGGGGGCATCCTTTGCTGAGAACTACAAGCAGCTGCCGAAGACAGACGTTGCCCGAACGCTATGGGAGGCACTCTGGTTCTCTTCAGATTTTGCCAGGAGATAAAACCTTAGAGAAAGATGGGAACTGTTTTTTAATTGACAGGTTAAGCTTCTTTTCCTCAGTGTAAATTTCTTCTCTCATGGTGGTGTGTTTACAATATTTTGACACCAGGTGAGCTTTGAGCAGAGCGTGCCGGCCCAGATCTTGCCGCGAAAGCCCAAGTTCTGGCTGCTTGCCAATGTGAAGTTGCGTCCCAAAAGTGCTCATTGCATCCAAGTATGAGGGCGGCTGCTGAATAGCCACTTCCAAGACTTTGGCCATCACAGGTCAAAGCATTTTGTAAAGATCAGAGAGGAGCTTAGAATTTTCCAAATCGAGGGACATGCTCACTGAGTAAGGGATGTGGTGCCTTTTTTTTAAAGACCAAACCTTAAATGGTTCCAAGCTAAATTGCGAAGGCGGTTTTGTTTGGACACTACATAACTTACATTTGACATCATCACTAACAATGTACTTATTTTCCTTACTGTTTATATTTTCTCGGCCGTGTCCCGCTACCGGGCATGTGTGGAACACTGTCCTTCTCTGATCAGAGCTCGGCTGATGTAGCAGCATTAGACAGTGATGCAAGAAAATCTTGTTTAAGTGATCGAGGGATGGTAGAGATGATTTTTCCGTTGCAGTCAGTTTGTGAAGGTTTTCCAACCAGGGCATTCAGTCCAGCCTTGCTGAGCAGTTTGTGTCGATGCTTTTTTTTCCTCCATAGGTAGCTTTGATTACCTGCCTGCCGCTTCTAACGATCCTTGTCAGTATCTAGCTTTTGGCGGCCATCAGCATGCCGCCTAAGAACGTCACTGACCTATCCGATGATGACATCCAGCGGCCCAGTGAGGGTGTGACAGCACCTCCTGATACTACCCAGCAGCCGAATGAGGTTGAGCCAAATCGTGAAGCCTCAACTTCAAAGCCTCCTGTCACACCTCCTGCCAAGCCTGCTGCCGAGAGCGCTCCAACTCCCAAAAAGAAGACCGTCAAGAACGCTACTGGGAAGAAACGTCGTGTGAAACCAACTACAGCCAAGAGCAAGAGCTCAGTCAAGGATGATGATGGGAAGAAAAAGCCAGAACAGGATGATGATGATGATGATGATGATGAAGAGATGGAACCGGTGAACAAGAGGCCTGCGATGAAGCGCCCTGCCGCTTCTCAGCCGAAGCCGAAAGTCCAGAGCAAGGCCAAGGCCAAGGCAAAGGGACATGCTGGCCGTGGTAGAATTACTCGTATGGAGACAACGTTGGAGAAAGGGCTCAAGGTGACGCTCAACCGCTACAAGCGTGATGGAACGTATGGAATTTGCCTTGGTGAGCATGAAGTGCTCAAAGCAGCTTGCTTGGCATTAACTTCAGTCGATCGAGTGCGTGTTTGCCTCTGTTCAATTCCCATGTTTTGTTCCTTTGAGATGGGCCACTGTTCCAAAGTAAGTTGTTTGATGTTTGATTTCAGTCACTCTTGATTCCAGGTGAAGCCTCGCAGAGACGTCACTCCAAATCAAGTTGATGACATCGCGGAAGCTCGGCTCAGACTAATTCTAACTGGTGCATGTTCTCCCTGATTTGTCATTGTTTTTTTTGCCTTGAAATCCTTCAGTCACAATCAACGGGTCGTTGAAGAAACCATGGCCTGCAAAAAACAAAGTTTTTTTTCGCATTTGCCTGCAAAAAATTGCTTCCACAGGAAGCATGCCGGTTGGAGTTCGAAAAGGGCAAGACTCGTGGCGATGTCATCGTCATGATGGCGCCTAGTTTGAAATAGCATTGCCGTTTTTAGTTGACAATGGGCCGACAGAAATGTCCTTTTTAATGCCTCTGTCACAGACTTTCAAGTCAGACACTGTGCTGTCTGAGTCTGATATTATGTGTGAGTTTCGCCCGTGATGCTCAGGAACACATGTACCTGGCTGCTCAAAATAAGAACTTGGCAGAGAAGAAGGCAGAGAAGGAAGCGAAGGCAAGCCCGGCCCCAGCAGCAGCTGCTGAGTCCGAGCCCATGGAAGCAGAGGAGGTGATTGCAGAAGAAGGCGAAGAGGAGGAGCCGGTGGAGGATGACAAAAATGTTGATTAGGACCAAGCTGTCGCTGCCATGCTGTGCCAAATTGGCCCAACCGACACATGAAATCTCCGCAGTGTCAGCTTGTGAGCAGCAGATGCAGGGTGAAATTGGCGAAAAAAGGGCGAGGGCCATTGCAAGTGCAATGTCAACTTGTAGATTGTCTGTGGGTCAATGACGTTTTACCAATGTCACAAAATAATTGCGGATAGGACCTGAGCGGCCATGAGACGCGTTGTTTTCCCAAAAGTAGCAGATGAATGTTCAGCAGCCAGATGCCGCTTTGTTGATTTTAGGGGAGTGTTTGGCAGCAAGATGCAGCGTTGTTTGCTTACTAGGGGAGGGTTCAGCGGCCAGGTTGCCGCTTTGTTTTCTTAATATTATAAGGGGATTGACAACTTTGTTCGTTTATTAGGGCAGTGTTCGGCGGCCAGGTTGAGTCTTTGTTTGTTTATTAGGTGCCCTGCGCTTGGTATTCAGTTCTTCCCGTGGCAATCAGCCGCTTTGTTTCGTCGTAAGCGTAGGTTTGTTTTCAGCGGCCTTGAGCCGCTTTGTTTATGGATTTTTTCATCTTTTTCCCAAGCGGCCACCGGGGTTTTCTGTCTTCACATTGAGGGGTCGTGCCCTTGTCTAATTTATCCTACATGAATTTCTTGAACAGTGATCTGGGTTTCGACAGTTGAGAAACGGATTCGTTGAGAGAAGTTTTGCACGATATTGCGCATTCAAGAATCAGATCAAACCTTGACCATGAAACGCTAAAATCCAAAACCCTTAAACGCCCAAACCCTTTAGACATAAGGTATCCCAAACCCTCAAACCCTTGGACCCTAAAACCCTTAAACCCTTAAACCCTCAACAATAAACCCTCAAATTCTTAGCAGCTTAATCCGTTATGCAAGTCCAGGAAAATCGCGCGCTGCCAGCACACATCCCCTTTTCTTACTTAAATCAAAGTAAGCCTTTCCTTACTGTACCCTTTTTTCGATTTATATTTGCTGGTGTTCTCCACCGCTGTTGTGTCATCATCACGATTTGAGAAAATTTATGTGCCTATATAATATCATATATATGATTTATTCAGCATCATCTTGCAATCAAAAAATGTCTACAAATTCTATGCAGCAAATCTTTTTACTGTCCATCCATCCATCCACCCATCCATCGATCCATCCGCATCCATCCATTCTCCATCCCATCCCATCCCATCCCACCCCAGCCAGCCATCCATCCATACATCATACTATTAGTCTTTCCATCCCATGCATCCGTCTATCTGATACTATCAATATCTACTTCTCAAGTTCAAAATGCTTGAGCAAACTATCTACTATCTATCTATGTACTATCTGTCTGTAGTTATCTATCTGCTCCATCCAGTCATCTAACTAATTTATTGCAAATGTTTCTTTATTTGTTTTCTTTCACTGAATTCTCTATGGTATTATTATCTATCAAGGACATCTTGGCTCCTATTTGTGTAACTAGCTACCTGTCTGTCACACTGTGTGTCTGTCTGTCTGTCCACTGTCTGTCTGTCTATCTATCCATTGACTAGTATGTAGAATATCGTTTTGTTGTTTTTTTAAATGGTCAAACCTAACAGCATCCATCTGATCTATTATCTAGTTGTCTATCTACTGCGATCTGTCTGTCAATCTGTCTGTGTCGTTCTGTTTGTCTGACTGTCCTGTCTGTCTGAGTGCCCGTCTGTCTGAGTGACTGTGTGTCTGACTGAGTGGCTGTCTGTTTGTTCATCATTTTATCAAACTGATACCTATGTATCTACTTGATACTATTGCGTATCTATGTCTTTAAAATCTGCCTACTTTTAAAAACAATCCATCTACTATCAACCCCTTATCTGCCATGCATTATCCATTCATGGTTAATCCCTCTACTACTTTTGCATTTGTTCATTCGTTGCCTGTCTTTTTCATCTAGTTATATATATATATCAAATCAAAAGGTATCATCTATCCACCGCACTCTGCGATATCTATCCTCCAAAATATTTTCAACATCTAATTTAATGTTTACTTTTTTTGATGCTTTATTGTTTAATTATTTTTCAAACGGAGTACTTATTTTTGGTACTTTTGTTTGTGCATTTACTCTAATCTTAGCAAACAACTAACCATAGTATCTCGTTATGATTTTGAAACTTTATATATATATATATATATATATTGCTGTCTATTTTATTATTTCCTTTTTTATTTTTTGAATGTCAATTGCTTTATTGCTAGATATGTTTCTTATTATTAATTATTATTTCCGTGGCAATG
The DNA here is from genome assembly GCA_947184155.2 of Cladocopium goreaui. Classification (NCBI taxonomy): domain Eukaryota; class Dinophyceae; order Suessiales; family Symbiodiniaceae; genus Cladocopium; species Cladocopium goreaui. The sequence continues at coordinate 10,404 of CAMXCT020004167.1, read as the reverse complement.
TGATCTTATACTGCCGGGTTGTTCCTTACCAATGCGCCCACAGTCTCTGGCTGGCTGCTGTGTCATGGAAAGTCTCACTGACCCAGCAGCAATGTCATAAAGACTGTGTCTGGCGGCTGTGTCACGCAGACCCAACAGCGATGTGTTAAGATTAGGTCTGACAGCTGTGCAGATAATTGTCACTGACCCAGCAGCAATGTCCCTGGCTGCTGTAAAAGGCAACAAAATGCCAAACCCCCAATTGCAAACCAAACCCCCGGTTGGCAGGAACAAGCCTTCTAAGTGACTGGAGCCTTGTATACTAGTTCAAGCTCTGACATCATTTCAACCTCCTTTGGGCCTCAAGAGCATCTTGTGATCAAAGTACCAAAGTGGTGCCTCGACTGTGTCACCTCCATGTATTTTTTTTGAGCCCTCATGCACATACATGGATCACATGCGGGAAGTTGCTGGAATTCGGACCAGATTCCTGATGAGTGATTCTAGCTCTTGTGCCTTCTGATCTTTGGCATTCTAGGGCTGGCAACCCAGGGCCCCAACACACGATGCTGACATGGACTTGCCTTCCTGTGGATGCGACTCATGGTTTTATCAGCTTTATCTTCATTGCTTTTAGTGTGCTCTGTGTGTGTGATTGGCATCTCTTGTTTGTCATGCTGCACCCGGAAATATGCTGTCTTCATTTCCTCGATTGCCATGTCTATTTCCTGTACCAATTGCTGACCGTTCACTTCAAGCAAGGGAATTACCCCACCCATCAATAGGTTTGAAAAACCTTGACCTTTGTCCCAGGCAGACCTTATGCATCACCGAGGTTCAAAAACTTGCGCTCAGGTAAAAATCCAGCTAAAATTCTTGTTGGATTGCGAATCTCAGTGTCCATGTCCTGCTACCTTTAAATCACTCGAGAATATTTGGGTGTATGACTTGCCCGGTTCAGGCTATACTTAATCACCTTTATTCCTTGCAGTTCAATTTGGGTGTGTGGGTAACCAATAGTAACATATGCACACACTGGTTGAAGTCGCACCGATTCTACATAAATGTTGCAATCAGTTGGGGGAGGGCTGTAGGGAAAGTCGCTCCAACTTGTGTTCATGTGCGCGCGATCAGTCATAGAATTGCATGTGCTGAAGCGTCCAGGGGGAAGTAAGAAATAAAGAAAGACAGTGAAAGAAAGGGGAAGAAAAGGAAAGAAAAGAAAGGAAAGAATTCAAAGTGCAAGTTGCTTTTCTATGGAGCAAATTGCGGTCAAATGGTGGTTGACAGTTTTGCCAAATATGCTGTGTCAATCATGTATCAACAAATCGTCGGAGTTCCATTGTGGAAAATTGTTGGTGTGACTTTTTCGGCATATTGGCGCGCGGAGTTCCATGCGGGAAAGCATTCCCTTAGCCAAGTTGGCGTGACTTCCACGGTTATTTGTCGTAACATTATGCAATAACCATACTGATCCATAGAGTAACTATGTTTTCATTTTGCTTCCAAGAGTCGGATCGAAACCAGAGCCATTTCACCGAGGTCACAGACACACGTACACGTGGCATCCGTGGAAAGCCATCCTATCAGGTGCACAAGACACAGGGGTCGATGGGGTCGCTGATGGTCGCCTTTGTTGTCCCAAGATGTGACCAGTAAAATGATCAAAATGCGAACCTTTCAAGCGATATGAGTGAGTGGTTTGCAGTAGTGGATTACTTAACTTGTTTTTTATTTGCACAATTCGCGCTTCAGCTTGCATGACTTGCACACACATGTGTGCAGACATGGGCATGCATCACTTGCCAGTCTTTGCACATCGCTGCATGGAGGAAAGTGTGGAACACCCTGTGAGATCTCACCAAATTGACAACCTCCAATCTGAATACGCATCCTTTTTTCCTTTGGCATAAGCAACGGTCCTACACTTTCCGACCTTTGGAGCACGGTTTCTATGATTCTATCGCAGCCCAAAAGAAGTCCCACTTTCGAGCTGTCCCTTCTCCTTAGTTCTGATCAGAGGAAATTTAGTTACCAAACTTCCGAGTTGCGGACGAATGGTCATGGGTAGTCTTCACACCATCATGTCAACCACATCATCGTGTCAACCACATCCTCTTGTAGTTGGGAAGTGAAACAGTACAGCACAGTAACATTCCGGGAGCGTGTGAATTTGTGGCTGAAACCATGGTGGCCCCCAGCCGTCGCTAAAGTCTGGTCTGTGTTTCCGCGGGTGGGCTTCGATCTGAGAAAAGGCGTCTCAAAAAAGCGCACGAGACGGCAGTGGGAACTCGGCTTGTAGTTCAAAACAGTAAAGATTGAGAGCGTCAGACCACTTTTGGAAGACTAGGTCGGAAAAAAGCGCGGTAGACTGTAGCCGGAGCTTGATTTTGCGAAAAAATGCTGAAAAACTGAAGGCTGCAGACTGGCACGGAAGTTGCCCCCAGTGTCAGGGTTGGTTGGTTTCTCCTCCTATGCGAGATCAATTCGAGGTAGTGAAATGCATTGGCACGGCTGCGCCTTGGAAAGCGTTAGGGATGCAGCGATGCTCATGCTAGTCGGGACTGCAGCTCAGGGTTGTTAAACGCATTGCAGCATCTGCGAGAACGGTAGATTTTGAGCATAGAGCCATTTTTGTGGGGTGCAGAACTGAAGCAGGCTGCAAAACGCATTGCACTGGCTGCCCAACAAGAAGAGCTCGTTTGCAGAAGTTACAGAAGAGGTAGCAGAGAGCAAAGCAGAAGCTGGCCAGAGAACAAGTAGCTGAGAGAAGAGGAACTCAGCGAACAGGTGGCTCAGTGAAGAAGTGGCCCACAAAAGAACACTCATGTATTCGTTCGTTGCTTCCTTCATTCTTTCACTGATTCATTCATTCAGTGATTCTCACTGATTCATACATTCATTCATCCATCCATTCATTCATTTGTTCATTGGTTCACTGATTCGTTGGTCTCATTGACTGATTAGCCCTTTCATTGATTTGCTCACTGCTTCATTGATTGGTTCATTGGTTCATTCACTCATTCACTCATTCACTCACTCATTCATTCACTCGTTCATGGATTCAGTCATGCATTCGTTCATTTGTTGACCCGTTCATTGATCCATTCATTGGTACACCTTTTTTTTAGGTTCTTGATTTAATCATCCTTTCACTGCTTCATACATTGACCTCTTCACTTGTCCACTCACCCATTGGTTTATTGGTTCATTAGTGGTTGATTCGTTCATTCATTCCCTCATTCAGTCCGTCAGTCAAGTCAGTGAGTCAGCAAGTCAGTGAGCCAGCCAGCCAGCCAGTCAGTCAGTCAGTCAGTCAGTCAGTCGCACATTCATTCTTTCATCTCATTTCACTGGCATCTCAACAGCCATTCGATCATTCGTTGACGCATCTCGCAACCTGAAAATGTCATTGCATCTGCACCACACAGACATTCCTATAGGCCATTCATGTCTTATAAACAGCCAGCGTCTTTTTCGAAACTTCCGCCACGGCACTGCCGGGAACTATCTGGTAGTTCTACTTGATGCCATGTGGCTGCCGTTGCCGACGAAGTCTCGCAGAGACTGTTTCCAGGCACCAGAGATGCACACGCCTAGAAACTCAGAGGACGGATGGGCCAACCCCCGCCTACGTTTACATTTACCTTTTCATTCACATACACATTTACATGTACATGTACATGCGCCTTTACATGTACATGCACAAAATCATATTCATATTCGTTTACATCTACACGCACACATACATATACATATACATATACATATACATATACATATACATATACATATTAACCCAGCTTTGCAACCCAACAGCAAGTTCCAGGGTCCAAGGCTGCAATGTCATCAGGCACAAAGTTTGGGAGGGTATCAAGATTCCACAGATTTTGCGACTTCCAAGGTTCCAGTCCAGACTTCTAGATTACCAGGGTTCTCGGGCTCCAAGTTTCCAGGGTTCAAGTTTCCAAGCATCAAGGTTCCGGACTTGTAAGGGTCTTGGCTTGGTTCATCAACATCGAAGTGACCAGCGCAATGCAAAGCAAACGCAAAACACAATAGAGCTGCTTCAATTGATTTAAAGAACACAATGTGGGCAGTATGGCCCTACAGTTTCACAACGTTAAAGGTTCAAAGTTTTTCACAAGGGACCTATATTGTTTCAGGTCAAGCTTGAGGGTTTCCAGTGCAGGTTCCAGACTTGCAAAGGGCCGAAAGTTCCAGGGTTCTAGAGCTCCAGGGTTCCAGAGCTCCATGGTTGCAGGATTCTAAGGTTGCAGGGTTCCATGGTTCAAAAGTTACAAAGCTCCAGGAATCCACGGTTGCAGGTTTCCACGGTTTCAAAGCTTTCAGAGTTAAGGGTTCCAGGGTTCCAGAGCAGAAACCCTTTGCAATTCCTTGTAGGAAGCCTTGCAGGAACTTTTCCGGACACCTTAACAAAACTTGCAGATTTAGTCTGAGTTTTGTTTCATTAGTTTGAATTTTCTCTGCTTAATGTGTGGAGCTGCTTCATGTGTTATTAAATCCTGGAACCATGGAACCCTGAAAAACCTGGAGCGATAGACGATGGAATCTTGGAACCCTGAAACCTTTAAATCTTGTAACCCTGTAGTCTTGAATAAATCCTAGAACCTTGGCAACCTGCATCCTTGGGATCCTGGTGCAAGCTTGGAGCTTTGCCCCGTGACCTTGCAACCTTGGAGCCCTGGAGAGCAAGGTTCATGCCAGGGTTCCAGCAAAGGTTCAGGCAAGGATTCTAGCATCACAGTCTCAGCAAGGGATCGTCTATGATTGCCCGCCATAAAAACAGAACTAGACGACGGATGGCCCGAGAGCGTAGAGGAGCAGGGTCTTCTCTTGTTAGTATGGAGACACCATATTACAAAACAATATATTAAAGATGTGTTATACGCAGTCGAAAAGAGGAGTACCAAGACAATATAGCACAAGTACAAGACTGTAGTTTGCATCGTATCTTTTGTAAAGCTTTTCACACACAGAACTTTTTACAGAGAAACGCTTTTACACACAGATGCTTTTAGACACAGACACTTTTACATACGGAAGCTTTTGCGCACAGACATTTTTACACACGGAAGCTTTTACACACAGACGCTTTTACAGACATAGGCTTTTACACACAGTCTCGTTTACACACAGACGCTTTACACCCTGACGCTTTACACGCAGACACTTTTACACGCAAACACTTTTACATACAGACGCTTTTACACACAGAAGCTTTTACACAGACGCTTTTACACACAAAAGCATTTACACACAGAAACTTTTACACGCAGAAGCTTTTACACACAGACGCTTTTACACACAGGCGCTTTTACACACAGACAGTTTTACACACAGACGCTTTTACACACAGAAGCTTTTACACAGACGCTTTTACACACAGAAGCTTTTACACAGACGCTTTTACACACAGACGCTTTTACACACAGACACTTTTACACACAGACAGTTTTACACACAGCCACTTTTGCACATAGACGCTTTTACACAGACGCTTTTACACACGGACGCTTTTACACACAGACACTTTTACACACAGACACTTTTACACACAGACAGTTTTACACACAGACAGTTTTACACACAGACACTTTTACACACAGACACTTTTACACACAGGCGCTTTTACACACAGACACTTTTACACACAGCCACTTTTACACACAGACTCTTTTACACACAGACGTACACACAAACGCTTTTACACACAGACGCTTTCACACACAGACGCGTTTACACACAGTTTTTGACGATCGAACCTCATTTCGTGCGAAAGGGTTTGCGGGACAAGTGAAATCGCAATTTTACTTCAGTTTTTGACGATCGAACTTCATTTCGTTCGAAAGAGTGCGCGGGACACCTTGCAAATCGCCATTTTACCTCAGTTCTTGACGATCGCACCTCGTTTCGTGCGAAAGGGTTGCGCGGGACAAGTTGAGATCGCAATTTTACCTCAGTTTTTGACGATCGAACCTCGTTTCGTGCGAAAGGGTTGCGTTTCGTGCCGTCTCGTTGGCACTGCCCTGCCCCCGCCTTCAGAAGAGAAATAGAAAAGAAAGAGAGGGCAAGAGGGCAAGAGGAGAAGATGTGAAGATGTGAGGATGTGAAGATGTGAAGATGCATGATGAGAAGATGTGACGATGAGCAGGTGTGAAGATGAGCAGATGTGAAGATGAGAAGATGTGGAGATGAGAAGATGTGAAGATGAGAAGATGTGAAGATGAGAAGATGTGAAGATCAGAAGATGTTAAGATGAGAAGATGTGAAGTGAGAAGATGAGAAGATGTGAAGATGATAAGATGTGAAGCGAGAAGATGTGAAGATGAGAAGATGTGAAGTGAGCAGGTGTGAAGATGGGAAGGTGTGAAGATGAGAAGATGTGAAGATGAGAAGATGTGAAGATGAGAAGATGTGAAGTGAGAAGATGTGAAGATGAGAAGATGTGAAGATGAGAAGATGTGAACATGAGAAGATGAGATACAGACCCCCACTATTGGAAGAACCCTGCGCTCAGACGCTCTCGGGAAAAACCCCAAGAAAATCCAGAAGGAGTCTTCATATAGGTTCCAACATAGCAAGGTTGCAACCCGGCTCCAGAAAAGTTCAAGCCAGACTTCCAACCTCACAACCCGGCACATTAAGCAAAGCAAGAATTAATGTAAATAGAAAAACGAAATCGACACCCGCATTGGTTCCCAGCAAAATGTTCCAGCCAGAGGCTCCAGCAACAGGGTTCCAGCGAGGTTCCAGCAAGGTTTCACCATGTTCCAGCAAGGGTTCACCAACTTCCAATGACTTTCCAGCAAGGTTCCAGCGAGGTTCCAGCTAGCAGGGCTCCGGCAAGGTTCCAGCAGAGTTCTAGCACGGCTCCAGCAAGGTTCCGGCAAGATTTGAGCGACTTTCCAGCAAGGTTCCAGCAATGAATGTTCCAATGATCCAGCAGAGTTCCAAGCAGGGTTCCAAGGAGGTTCTAGCAAGTGTTTGGGCTTTCCGGAGCATGCATTTTGCTGGTCCTTGGCTGAGAGATTGAAACCCAAGAGAATGGCTGTTGGGCCTGTTGGGCTGTTGGGAATAGTAAAACATTCCATCAAGGTTCAAAGAATCTTCATCTTTAAGTGTGCTCCCCCCAAGTGCTTGTAACAGCCCAGCACATTAAGCGAAGGAAGAATCACTGAAACGAAGCAAACAACAAAACAAATAAATAAATAAAACTAAAACTTGTCTTCTAGGCACCGGACTGTAACCGGACTGTCTTCTAGTTGCAACATGCTTCAAGTGAGGTTCCAGCAAAGGTCCAGGAACGTTCGAGGAAGTTTCCAGCACAATTCCAGCACAAATCCAACAAGGTTCCGGCAAGGTTCCAGCACAGGTTCCAAAAGGTTCCAGGAAGGTTCCAGCACAGTTCCAACAATCTTCCAACAACGGCCCAGCAAGGTTCAAGCAAGGTTCCAGCAACGTTCAAGCAAGGTTCTAAGCAAAGTTCCAGGAAGGTTCCAGCAAGGTTGCAAGCAAGGTTCCAGCAAGGTTCCAGGGCTGTTCCGGGTTTTCCGGGCGTGCATTTTCGCGTCACCACTCCCCGCCCCCAGAGACTGAAACCCAACAGATTCGCTGTTGGGAACATAGATGCATACCTAGATACATACAGACATACATACCTACATACCTCCATACCTACATATATCTACATACCTACATACATTCATACCTACACACATACCTACATAGCTACATACCTACATACATCGACGTACCTACATACAAACATACGTACATACATGCATGCAGACACGGGTGCATACATGCAAACATGCACACATGCATACATGTATACATTTTTTCATGCACATGCAAACACACACACATGCATACATACACATGAATGTATGCAGACATGCAGACACGGATACATGCATATATGCACATGTACGTGCACACGCACATACGCATACACATACACATATACATAGACCTATACATATACATTTACATTTACATGTACATACGTACACATACATACACATACATACACGTACGCACACATACGTACACATACATGCGTACGTACATACACACATAAATACATACATACATTCTGTTATCCTTATATACTAGGAAATGACCCGGACCAATTTTTCCGGTTCCCGTTCAGGTCATTCGCAGTGTTTTGTTGTGCTGAATGGACGGTGTTGCTTTCGAGAGAACCAGACTGGGACGTCAAGTTTCTATGTGCACTGGAGGTTTTTTCTGGAAAATCCTGGTAGGTGGATGTTTTACACCCGGACTATCTCACCGGATCCCCTTCAGAGCGCTGAATTTTTGAGCTCCAATACTAACAGTATTAGTTCCAAGGCCCAACTCTTATGATCCCTTCGCTGCCGACCTCTTCGCATGCGGGGTTTGGGGCCAAGTTGAGAGGTTTGTCTGATTTCGCGAGAAGGGCTGAGTGAGAACCCTGTGATACTCTTGGTGATAGTCAAGCCTAGAGAAGAGAGGCTTAAAGAGTGATGTTTCAAAGGTTCAAGCTGCTCACCAGGAGATTGACTCAAAATCCAGCCTGCCGAAGGAATTTTGATTTTTACTCATTGAGAGTATTCAAAAATCACCGTGCCATTCCTCTTGCATAGTGGGGCGCGCGTGAATGCATTAATATTAATTGAGTTCAAGGCAGTTTGCACAACATCGCGTTGCCATTTACACAGCTACGCACCAAGGTCTTCGCATATTGCTTGGTGGTGGCAGATTATCCTTGGAGATGCACCAGGTGGTTTCCCCAGCATTTGCAAACAGATAGCATATTTCCCGTGGAGCTGAGTTGTCATCATGTGGTTGCAAGAGAAAATGCAGGCATACAACATAGTACAAGAATAGAACTCATTAGCGAGATGTTGCCATGTCTCTTTCTGAACTGCCCATGCCGGGTCCAAACAAATGATGTGCACATTCCTGCGCCTTTTTGAGCTCGGAAAGAAAGTGGTCCTGTCAGTAGTAGAAAGTTGTCTTATGGACTTCAGTTCTTTGTCTTCTCATTTGGGAGCAAACACCACTATGATTTCGACTGGTCCACCCGGATGTTGTGCAAAGCCTCCCACAGTTCAATTATTTTCCATCAATACCACAAATCGCTGACCTGCGCTGTACCAGACACACCATCGGCCGCCAGTCCGAACAAGTGTGCAGCTTTTGACTTCTACCTCTTGCACGGTTTGCCAGTCATACCCTCGGTGAAGGGCAAGAGGGACAAGAAGTGGGTATCCTCATCATAATCAAAGCAGCTAAGACACTTGCATTGGTTGCCTTGATGATTTCTGTTTCACATGGAAATCAGGACCTGCTGTGATATATGTGGAATTTGACCCACATATCACGGACTCAAACCCACGGCACTAAAATCCGCATGCTTTGAACTGCCTTCACGCTCACCACCATTATCGCCAAGAAAACCACTGCGGTGTGGCATCATCAACAGCAATGATCGTGATAACAAACTAATTTGCCATCACCATCACCATGATCGTCATGGTCGTCATCGTCATCGTCAAAATCATTTTCGTGGTCATGGCGTTGCTCGTACGGCGACTTTTGCCTTAAAGACGACAAGCTCACAAGAGTGCCTTTCAATAATGCCCCGCAAGAGTGTTTCGCAACATGGTCTTACAAGAGTGTTTCAAGATTGTGCCACAAGAGTGTCTGTCCTGCAGGAGTGTGCTGCAAGAGTGTCCCATGCAAATGGTTCACAAAAGTTTTGTTCGAGAGTCTCTTGCATGCGAGGCACAGGCCATTTCCAACAACATGTGCTTTCTTTCACTTACTACTTGCACTTATGATGGATTTTGTTGATTTTCGAGATGTGATTTTGTCCCAGCAAATTTGCTCCTGGCTTGTGATGGAATCATTTGGCTTCCTGACGTTCGAAAAAACACAGAGGCCTTCCTGGCTCAGCGGAAAGTGCGTTTCGAAGGCATGCAGAGGTGCTGCCCCGCTATATGTTTTCGCTCGCATTTTATGTGTTTTTTGATATGCATATGTATGTATATATATATACACACATCTTTGTATGTAAATACATATACATATAGACACACACATATATATATATGTGTGTGTGTGCACATATGTATATATATATATACTATATATACATATAGACATTTATAGGTTTATGTATGCAAACATGTATTTATATACATGTCTGTTGTTTTTATTTCTCTATTTATTTATTTTTATAGGTATCTATTTGTATATATATATATATATATATATATGTTTGTGATGTTTTTGATCTGTGCATACCTCAATGATCCTCAGTGGTCCTCAATGATAGTGAGTTTATGAACTATAGCACACTGTCAGGTTATACTTATATGGCGGTTTGGGTTGGTGGTTTGGAAGTCTGGGAAA